>CM052810.1:34352-47397 GCA_028533885.1 Nasua narica
CCCCAAGAGACTTCCCCAAGAGACTCCCCAAGAGACTTCCCCAAGAGACTTCCCCAAGAGATTCCCAAAGAGACTTCCCCAAGAGCTTTCCGAAGAGACTTCCCCAAGAGACTTCCCCATGAGACTTCCCCAAGAGACTTCCCCAAGAGACTTCCCAAAGAGATTCCCAAAGAGACTTCCCCAAGAGACTTCCCCAAGAGATTCCCAAAGAGACTTCCCCAAGAGACTTCCCCAAGAGACTTCCCCAAGAGACTCCCCAAGAGACTTCCCCAAGAGATTCCCAAAGAGACTTCCCCAAGAGACTTCCCCAAGAGATTCCCAAAGAGACTTCCCCAAGAGATTCCCCAAGAGACTTCCCCAAGAGACTCCCCAAGAGACTTCCCCAAGAGACTTCCCCAAGAGACTTCCCAAAGAGATTCCCCAAGAGACTTCCCCAAGAGATTCCCAAAGAGACTTCCCCAGGAAACTTCCCCAAGAGCTCTGCTCTGCGTGACTGAGAAAGGCCTGGCAAGGGGCAACCCTGCGCCAGCGTCTGCAGCGGGAGGCCGGGCTGTGGAAACCGTGTGCCCCAGCTGGCTCGCCCAGGACCGCGCGACTGAAGACCGACAGACACGTCGTTCTCTCAAAGTCAACTTTCTTCCGTTCGCAGCACCGGCGATTCCCGCACAGCGACCCACAGGGAAGCCGACGTGGGCTGCGGGAGAGCAGGGCTGCGCGCTCCAAAAGGAGAGACGCCGAACTCAACTGCCCCCATCGGAGGGCGGAAGGACGGGTGAACGAGAAGGAAGAGTCCCATTCCCGGGACCGGATGCTGAGCCTGCCCCTCCTGCTCCCTCCTGAGTGGCCCCTCTGCTCCCCTGACTCAAGGCTCCGCTGGTCCAGGAAGACAGGAAAGGGCTTCCCTGAAGGGATCCCTGGGAAACACCTTATGAAACAAAAACAAATAGAAAATCAAGTTACTGAGCAAAAACATAACGACAAGTGGTTTTTCTTTCCATGTGACCCTTTATTTCCAGTCAGGACATGCATAAACACATTCTTGGGTCCAAATGCTGAGAAACTCTTTCTCCAAATACTTGTCGCAAGCTGTGCAGGGCAGGAAGTGATGAAGAGAGAAAGGAATGCCACAGATCCCAGATGGACGGAGCCAGCTGGGGCTCGGGAAGCCACGCGAGGCCTCCTGACCATCACCTCCCAGGGTCGCCCAAGGAGGCACCGTCTGCAGCAGACCCAGCTCGGAGGGAAATGGGAAATCGCCAGCCCAGGAAGGCCTTGCCTCTTCCAGACGCGTGTGCACCGGCCGCCACTCGGGGGCTGAGGGGGGCTCTCCAAGCAGCTTGGCAGGTTTGCCCCCGCGAACCCGGAGGGACACAAGAGCCCATGCCGGCGCCTGGCCCAGGTTAACCCGAGAAGGAACTTCTCATCCAAACCCACAGAACCGCCCAAGGGCGGCCTTCTCCTTGGTGCCACCAGACGCCCCGCAGGGCGCGGCTCACCGTCTGCGGCCCCAGTACCAACGCCGGCAGCAGCCCCCTTCTCCCGGCTCCCAGAGTGACACCCCTACTCATTCCACTGTACCCCGAGGGCAGCCAGCTGATAAACGGGCCCAAAACAAGTAGAAGAAATAGCTTCCAGGCCCAGCTCGTGGGCCTGAGAAGCAAAAGCGTTCTGATTCAAACACAAAAAATTAAAAACTCAAAAACAACTGCAGAAAAAGCTCTCAAGCCACAGACAGTGGGAAGGTAGATGTCCAAGTCCCGAGACCCCGGGTGCCCCCAGAACACACGCACGGCCCCCCGGGGAGCAGCAGGGTTCCGCGGCCTCTACCACATCAAACAGAAGAAAAAAGACGGAGTCGCTCGAGAAACAGGAGCCCTTCTTAAACATCACACGCTCCACTGCGCCAAGCGCAGCCAGGCCCCCGGTGTCACGGGTCTCAGTAGGGGACAGTCACCGCGAGGGCTGTGACCACCCTCCCACCACAGCGGGCACCCGGCATCAGGCACCTCCACCCCGAGACAGGCCCCAGGGCCGCGTGTGTATGTGTGTGAGCATCATGAGCCCGTGTGTGCCTGTGCGTGTGCGTGTGTGTACATGTGTGCACCTCTGTGTATTCTGCATGCATGTGTGTGGAGTGCGCCCACGTGTATGCACGTGTGCATCTGTGTGTATTCCGTGCATGGATGTGTGTGGTGTACTTGTGTGCCTACAGGTGTGCATCCGTGTGTGTATTTTATGCACACACGCATGTGTGCATAGTGTGCCCATGCATACCTGTGTGTGTTCTGTGTACGCGTGTGTGTGCACACACAAAGCCATGTTCCAACCAGAGGCAGCCCCGTAAGAAAGGACAGACAGATGACTGTCTCCCTCAACGGAACCGTCCTCCTCACGGGACGAAGTTCCAGAACCGGCCCCTCTGCCAGTCGGGCCAACGCCTGGACACACTGCATGTCGGTGTAAGGACTTCCCGTGTATGCCTCATAGAGGCAGTTTACTGCCCTTGAAACTCACCCCTGTAAAGTTATAAAATATCCAATTATTTGATCCTAAGTTAAAAACTATTCTTAGGGGCGCCCGAGTGGCTCAGTCATTAAGCGTCTGCCTTCACTCGGGTCCTGAGCTCAGGGTCCTGGGACTGAGCCCCGCGTCGGGCCCCCTGCTCAGTGGGGAGCCTGCTTCCCTCTCCCTCTGCTGCTACTTCCCTTGCTCGTGCCCCTTCTCTCTCTGTCAAATAAATCAATAAAATCTTAAAAAACAAAAACAAAAACAACTATGTCTGGCAGTCAGCCCCAGGACGGGCCGCAGGGGCGCGTGAGCAGGGCTGGCTGGCCAGCCTCTGCCCCGAGTGGTCTGGAATCCCCAGCCGGGCCCTCGTCCCAAAGAACACGGGAAAACCAGCCGGGTCACAGCACGCACCCCAGCCCTCAGAGCAAGTGGAGGGCTTGGCCAGCTCCCCTAGCGCCTTCACATGGATGGGTTTTCCCGGCTCCCAAGAGAACCCACACTCTCACTCTCACACAACCAGAACCAGCTCGTACTCCTGGACCTCTGTCTGACCCCAGCCTCGGAAAGCCCCAGTTTAGCTGGGCCAAAATAAGCCGGCGTCCCGAGGCTTAGGGGCCTGGGGCTGACCTACCCCCTGAAGCATCCGGTTTAACTGCCCCACTCGACCCATCGTCCACCTGCCGCAAAGCCGCCCTCTCCGCCGGCCTCGTCCAGAGCTGGGCCCGCCCAAGGGAAGGTCGGCACCTGAGGGGGAAGAGTGGGGCCACCCGGCCAGGAGAAGGGGATGGCCGGACAGAAGCCTGAGGGCGGGAGTCAGGGAGAAACGGGCTGCCCGCGAGGGGCGCCTCCTTCCGAAGCAGGCCCCGGGCGCTCCAGGCGGCCCCAACCCGACTCGGCTGGGAAGTGGGTGAGCAGGCGCCGAGTCCCGGCTCGGAGGGCCCGCTCCGCCGAAGGAGCGCCATCGGTGCTCATCGGAGGGTTCGCTGAGGAGCAGGAGGGGCACGGGCGGGAAGGCAGCGACCTCCTGTCTGAGGAAGCGATTTGGTGACACACCCAAGAAGGCAGTTCCACCCGAACCACAAAAGCGCTGGCCCTTGGACACGGCAAGTCCGTCCCGAGCCAGCCGGGCAGCCACAGACCCCGCGCGGGTGCGCTTTCAGAAAAGTCACCAGCCTCTCCGAGCCCCAGAGGGGAGCCAGTTAAAGGAGCCGTCCTACACACTGCACAAAGTCGCTAGAAGATCAGACAGCGTGCTCACGGCTCCCTAAGCAGACTAACCCGGTGGAGTGAAAATGGACAAAATCAGACAGACCTTCTGCTCTCGTACCTCCCAGAAGTGGATTCAGGACCGAAAACAGAAACCACAAGAGCTAAAAAAGGAAAACGAATCTTTTTCCTCCGAAGAAGGGAAACACACAACAAAGCCACAGAGACCTCGAGGCACACGTCACAGTCGTCACCCACTGGGTGCGCTCTTAGGACATAAACGATGAGAAAGGAGGAATCGGCCCGACTCGGCGCACGAGACCACCGGCCCACGCGGAGACCACACCTCACCGGGCCCACGCTGTAACTCAGCAAACCGTGGAGTCCAAAAACAAAGCTCCAGAAAGAAATACACAGATAACGAGTGCTCTCAACTCCGTTAAATGTCCCAAAGAGTCCAGAAGCCAGAGCTCCATCCCAGGAGCCTGCCAGCCCCGGAGACCAAGAAAGGGGGAAGGTGGTTCTCAGGAAGAGCCTGGTGACCGGGTCCTGCTCCTGGTGCTGAGGGAGCCCCGGAGGCGCCTGCGGCTGCGGCTACAGAGGACGCGGGGGGCTGGCCGGCCTGAGGGGAGAGCAGTGCCAGCCACGGGTCTCCAGGCAGAGTCACTCCTGAGTCTAAGAAAGATCTGGCCACTTTGCTTACCTTTGGGTTTTATCCCACTGGCAACTGGGGGCCAACACAGGGTAATGCTTCACATTTTGGGAATCATTCAGAGAACAGGAACAGAAACTATGTGAAGAGGAAAAAACAGGTGCAAGCATCATTCCTTGACAGACTAAGGAATGAAGGGTACTCTTCTGTTTCTAGAAGTTCTGTTCTACTGCGTAACTTGAGCACAGCCTCCAGCCTCCTTCAGAGGGGTGTGCTGCCCCTCACCACGTTGTTCAGATGAGAGCTGTGCCACGTGTGGCTCGTGTGTGAGATGCGCCACGTGTGGTTCAGATCTGAGATGCACCACGTGTGGCCCAGATGTGAGAGATGCACCACGTGTGGCTCGTGTGTGAGATGCACCACGTGTGGCCCAGATGTGTGAGATGTACCACGTGTGACTCGTGTGCGAGATGCGCCACGTGTGGCTCGTGTGTGAGATGCACCACGTGTGGCTCATGTGTGCATGTGTGGCTCGTGTGTGAGATGCACCACGTGTGACCCAGATGTGTGAGATGTACCACGTGTGGCTCGTGTGTGCATGTGTGGCTCGTGTGTGAGATGCGCCACGTGTGGTTCAGATCTGAGATGCGCCACGTGTGGCCCAGATGTGTGAGATGCACCACGTGTGGCTCGTGTGTGAGACGCGCCACGTGTGGCTCGTGTGTGAGACGCGCCACGTGTGGCTCGTGTGTGAGATGTGCCACGTGTGGCTCATGTGTGTATGTGTGGCTCGTGTGTGAGATGCACCACGTGTGGCTCGTGTGTGCATGTGTGGCTCGTGTGTGAGATGCACCACGTGTGGCCCAGATGTGTGAGATGTACCACGTGTGGCTCGTGTGTGAGATGCACTGCGTGTGGTTCAGATCTGAGATGCACCACGTGTGGCTCGTGTGTGCATGTGTGGCTCGTGTGTGAGATGTGCCATGTGTGGCTCGTGTGTGAGATGCGCCACGTGTGGCTCATGTGTGCATGTGTGGCTCGTGTGTGAGATGCACCACATGTGGTTCAATGTGACATGCAAATTTACCAGCTGTATCAGGATTCAGCAGTCCCCAGAGAGGGGTTTAACCTTACTGGAAAACTGAAACCAGGGGTGCCTTGGTGTCTCAGTCAGTTAAGCGTCTGACTCTTGATTTAGGCTCAGGTCATGATCTCAGCGTCGTGAGATCAAATCCTGGGGCAGGCTCCTCAGGGACATGGAGCCTGCTTCTCCCCTCCCTCTCGCTCTGCCCCTCCCTGCCCACAGCGCTGGTGTGTGCATTCATGCACTCTTTCTCTCTCTAAAAAAAAAAAGAAATCTGAAACCAGCAATGCTAAATTTCAGAGCGGGCAGAGCTACAGCCCCCGGGAGCCCAGCCCTGTGCAGACACACGCCTCGTCAAACACGGAATCACTATCTTTGATCCGACAGTTGGCTCGATGACCCCCCACTTCCAGCAAAGACAAAACACACACTCCAACCAAAAGCTCTCCAGACGCTGAGGCCCAGGTGGCCCCTAAGGTGGACCTCACAAACCTTGCGTGAGCCCACAGAGCAGGCTTGGAAGCCAAGAATCAGGGACACTCATCTCCTGACTTCTAAGGAGGACCATGGGACCCGCACTTACACCAAAGTTTGAATGTGTTAGCTGTTAATTCTGAACCCCGCCTCGCACTTAGAAAAAGTGCTGGGCCATCTGTTGTGGATGACGTCACTTTAAATTCGTCCGTGTCAGTTTCTGCGCATGTCGGGGCGGCCCGGAGGGCCACGCAAGAGCCACCCCTGCCCTGTGCTCCCACGGCCCTCCCTTTGCTCCAGCGTCCGGTTCGCTGTTTCTGGACTCCCACAGCTGCCCCACTCCCAACTCTCCCACACCCGTCAGCAATCTAGGTCAATTATTTTACCTTTCTGGGCCTTTCCTTTCCAAAAAGTTGTTCTTTCCATTTTTAAAGTTGTGATTTTTATGCTCTTCATATGCCTACCCACACACACAATTCTACATGTGTGCCTCACCGTGACATCCTTGAGTTTCTGCAACAGGTCCTTCCTCCCTCCCTGGCTTTCCCCTTCCGCACGCCGCACCCGAGCGAGTCCAGTGGTCAGGCTCATGCGTGTCTGTGTTTCACTATTCTTTAAGGCGTGATCTTGGGTAGATTTTTCTGCATTTTGTTTTTCTCTCTAGGCATACCCCTCGGAACTTCCTCCATGTCTCCCAGCCTGGCCGAAGCCCTCCCTCTGGAAGCCGCCCAGTTCTCACACTGGGGAAGCCCCGGAGTACAATCGCCCGCCCAGGTGGCCTCCACTTTGCGTCCACTTCTCACTGGTGTTCATTTAACAGTAGACTGCGCTAGCTCATTCCTACACATGACTACCTGCTGGTTAAAGCACACCAGTCTGTCATGGTGTACGCCCCTCGTCCCCTGCACAGACCGGACCCCCCTCCACCATCAGGGTGCAGAAGACCCGACAATCAGTGAGGCCCCTGCTCAAGCGTCAGACCTTCCAGGAGCAGCCACGACCACAAGACAGGACATCAAGTCCCCACAAGGCTCACCCCGAGGCGGGAGGACCGCCGCACCACGCTGTCCCCCCCGGGCGCATCCATGCAGATCTACACCACGCGCTGGCTCCCCACTTCTCAAAACCCATGGCCGCTTCGGGGCCACTTTCCCCCAACACCTTTCCTGACCTCGCCCACGTGCAAACACACACGCGAAGTCCAGCTCTCTCTCAACTGGCGCATCTAGCTAAAGCAGGAATGCCACTTTGTCCCACGACTAACGGAAGAGCCAGGCTGGCCTGCAGGAGCCCCTCCTGCCCAGAGAGACGCAGCAGGGCAAGTGCCCTTGCTCACACAGGCTCACTGACTCCACGAAAACGGCCTTACTCTCCATGTTGACAAAGAAACCGAGGCAGAGAGGGTCTAGAAGATTTGTCTCAAGTTGCAGAATTCGTGAGAAACACAGTCTTGGGTCCGGGCCCCCAGGTGCTGTCACAGTCGTGCCGCCTCTCCTCGCCGGCCGGCTCCCAGGGGCTCTGTCCCTCCTGCGGCCAGGGGCGCTCTGCCTGTGCCTCCTGCCGCCGGAACCCACTCCGGGGTCACTAGGAAGGGGAGGTGCGCTCGCAGCCTCACTTTTAAGGGCAACTTGCAAACCTCAACTCTCGGGCGTTCTAGCTGCGCTTCTGTTAGTTTCCAGCAAATACATCCACCTCCTCTCTAAACATGATGAAAACAGGACATGCCGAGGCTCGGATTCCCCGAAGCCTTCAGGAAGGTGTGACTGCTTCTGTGCTCAGAGGCCTCATTAGTTTCAGAGAAGCAAATCTAAATGTTCCTCCCAAGTGCCACGTCCCGGCTGAGGGAGGGCCCCACAGGGACCCACGCTCTGCTCACCAGCCCGGTGCCTTTTCCCAAAACACATGTGTTGCCAGTGACCCTGCTTACAAACCGTCTCTGGATTTCTGTATCCTTTGTCTAAGACCCCATCTCCACAATTCCTCGCCTCCCCAGCATCCCCTCCGGGAGCCCCCAGGCAACGACTACAGGTCTCAGGACAGCAAGGCCCGGCTCTCCACCCCCAAGACACCGTGTCCTGTTCCCTTCTGGCCCCAGAAATCACTACTTCCGTCTTCGCCAGCCCCTCGCCGTACCCCACCCTCCCATTCCAGGATCGCACAGAGAGAGCGAGAACATCTGCATCAGCCTAAACCCCAGCTCTGCCCCGACAGGCCAGGTGACTTCGGGCGCGTAGATTAACTTATAGGGGTCTCCCTTCTTCAACTTCAATGTCACAGACTTGTGAGGACAGATATTAAAATGACATAATACCCGCAAACCAGATTCCGAAAGTCTGCAACTCTCCATGCTACGCACGCGCGCCCCTTCCCAGGTAAAACCTGGAACACAGACTAAGATCCCCCTTGGCCCCGGAGCCCGGCTGCTCCGCAGGCATAGCCCAGATCCGCACACTAGTCCTTAGAGGTTAAAAATAGCGCAGGCAGCTAGCGAGCTCGGTTAATAGAATATCCAGGGTAATTTTAGCATCAGAGTGCTCAAGAGAATACAGAATCCCTGACGCCGAGAGCCATGTGTGGCCTGCCCCTTCTCTCACCGTCAAACACACACAGCGAGAACGCCAACGCCACTGCTATCACTCCTGCACACCCACAAAATGTTCTCTCTGACTGGGAAAATCACGTCTTCCTAGCCCCGCGAAGGCACTACAACCAACAATAAGTACTGTGACTCAGTAAGCAGGCCACCGCCTTGTCTGACCCTCCCAGGACCCTGCGAAGAGCACACGGCTGCTTCCCACGTAGGAAACCCGGTTACAGATCCCACTTCTAACAGAGCCCCTGTGGTCTGGGCCTTCGTCACCACCCCTCCACAGCAGCCGTCTGGCCACGAGCCCCTCAGCCACCATTCCCTGCCTCGGTTCCCTGCCGAGGGACCTCCTGCTTCGGGTGGGATGGCGTCTGTGCCCGGCTGGAGGGAGGGCCCGAGGCTGGGGCAGGCCCGTCCGGGCCCACAGCACCAACCCCCTGCAGGGCCGTGTTTTCCGGAATGGGAGGAGCGGCCAGTTCAGACGAGCCGTCGACCTTCGCGGTGGACAAGTTGTAATCTCAAGGAGCAGGAAAGTTGAGAGCGTACTCCGAGCCCAGCGGAGCCCGAGAGGATCCAAGGAGACGGAAGGGAGAAGCAAGGAGGAGAGGGAAGCCGGTGGCGAGGAAGCAGGCAGAGTGTGGCCTCATTCGGCACATGCTCACCAATACACCACGCAGGTCCAAACGGGGCCCTCAAGCCTGATGATGAAAACCATTAACAGAGCAAGAGGGCTTTTCTCATTCTTGAGTTCAAGGGCAGGATTTTTTTTTAAGCTCGAGACAAAAACCTTTGCATATTGCACTCAATTATCAAGTTAAGATGATACTTTTAAAAACCAGAGGTAACTACTATGGACTAGAACATACCCTGGGAAGTAAGGCTATACGGCAATGCCTAAAGGGGCGTCGTGTCCAAAGCAACACAGAAGAGCTCTCGCTGTGGGTCCTCGGCGCACTCCTCACCCACAGTCTGCAAGCTGCTTCCCCCCAGCAGCAAGGCCTGACTCATGGAAAGCCAGAGAAGCACACTTCCTCAAAGTTACCACCTCATAGGAAGTGCATTTGGCCTTACCCCACAGAGATATTAGTATAAAAACAGTAACAACTATGACCAAAGGTAGACAATGTTTCAGATTTTAAGTGTGCAAAAGAATTACCCAAAACCCCGGGAGATTTCAGTGGGGAAGCAACAGCTTTTTCAAGACCAGGACTCACAGGACTCAGGACAGTTAGAGTAAAAACGCCTCACTCTGATTTGGCTTTCGCAAAAGGCAGAAGGACAAGAGAAAGGGGAAGGGGAAACAAGGAAGAGACGTTTCTCACTGTCCCCAGCCTTAGCCTGTCCAGGAGACGAGTACCACCACGTCATCCAAAGCTATTTAAGAACTAAAGGCCAAGGGCCTGACACCTCAAAAACTCTTCATCCCCCCCAAAATGTTCTGCCTGCTTTCTTAACAACAGGAGTAGTGACACTGCTTCCTGGCCTAACCCCAGGGAGAATTCTCCCTACCCTTTTCCGACAGCGAGGGGTGTGCATCGGTGCAAGCCGGGACCACCCGGTCTTGTGAGTCCCCGCCGGATGCAGCAGACGATTACCGCCTGCATTTTGCAAATGGAAAAATGAGGCTATGGAGGGGGAGGCCACTTCTCTGGGTCAGCCGGCCGGCCAAGTGCACACGGGCGTGCGGCCAGCCAGCCTGGAGACAAGGTTCAGAGATGAATGGACGGCCTGGCCAGCGTGTCCCTGAACAAGGAGAGGCGAGTGCGCATGTGACCATGCGTGTGTATGACTCATGTGTGTCCGCCCCTCTTCCAGATCAACTGTGGTGTTTCTCATCATCTTGTGCCTTTAAGACCAGGGCATTCAGGCAAGTCAGAGCTAACACTGGCCACAACGCACAACCAAGGACAGAAATCCGGAGCTCAGCGTACCACCTTCCATGCCCAGGACCGGCCTCATCCCACCCTATTAACAGGCTGTCCCTCGAGTTAGATGAGACGAAGCCCCAACCCAGCGCACCCAGTTCTCCCTCAGGGCTGGAGCCCAGGCTCAACTCAGAAGCGAAGCCCAGCCCAGCCCACATCTGTGCCCAAACACCGGAGGATGCCCTGCCCGTGTCAGGGGGCCCCCTGCTGTCTGAAAGCCCCCCCCCCACAAAGGGGAGACACAGTACCCCCTCTCGCAGCCCAGCAGTGTGCACTGTGGATGAAGACCCTCGGAGAGAAGAGACAGACAAGAGCTTCTTGGAGATGGAGCAACATCCAGGGAGTGGGACGCTGGTGCTGCCGTCACTGCTAAGCCCTCAGACCTGGGGAAGGGGCTCCAAAGCTCCCAACAGCACCCTCTCCCCTCGGGGTTAGAGGGGGCACACGTGCCAATCACTTCACTACCCTCCAGCTGAGCTGGGTGGTTCTCTCCCTTGTTTAAGTGGAACACAAAACACAGAAAACCTGACCAAGCAGTGTCTCCAAACCCTCTTCCTTCCACACCAGGCCCCTCCCTGTCGGGATCCAGAACCCACCCACAGTCGAGGCTGGTGGGGCTGCTCTCCTGCATCTCCAGGGGTCTCCTCTCTCCCCTGCTTCCTATACTGTGCCATTCTTGAAAGAAATCAACACCACTGTTCCAGAACTCTCCTGGAGTCGAGTGTCAGACCGGCTGTACCCAGAAAGCCTGGCCCACTCCTCCACAACCAGACCCCCACCCCAAGGTCCCCCTCCTGCTCCCCTGATCAAGGGAGCATCTGGAACCCTCTGGGGTGATGTCCCTCACACACCCAGGTGCCAGTGAGGGCTCTTGGCTGGAAGACCCTAGCAGAGGCAGTGTCCCTGCCCCCACTTCAGCAGTACGCAATGTTGAATTTCTCAGTATGAAAGTGACAGCAGATTGCAACCAAGTAAACAAGAGAAATGTGGGCAGGCCGGCTCCTCAAGCCCAAAGCGCTGCTACATCCAATCCGCAATGCTTCTCCACCGAATATCAACAGTGTCTCAGCGATGATCCATAAACCAAAATAAAGCAGACAGGAAACAACCCGCTGATTTGGGGTAGCTGGAATTCCTCGGGCAGCATCAAATGTCATCAACAACTGACACAGTCACTGGGTGCCTGGCTCCGTTCCCAGCGGCCCCTTTTCACGTGGGAATAGAAGGGAATGTGGACCCAAGAAGGACCCAGAGGACAGGCAACACTGTGGGTCCTCAGAAGCCCTCTCCACCCAAAGCTGTTCTCTCACCCGGAACATTTATGGCATCGATGTGTAACAGTTCCTCCAGGCAAGGATCTTGTCTTTAGGAGGGAAAAAAAAAACTTGCACATCACCCTCCCGAGACAAAACAGCAGTGGGAAAAAGCAAACCTCTCCAGATAACCCCAGGAAGTCCAGATATAGCCTTCCAGCCCACTCCAGAATCTGCATTTCACTTCCCTCCCCCAGCTCCTGGACCCAGCGAGAAGGGCAGAATCGTCCCCGGTGACACGGCCTGAATGGCAGGCGCTGCTGGCCTAAGCTCCTCCAGCCAGTTCTCAATGGACCGGGCCCCGGGGGCGGCTCCCGGTCGCCCAGGCCGAGCGAGCTCCGAGCCGGGCGCACTGCACACATCCTCACTCGGACGTGTGCACGCACACACACCCCCACGAACACGCGCGCACACATCCGCCCACGCGGGCGCGCGCACCCGCACCAGCCCGCAGCCGGACCCGGGCCCGCGCCCCTGGGGAACCGGGGGGAAGGAAGTTTCCGGGCGCAGCAGCGGAGCGCAGACGCGGACCCTGAGGTCCGCGGAGCCGCCCGCCGACTCCACGCACCCGGGCTCCCGCAGGCGCGCGTCCCGGCCGGGACAGACCCGCGTCCGGCAGCGCACCGCCCCCCGCCCCCCGCCCCCGGCCCGCGCGTCCTGGGAGCTGCGCCCCCGGGGTCGCCGCGCGCGCCGCAGCCCGGCCCGTCCTCAGGGGCAGGGGACGCTCGGCTCTCACCGATCTTGATCTTCACGCTCTGGAAGACGCGGAGCCCCTCTTCCTCCACCGCCATGCTGCGTCGCCCGCCCGGGAACCCGCGGGCCTCGCCCGAAGTCGCGCGCCGAGCCCCGCGGAGCAGCCGGAGCCCCAGCGGCGGCGCAGTCCCAGCGCTCTGCGCCAGACCCCGCGCGCGCCGGGCCCGCGGCGCCACCGCCGCCCGGCTCCGCCCACGGGCCTGCCCGGCTCCCCATTGGTCGCGGCCGCAGAGAGGCGGGGCACGACGGTCCCGCCCACAGCGCGGTCCCAACCGCCCATTGGCTGAAGCCCAGGAGGCGGGAGCGAGACGGCTCCGCCCGCAAAACAGCTCCAGCTCCACATTGGCGGAGGCTCGGAGAGGGGCGGAGTCGGTCTCCGGGAGGGCTCGGAAGGGACCCGGCGGCTGGGGGACGCGGAATGGGGAAGAACCGTGCGGGGAGGCGACCGAAGGGGGGGATCTGCGAGGGGGGAACGGGTGGGCAGGGGCGAGGGGTGGGGGGAACCTAGTGAAGGGATGGAGCGGGACCGGGTGTGGGGGAGGG
>CM052810.1:47897-64798 GCA_028533885.1 Nasua narica
GCCCCCCCCCCCCCCCCCCCCGGAGTTCCCCGCGCCTGCCCTCGGCTCGGCGCCGACCCGCGGAGGAGAAACAGAAGAGAAAGTCCTGGGAGAGGGCGCCTCTCCTCAGCGGGGAGCCCGGGAAGCCCTGCTGGGAAGACGTAGGCCAAGGCCCGGCCCCCACCCGCCCCCCCTCGCAGCCTCAGGGTGGTGGCAGGTGCTGAGAAGGAAATCTGCCGGGGGCGTGTTATGGGGCCAGTGACCGCAGAGAGGAAGAAACACAAAGCTGGGGGCTCACGAGCAAACACCGTACGTGTGGGCGTTGGTGCACCTCATGTACCTCCGAGCATGAGAAGTGAGGGACCGACACAGCTCGACTCCACGCGTGGGCTGTGATGTGCCACTTATTTTCGACTCTTCCAAATACTTTGATGTGAACATAACTGTTCCCCCCAGATTATTCCGAAGTGTCTTTGTAAAGTGGGGACAGGTGGCACCTGGGACCAGGGCACTCAGACCAGACTCCACCAACCCCCCTCCCCCACTCCCTTCCAGGTGGCTTTTCATCTCTCCTCCACCCAGGGTAAGGGTGGGGCTCCTTCCTCTCCACCCCGCGGAGGCTGCAAATGCCCTGAGCCCCAGCGACGAGCCCCCCTCCACCGGCTCTCGCTCCTGCGGCCCCCACCCCTTCTGTCCTCCTGGGGGTTGTGCTTGGAGCCAGTGCTGAGCGGGGCCTCTGCTGCCCCAAGGTGACCGTGGGCCCATGTTCCTCTGCAAAGACAGAGCCACCAGTGCTCCCTGAGCCTGCTGGAGATCTGCACGACCCCAGCCTCCAACCCGTCCTTCCACGGCGTGGGGCGGGGGCCCAACGAAGAGGAACACGCTGCTCATGCAAGTGAGGACAGCCTGTGTCACACGGGCCCCACGACTCCTCTTACACAGCATCGCGGAATGACACACTGGCGAGGGGACGGCAGACGGGCTGTCCCGGGCCAGGGAAGGGGGCGGAGGGACCCTGTGGACGGAAATGGTGTCCTGGCAGCGTCGGTGGCCAGGAACCCACGCGTGACAGACGCGCACAGATCTGAGCGCACACGTGAGCGCACGGAGAACAGGCTGGCGCGTCGGGGCCGATCGGATCCACGCCGTCTTGACTGGGATCTCGGGCGCAGTCAGCACAGTCCGCCAGACGTGGCCCGCGGACGGAAGCAGCCCCCGGGGTCTTCGTGTTAGTCCCCGTAAGGCATGTGAGTCCTGAAGGGAGGACAATATGGCAGCAGATGCCCGCTCACCGACTGCCCCCTCCTGCTCTTGCCGCAGCCCCGTGGGCGACACCCTCTCCTGTGCGGCGGCCCAGCCCCGGCTCCCACAGGAAGGGCGTGACCCCGTGTTTATCAGCCGCACCTGGGGAGCCGCGCCCGCAGCCCCGGGAGGACCGTCCTCGCTGGCGACCCAGTGCACCGGGGAAGGGTCGCTCCCTTCCCGACCCCAGAGCTCGGCTCTCCTGCGTCCGGCTGCGGCCCTACCCCGGGGGCGGTGGCTCAGTCACCCGCGACCCGCTCGGCACAGAGACGCGGCTGGAGGTCCCGATTCCAAGAACAGCTCGCCTTTCTTAGTAAAAACCCACAGAAGGAAATACAGTTTAGGGCATGACCTGATAGCCCCACACAAATTTTATGAGAGAATGCCTGTCCTGACCAGACATGCTGTGTTCTAAAGTTAAATTCTATTCTAGCTTCACTAGAACTAATCTTGTTTGTTTGATTGTGAATTGGCTTCAGGGCCCTCGGTCAGGGCCACGGCTCACCGGGTTCACCCAACAAATTGTTAGGAGTTTTGCCAGCTGATCAGTAATCAAAACCATTTTAAAAATTAAATTATGTAGGCTTACAAAGCTTACAAAACCACATGAACCCATGCTCTGGAGGTCGCCGACGCCCATCGTGTGGTGGAAATTCTACATGAGGACAGGACGTTGCTCCTCTCGCCGCAGAATTCACACGCGCAAGCCGACGAGCGTCACCCCCTTATTTCCGGTCAGACAGCAGGCACTGCCCAGCGGGGCTGGCCACGGGACGCTGACCCAGATGCCCCCCGCTAGACAGTCCCTTCCCCGGTCCCATCCCACTTCGGGCTTGGTTGTGAGGACGGCAGAGGGGGTCGCTGGAGAGTCCGGGTCCAGGCCAGCTAGTGCCCGAGTGGGAGGGGCCAGGTCACTGCTGTCTCCCAGAAGTCCCGCCTCTCACCCCGCCCCTCAGGGCCGTGCTGTCCGCACGCCCTTGGGCGGCGAGACTCTGGGGCGGGAAGCGGAACCCTCTCCCATCCTGGGCTGATCACCCCTTTCTGAGACGTGGACACGGCGGGTGGGGCGCAGGTGCCAGGCCCGCGGCCGCTGCTCCTCCTGCTCAGGCAGCTGGTGCTCGGCACAGGGTGGGTGCTGGGCCTGGGGGACGGTTGTGGAGACCCAGCACCCAGCTCTGGGGAGGTGCGGGCGTCTTTGCTTCCAGCCTGGTCTGCTGCTGTGGACTTCTCCTCGGCGTGCTTTTTCATTTGCTTCACCAACTTATCCCAGACATGTTATCAGGAGCTGGGGGCACGTAGAGCTCTTACAGCCTTTCCTCCAAGGCTGCCCCTAAAGAAAGACAAAATCTGATGGGAAATGCACACATGTGATGCTGGACGCATCCTTACAAAATACGTTTCATTGCATTAATCCAAAGAGTTTTCACCTATCACCAGTTTTCATTGCTAAAAAAGCATCACTAAGGGAAATGTAAAGGAACGTAATCCCAATCCCACTCCTCTTGCATGAAAGCCGTCTTAGGTTCCTCCACTCATGTCCCCAAGCAAGTATTTCCACCCAGTCAGAACCAAGCAGCGAGAGCTCTTTGCCACCCAAGTGGAAGCTGTTGCGTATCCGAGCGTCTCCTAGCTGGGGGGGTGCCGAGGCTCAGCTCCTTTCCTGTGCGCCTGTGAAAGGCGAGGGCAGCGAGGACACCTTCCCACCCCCTGGCCCTGTTCCCTCCCTGCGCGTCTCATCTTTAGATAAGAGCAGACACAATCAGCAGGGCCTCTGGGGGCAAAGTGCTGTGTGCTCAGGGACACCACCGGCTCGAAGCCCCTTTCCTTGCCGTCAGGGTTCTGCCTCTCCTGCCCCGTGCCAGCAGCCCCGCGAAGCCTGGGCCGCAAGGAGGAAAGGGAGCTGCCAGGCCCCACGGGACGGACGGCCCTCTGGGGCTGGAAGGCCCCGTTCAGCCAGAGGAGCCCAGCGGGGTGTCTTCCATAAGCCCAGCTAAACTCTGGCCCGCCTGCTGAGGGGATGCGGAGCATACGTCTATGGTGATGAGTCCGCTAGCCCTGGGCTGCTCCCTGACCCTGTCGCCTTCTAAAGCTACCCTTGCAACGAAGACACAGCGTCCTAGGAGAGGTCTCGGGCTTTTTTAAAACGCCGTTTTTGTTCACCAGGTGAGAAGTTTGGGGTGAATTAGAGCTTCGTCACCATGACCCACCCAGCACAGGAACACTTCACAGTGAGCCGTCTCTGGAAACTCAGTCACGCCGTGTCACTCCTCTGCTCACACCCGGGCCTGGCCTCCTGTCCCAAGTCTCAAACCCTACATATAAACAAGGCCCGTGCACCCCTGTTCTACCTGTCCTCTGATCTCACCTCCTGGCATGCCGTCTGCCACTTCTCAGGGCTCCAGGCACATGGCCTCCATGCTTTCCTCCAAGCACCTGCCTGCCTCAGGACCTTTGCACTTGCTGTTCTATCTGCTGGAGTGTTGCTCCATAGCCACATGTCGCTCTGGCTTCTCCCTCTGAGATTTTGCTCAAATGATCCCTGAGAGATTTCTCTACTTTACGTCACATAACTGCCTCCCTGCCCCCCTTCATTCTCATCTCTTTACCTCGCTGTACTTCATTTGTACCAGTCTCCGTGCACCCACTCAGCTGAGTTCCTCAGCCACGTTCGTCCTGAGGTAGGACTCATGGTTTCCACCATGGCCTCTGCGGGCTGCTGTGACTGCTCTGCTGGCCTCGGCCTGGGCTCAGGCTCAGAGGCCCTGGCATCATGGTCCTCTACCCTCTACCCTCCATCCCTTCGCAAAAGATAATGAGACCCAAAACTACACTCACACACGGAGATCACAGAAGGTCGAGATCACATGGGGCAATTTCTCAGGTAGCAGCAAATAACCTATACTATGTGCATTTTATATCAAGACAACTGAGAACTAATGGGGATATAACAAAATTTATAGGGCCAGTGTCTTTACTTTGTCTCAAATTTTCTCCTTAAGAAATTAAAACATCAGGGGGCACTTGGGTGGCTCAGTGGGTTAAAGCCTCTGCCTTCGGCTCAGGTAATGATCTCAGGGTCCTGGGATGGAGCCCCGCATCAGGCTCTCTGCTCAGCAGGGAGCCTGCTTTCTCCTCTCTCTCTGCCTGCCTCTCTGCCTGCTTGTGATCTCTCTCTCTCTGTCAAATAAATAAATAAAATCTTTAAAAAAAAGAAGTAAAAACATCATAAGGGAAGAACAAATCAAAACCACAATGATATATCACCTTACACTGTTGGAATGGCCAATGTCAAAAGGACAAGAAAAAACAAGTGTTGGCAAAGGGAAATAAGTCAGATAGAGACAAATGGCCCCTGATCTCACCTATATGTGGGGTCCGAGAAACCAAACAAGCTGATCAGAAACACACTCATCAATACAGAGAACAGACTGGTGGTTGCCGGAGGGGAGGGGTAGGGGATGGGTGAAACAGGCGAAGGGCATTAAGGGTACAAACTTCCACGTATAAAACAAACAAGTCGGGGAGATGGAAATGACTGCACAGGGAATGCAGGCGATGATCCTGTAATGACCTCGTGAGGTGACCACACTTACCACGGTGAGCATCGTGTCATGTCCAGTTACTGAATCAGTATATTGGACACCTGAAATTAATACGATATTTATGGCAACTGTACTGCAATTGGAAAAAAGAGAGAGGCTGCATTTTTGGTCACATACACGTCCCCAAAGCACCTTATTTTCTTCTCGGCCCCAGTGAAGGCATTTCAGAGGTTAGTTAGCAGACTGGGCAGCACCCCCTGTCACAAGAAATTCCGAAAACGTGGTTGAGGAAACAGGTGCTGAACATCAAAATATCCTCCTATATTTTTTTTCCTCAAAAAAAAATCTGTGATTACCAGTGTCAGTGTGGCTGGAGCCAAAGAGAGATATTTAATCACACAGCCCCACGCTTGAGGCCCAGTGACGCCCATGACGGGCTGGTCTCCATCACCGCTGGCGTCTGACCATTGTGTTCGCGGACACGTGGGCACCTGGCTGCTCAGATTTCGGGGAAGGCCAGTGAGCCCACGGGACCTGCTGGGATAATGACAATGTCCCCAAGTGAGCAGAAAAGCTCGAAGGCTGCTCTAGAGCAGCCCAGGCTCGCCTCCTAAGGCAGGTCCCGGCCAAGCGCGAACCACTCCCCTTGGCCCTGGCGCACTGGCTGCCGAGGGGAGCATCCTATATCTTCCCCAGCCACTGGGCTACAAAGGTGGCCCCTCCCCTACCTCCGGGGGTAGATTCTCGACCCTTCGCTGCAGGGTCACATCCCGAAGGGCCAGATAAAAGCAGCAGGCAGGGTCCAGCCCTGAGGCTCTGATTCCACAGGTCCGGGGAGGCCCAGAGTTTGCTTTTCCGTCATGTCCCAGGAGTGGGTGACTGCCAGTCCCAGTCTGCCAGGGACTAAGGGGGCTCTCCGGACATGGGACTTCGGTTTTAAAACTGGAGCATTCCTGGGGCAAACAGGCCAAGTCACTCTCCCAGGACCCCATTTTGGGGATACCCACCTAGTGTGCACCCCGGGGATGGAGGGATGCTTCTGATATTTACGGTCCAGAACATTGATTTTCACTGCAGACTTCCTCCTTCGAGAAAGTGTCCAAAGAAGATAACAGAGTGGGCCATCCACCATTCTCCTTTCTTCTAACAAAGTCCTCATCTTCTCTGAATTGTCTTTAAAAGTAACTTGAGTTCCACCCTCTCCTGCTGAGTTCTGGTGTCTTGGGTCGTGGAAAGCAAATCCAGCCCTGGGCTGGCACACAACAGGCCCCGGTCTGGAAGGATGAGTGGGGCCACCATCTGTTCTTTCTCGGGACTGTGGTGGAGGAGCCCTGACATGAGGAAGCAGGCAGCCGCCGGCACAAGTGCAGAGGCCACCGGGGAGCGGGGTGCTGCTGGGTCCCTGGGGGCCAGGGTGGGGAGGCAGAAGCTCCCCACACAGAAAGCCAGGGCAAGGAGGGAAACTGGGGGTCCCGAGTGAAACCCTTCAGCAGCCCATCCTGAAGGCTTTCCAGCGGCCCTGAACCCCAAGCAGCCTGCAGGGCCAGTGTCTGAGCCCCAAGCCTACTTTGGCTCCTGCTCCCAAGTTTCCTACTCCCCTGGGGAGCCCTGCCAGGACCTACGCTGCCTGCTTCGGCCGGTCCTCCCTTGGTTTCACCCGGTGCCCAGAATCGGTTGTTCTTCATAAACAAATACAAGTCAATAAATAACTTGTGAGAAATAAGGAAGGCTTACTAGCAGAGCCCTCTCCAAGGTCATGCTGGCCAGCCTTCCCTGATTCCAGGTCCATCGCGGCCAGCCGGCTGTGCGCTGCCGGTGACTACTCCGAGCTCCTCTTCGGGGACACCCCTCAGCCCTGGTCAGACTGAGACAGCTGGCCACTCTCTGATCACTTGGTGGGATTCAAACGACCGTCAGCCCATTTTACAGATGCTCCTGTAAGGGATCAGGGAAGCTGAGGCTTGAACCAAGGCAGTGCAACCTCAGAGACAGTCGCCCGGAGGCTTCCACAACTAAGACGAACGTTGCACGTTGGGTGAGTGCGACTATTGCCCTGTGTTAATCATTTGCTTCACTTGAAATAATCATTCCAAAATACTTTGGTTATGTTGAAAAATAAAATGCAAATATACCTTCAAAGACAAAGCCTTGCCTTGTTTAAGGACATTCCCAACAACGTGTCACTGTTCTCAAGAGCAGCAGCATCGGGCCTCCTCCACATCAGCGCGCAGGCTCAGCAGTCGTCTCCCGGCCCTTCCGCAAGGCAGCCCTGCAGAGCTGAGCTTGCGCCGACCCTGTGCGCGGGCTGCGCGCAGGGTCTCCGCGGGGCGAGACCACTGGGTTCTCCGCGCGTGCGGGCTGCGCGCAGGGTCTCCGCGGGGCGAGACCACTGGGTTCTCCATACCACGAGACACACATTACTGCCAGCACCTGCCCCACGGTTCCGTAGCCAGTAAGTGGCAGAACCATGGTTGTCTCTGATCTTGTGCCCAAGCCCATGCTCGATCCCCCAACACAGGGGCCCCTCTATTTAGGCACATAGTTCCAGAGTAGGTCCCAAGTCCCAAAACACAAGGTCTTTCCACTACACTACTTGGAGGCACCACCCTGTTGGGCTGAGTAAATTGTCATCTGTTGGTTTAAAACCAGGTGACCCACCAGGTCCGACCCAGTCTTCCGAGGACAGTTCAGTGGAGCCGGGGCAGGGCCCTTCGGCCTCGGGCCTGTATCTGAGCAGAATCAGCACGGCCTGGGCGATGCTCCAAGCAGCTCCAAGACGAAAGCACAAAACCAGGGAGAGCTCTTCCTCACTAAGACGAGGCCCCACACCTTACAGGAGCAAATGGAGAATCTTGCAGTGGGCCTGGGCCAGGACCTGGAAAGCTTGTTCTATGTGTCGAGATATCTGCGTTGGTTTAAAGAATGTCAGGCAGGGCCAAGGGCCTCTCCGGGAATCCGCGGGGCCTGCCTGGCCCCTCCTGCATGTGGGGCACCCTCCACCTCTCCAGCCGGCCAAGCACTTCCCCCAGCCCAGCACCACCCTCCTACCCACCGTTCACACCACTCAGTCTTAGCCTGAGGGAAGAAGCCAGCAGAGACGGCTCACCGTGGCCAGAGGGAATTCAACTACCTTTCGCTAAACTTCCTGAGTCTGCAGTTCTCACAAGATCTTTCGCTTTATTATTCTTTATCCATGCACTTGGCCTAGACCCTAAGTTAGCACCAGGGTTCCCTTCCAGGGCTGGAGCTGGGCCTTCCCTGTCTTCCTGCTGCCAGCATCCCCTTTGTCCTCTCACAGGAATAGTGCCTTCTCCCTGCCGTCAGCTCTTCTGCTTGGAAGAGTTTCACCGTCAGCTTTGGGAAATATTCTGGTATTGTTTCTTGTAACTTCCCTTGTGTGATTTTTATCTGATTATTTTCCTTGAATGCCTGTGAGTGGGGAGTTGGAACTCTTAGCCTGATCTTTTCTGTCTTCTTTTATCTCAGAATTTTTATCTTTCATTCTTTTTTTCAATCTTTCACTCTTTTACTTTGCAATTTCTTCAGCTTTATGTCCCAGCCTCTGTTGAACTTTTTATCTGACTTTCAGAAAGGTCTTTTTTATCCTACAAGAGCATCCTAGTCTTCAAGATACTGATTGGAGGTTTGGAGGGTTTCTGTTGCTTTGTTTTTATGCTTTCTTGTGTTCCTGAACAATCTCTTTCTTCAGAGTCTTCCTTCCAGTGCGCCCTGGGAGTGTACACACTCCCTGACTCCCTCCTCCCCCGGCGCCCTGACTCCCCCTCGCCCTGTGGCCCTCTCCCCCGGTGCCCCTCCCCCGGTGCCCCTGCCCCCCCCCCCCCCCCGTGGGTTCTCCATCTTCAGGCAAGTGCCACAGCCTCTTGTCTCCTGATCCATTCGTGGCCTTGGTTTGATACATATTCTTGTTCCCCTGCTGCATTGTAGGAGGATCTCAGGGAAAGAAAAGACAGAGACTGCAGTTGTTTTTTGTTTCTAAGAATTACTTGTATTCCTTTTCCATAGAGATCACTTGTGTGCCTGGTACGAAACTCAAACAGTGATAACAAGCAGACCCTCTGCTCACCCTGTGCCTGGCTGGAGAGCACCTCCCAGGGCCGAGGGAGCAGTCCATGCAGGTTACGTGGAGACGCGTATCGGTACCCTTTCCGTCTGTAGACAGTGTGCTGCACGCTGACCCCCATGCTGCTTTCTTCCTGTAGCATGTGCCCTCATCTTTCTAAGTCACCAAATATACAGCTACTCCCCACCCCCAAAAAGGGTCTGCATCATTTTCCATTGTTGGTATGTGCCAAGCTGTGTGGAGGGCTTGGGGGTGTTTCCCCTCCTGCAAACACCATCTCGTGCACCTTATTTCTCTTTCAGGAAGGGCACACGTTCACTCTGGTTAGCAGCTCTGCTCCACGGTCACTCAGGCATCTGCCGTGCTGTCAGTCTGTGTGGTCACGGCTGTGTCACCAAGCCTGGCCACACCCCAGAAAAGGGCAGAGGAGCCACCACTATGGTCTGAAAGCCTGATCCTAGAAACAGTGTGTGTCCCTGCACTCAATGGGGGCACCGCCTGCTGCAAGGGGACTCACAGATGCCTTTGACCCCAGGCTCACAGCAGAGGGAGGGTGGGTTCTGTGCAAATCTCAGACCCCATTGCCGTCCTCATCAGCTTGCATTTCCTGCTGTCATGAGCACCTTCCCACCTTAAGGCCCATGTATGTACCTCATTTGCTGCGGAATATCTATTCATCGTATTGCTCATTTTTCTGTTGGGTCTGTGGTCTTCTGTATTGATTTGCTGGTACCCAACCTTTGTCTATGATTAGAGGTTACAAACACTTACCCAAATTGGTTATGTTGTCATTGGATTGTACTTATACTGTTTGTTTGATTGAAGATATATTCTATGTTTATGTAACGAAATAATTAATCTTTTACCTTCTGGAGTTTTGTCTCATACTTAGAAAGAACTTCTCTTCTTTTTTTTAATCACTCATATTATCATTTACTGACTTCATGCTTTTATTCTGTCCAATTAAATTTTAATTTATCTAGAACTTATCACAATATGAGTTGACAAGTAGGGTGAACCTAATTTTTCTGACAGCTATTTAGTTGTCATAAGACCCTTGTGTACTCACCCTTTACCTCATGATTTGAAAAGTTGTATTTATCAAAATGCCTGTATAGACATGAGGATATAGCAGAGCTTTCCTTGATTCACTGATTTGTCACTCAAATGATAGCCTAATCCTGCCAATATGGGTCTTCTTCTCTGGCTATTTTACCAGAATTATTTACCTCTCCAGTAAAAAAAAAATTTTAAGGGAGGGGCAAGATGGCGGCCGAGCAGGAGCCCTAATATCCTCGGGTCCCAGGAGGTCAGCCAGATGGTTAGCAAACCAGTCGGAACCCCTACAAGCTCAACAGAAGGGGGAGGAGAAAAAGAGCAGCAATTCTAGGAACAGAAAAGCAACCACTTTTTGAAAGGCGGGACATGCGGAGAAGTGAATCGAGACAATGCATGGGAAGACAGACCGCCGCGGAGGGCCGGCTTCCAGCCGCGGTGGAGCCGCAGGCAGAGAATCGGGACTTCCAGAGTCGGCTCCGCGGAGGGATGTCGCTCCAGAGACAGGGCGGGGGGTGGAGCGGTCGCAGGGACAGTGTGGCCCCAGGACCCGTGGGGTCACAGGAAGACCAGCGTGCCTGAGTGCAGCAGAGCCCCAGGTGTCGGGCGGGAAGCCGGGGGCACAGATGGAGCCGAGGAGGGGCTCTCAGCTCAGGCTTACCTTACACCACGATCCCAGCACAGTCGGGCAGCTGCTCTTCGGGCAGGGACCCCACAAGGGGCGGATCCGGAGAGACCCCTTCCTTCCCCCTCCGGGAGCAGCGGCGCGGGAGCGGCTGCAAGAATCCACTGGGTTTGGACACTCCAGACGGGCCACGTGCCAGAGACAGAAACACTCCGTCACAGGCCGGGTGACCTCGGAGCGTGGCCAAGACTGGGGACACGGGAGGGACTGACGGCTTTTCTCCGAGGGCACCCTGAGGAGCGGGGCCTGAGCGCCCGGCTCCTCGGGCCAGAGACTGGGAGCCGCCATCTTCATTCCCGGCCTCCAGGGCGGTACGGAAAGAGCTCAGGGAACAAAGACTCCGAGCGAGAACCCCGCAGATGACTCAGCCCGGCCCCGGCAAGGGCGGTGCGATCCCGCCTCCAGCAAAGACATTCGAGAATCACGGCAACGGCCCCTCCCCCGGAAGCTCAGCAAGAACATCAGCCGAGACCAAGTTCACCGATCAGTGAGAACTGCGGAAGTCCAGTTAGGGGAAAGCAGCACATAGAATTCATGGCTTCTTTCCCCCCATGTTCCTTTAATCTTTTTTATTTTTTTATTTTTATTTATTTATGTATTTATTATTTTTTAAAGATTTTATTTATTTGACACAGAGAGAGAGAGAGATCACAAGTAGGCAGAGAGAGGGGGGAAGCAGGCTCCCCACTGAGCAGAGAGCTCGATGCAGGGCTCAATCCCAGGACCCTGAGATCATGACCCGAGCCAAAGGTGGAGGTCTAACCCACTGAGCCACCCAGGTGCCCCTAGAATCTTTTTTAATTTTTATCTTTACGTCAAATTCCATCCCTTCATCGTGTTCACCCTTATTTGTGTGTGTGTGTGTGTATATAGTTTATATATATATATATAAAGTTTTTCTTTCTTTAAAATTTAGGGAGGTAGTTTCCTCTAACAGACCAAAATACACCCAAAATCAAGTGTGCAGGTCTATTCTCTGTTCTATTCACCATTCTAATTATGTGTGTGTGTGTGTGTGTGTGTGTGTGTATACTGTTTGTTTGTTTGTTTTTCTTTTTTGTTTTATTGGTTTTGTTTTTCTCCTTTCTTCTCCCCCCCAGTTTTGGGTCTCTGCTGATTTGGTTAGTGTATATGTTTCTGGGGTCATTTCTACCCTTTTAGTATTTTGTTCTCTCATCCATCTATTATTGTCTAGATAAAATAACAAGGTGGAAAACTCACCTCAAAAAGAAAGAACAAGAGGCAGTACCGACAGCTAGGGACCTAATCAATAGGGACATTAGTAAGATGTCAGAACCAGAGTTCAGAATGACGATTATCAAGATGCTAGCTGGGCATGAAAAAGCACAGAAGATACTAGAGAATTCCTTTCTGGAGAAATAAAATCCCTTTTTGGAGAAATGAAAGAACTAAAATCTAACCAAATTGAAACCAAAAACAGCTATTCATAAGGTGCAATCAAAAATGGAAGCTCTTCCTGCTAGGATAAATGAGGCAGAAGAGAGAATTTGTGATCTAGAAGACCAAATGATGGAGAGTAAAGAAGCTGATCAAAAGAGAGACAAATAACTACTGGACCATGAGGGGAGAATTTGAGAGATAAGTGATATCATAAGATGAAACAATATCAGAATAATTGGGATCCCAGAAGAAGAAGAGGGGGGGGGCTTAAGGTATTTTGAAGCCAATTATATCAGAGAACTTCCTTAGTTTGGGGAAGGAGACAAGCATCTGGGAGGCACAGAGAAGACCCCTCAAAATCAATAAAAATAGGTCAATACCCTATCATCTAATAGTAAAACTTACAAGTGTTAGTGACAAAGAGAAAATCCTGAAAGCAGCTCGGGACAAGAAGTCTGTAGCATGCAAAGGCAGAAATAGTAGATTGGCAGCAGACCTATCCACAGAGACCTGGCAGGCCAGAAAGGACTAGAATGATACATTCAGAGCATTAATGGAGAAAAATATGCAGCCAAGAATACTATATCCAGCTAGGCTGTCATTGAAAATAGAAGGAGAGATAGAAAGCTTCGAGGACAAACAAAAACTAAAAGAATTTGCAAACACCAAATCGGTCCTACAGGAAATAATGAATAGGGTCCTCTAAGCAAAGAGAGAGCCTAAAAGTAACAGACCAGAAAGGAACAGAGACAATATTCAGTAACAGTCACCTTGCAGGCAATACAATAGCACTGAATTAATATCTTTCAATAATTAACCTGAAAGTAAATGGGCTAAATACCCCAATCAAAAGACACAGAGTATCAGAATGGATAAAAAAAAACAAGACCCATCAATATGCTGTCTGCAAGAAACTCATTTTAGACCCAAGAGACCTCCAAATTTAAACATTTTTTTAAAGATTTTATTTATTTATTTGACAGGGAGAGAGAAATCACAAGTAGGCAGAGAGGCAGGCAAAGAGAGAGGAGGAAGCAGGCTCCCCGCTGAGCAGAAAGCCCGATGTGGGGCTTGATCCCAGGACCCTGAGATCATGACCTGAGCTGAAGGCAGAGGCTTTAACCCACTGAGCCTCTCAGGCGCCCCTGAGACCTCCAAATTTAAAGTGAGGGAGTGGAAAACAATTTACTATGGTAATGGACATCAAAAGAAAGCTAGGGTGGCAATACTTATATCAGATAAATTAGATTTTAAGCCAAAGACTATAATAAGAGATCAGGAAGGACACTATATCATACTTAAAGGGTCTATCTAGCAAGAAGATATAACAATTTTAAATATCTATGTCCCTAACATGGGAACAGCCAATTTTATAAACGAATTAACAACAAAAATCAAAGAAACGGGGTGCCTGGGTGGCTCAGTGGGTTAGGCCTCTGCCTTCAGCTCAGGTCATGATCTTAGGGTCCTGGGATCAAGGCCCACATTGGGCTCTCTGCTCAGCAGGGAGCCTGCTTCCTCCTCTCTCTCTGCCTGCCTCTCTGCCTACTTGTGATCTCTTTCTGTCAAATAAATAAATAAAATCTTTTTTAAAAATATCAACGAAACACATTGACAATAATACAATAATAGTAGGTGACTTTATCAACCCCCCTCACTGAAATGGACAGATCATCTAAGCAAAAGATCAACAAGGAAATAAAGACTTTAAATGACACACTAGACCAGATGGACATCACAGATATATTTAGAATATTCCATCCCAAAACAACGGAATATACATTATTCTCTAGTGCACATGGAACATTTTCCAGAATAGATCACATCCTGGGTCACAAATCAGGTCTCAACTGGTACCAAAAGATTGGGATCATTCCCTGCATATTTTCAGACTGCAATGCTTTGAAACTAGAACTCAACCATAAGAAGACAGAAAAAACTCAAATACATGGAGGCTAAAGAGCATCCTACTGAAGAATGAATGGGCCAACTAGGAAATTAAAGAAGAATTTAAAAAATTCGTAGAAACAAATGAAAATGAAAATACAACTATTCAAAATCTTTGGGATACAGCAAAGGTGGTCCTGAGAGGAAAGTATATAGCAATACAGGCCTTTCTCAAGAGAAAAGAAAGATCTTAAATACACAACCCTACACCTAAAGATGCTGGAGAAAGAATAGCAAACAAAGCCTAAATCCAGCAGAAGAGAAATAATAAAGATCAGATCAGAAATCAATGAACTAGAAACCAAAAGAACAATAGAACAGATCAATGAAACTAGTAGCTGGTTCTTTGAAAGAATTAATAAGATTGTTAAACCCCTGGCCAGACTTATCCAAACAAAAAGAGGAAGGACCCAAATTAATAAAATCATGAATGAAAGAGGAGCGATCATGACCAACACCAAAGAAATACAAACAATTATAAAAACATATTATGAGCAACTATACACCAGCATATTTGACAATATGAAAGAAATAGATGCATTCCTAGAGACACACAAACTACCAAAACTGAACCAGGAAGAAACAGAAAACCTGAACAGACCCATAACCAGTAAGGAGATTGAAGCAGTCATCAAAAATCTCCCAAAAAACAAGAGCCCAGGGCCAGAAGACTTCCCAGGGGAATTCTACCAAATATTTAAAGAAGAATTAATACCTATTCTCCTGGAACTGTTCCAAAAATTAGAAATGGAAGGAAAACTTCCAAACTCATTTATGCTACCTAGAGAAATATATACATTTAATGCAATCCTTAGCAAAATACCATCAACTTTTTTCAAGGAAATGGAACAAATAATCCTAAAATTTATATGGAACCAGAAAAGACCCCAAATAACCAGAGGAATGTTGAAAAAGAAAACCAAAGTTGGTGGCATTACAATTCCAGACTTCAGGCTCTATTACAAAGCTGTAATCATCAAGAAAGTATGGTACTGGCACAAAAACAGACCCATAGATCAATGGAACAGAATAGAGAGCCCAGAAATGGACCCTCAACTCTGGTCAACTAATCTTTGACAAAGCAGGAAAGAATGTCCAATGGAAAAAAGACAGTCTCTTTGATAAATGGTGTTGGGAAAATTGGACAGCCACATGTAGAAGAATGAAACTGGACCATTTCCTGACACCACACACAAAAATAGACTCAAAATGGATCAAAGACCTCAATGTGAGACAGGAATCCATCCAAATCCTTGAGGAGAACACAAGCAGCAACCTCTTTGACCTCAGCCGCAGCAACTTCTTCCTGGAAACATTGCCAAAGGCAAGGGAAGCAAGGGCAAAAATGAACTATTGGGACTTCATCAAGATCAAAAGCTTTTGCACAGCAAAGGAAACAGTCAACAAAACCAAAAGACAACTGACAGAATGAGGGAAGATATTCACAAATGACATATCAGATAAAGGGCTAGTATCCAAAATCTATGAAGAACTTACCAAACTCAGCACCCAAAGAAAAAGTAATCCAATCAAGAAATGGGAAAAAAACATGAACAGACATTTCAGCAAAGAAGACATCCAAATGACCAAGAGACACATGAGAAAGTGCTCAACATCACTCGGCATCAGAGAAATACAAATCAAAACCACAGTGAGATACCACCTCATACCAGTCAGAATGGCTAAAATCAACCAGTCAGGAAATGACAGATGTTAGCAAGGATGCGGAGAAAGGGGGACCCTCCTACACTGTTGGTGGGAATGCAAGCTGGTGCAGCCACTCTGGAAAACAGTATGGAGATTCCTCAAAAAGTTGAAACTAGAGCTACCCTATGACCCAGCAATCACATTACTGAGTATTTACCCTGAAGATACAGATGTAGTGATCCGAAGGGGCACATGCACCCAAATGTTCATAGCAGCGGTGTCCACAATAGTAAAACTCTGGAAAGAGCCCAGATATCTACCCACAGATGAATGGATAAAGAAGATGTGGTATATATATACAATGGAATACTATGCAGCCACCAAAAAACCAAAATCTTGCCATTCGCAATGAGGTGGATGGAACTAGAGGGTATTATGCTAAGTGAAGTAATTCAACCAGAGAAAGATAATTATCATATGATCTCTCCAATAAAAGGAATTTAAGAGGCAGGGCGGGGGTCATGGGGGAAGAGAGGGAAAAATGAAACAAGATAGGATCTTAACTCTCTCTCTAGGAGAGAGACAAACCATAAGAGACTCTTAATCTCAGGAAACAAACTGAGGGTTGCTGGAGGTAGAGGGGAGGGATAGGGTGGCTGGGGGATGCACATTGGGGAGGGTATGTGCTATGGTGAATGCTGTGAAATGTGTAAGCCTGATGATTTACAGACCTGTACCTCTGAACTAAATAATACATTAAATGTTAATTTTAAAAAAACCTCTAAATTATAACTCATTTTCAGGATCTTTTATATGATGTAGCAGTACCCATATTTTCATTGTACACCCTCTGAGGCCCTTTATGTCAGCCCGGTCCCCGCACACCCTCTGTTCCCTGTGTGTGTCAGCCCTGTCCCCACACACCCTCTATTCCCTGTGTGTCGGCCCTTTCCCTGCACACCCTCTGTTCTCCCTGTGTGTCAGCCCTGTTCCTACAAACCCTCTGTTCCCTGTGTGTCAGCCCTGTCCCCACACACCCTCTGTTCCCTCTGTGTCAGCCTTGTCCCCGCACACCCTCTGTTCCCTGTGTGTCAGCCTTGTCCCCACACATGCTCTGTTCCCTGTGTGTCAGCCCTGTCCCCACACACCCTCTGTTCCCTGTGTGTCAGCCCTGTCCCTGCACACCCTCTGTTCCCTGTGTGTCAGCCTTGTCCCCACACATGCTCTGTTCCCTGTGTGTCAGCCCGGTCCCCACACACCC
>CM052810.1:65298-101436 GCA_028533885.1 Nasua narica
ACACACCCTCTGTTCTCTGTGTGTCAGCCCTGTCCCACACACCCTCTGTTCCCTGTGTGTGTCAGCCCTGTCCCCACACATGCTCTGTTCCCCCTGTGTGTCAGCCCTGTCCCACACACCCTCTGTTCCCTGTGTGTCAGCCCGGTCCCCGCACACCCTCTGTTCCCTGTGTGTCAGCCCTGTCCCACACACCCTCTGTTCCCTGTGTGTCAGCCTTGTCCCCGCACACCCTCTGTTCCCTGTGTGTGTCAGCCCGGTCCCTGCACACCCTCTGTTCCCCCTGTTTGTCAGCTGTGTTCCCGCACACCCTCTGTTCCCCCTGTGTGTCAGCCCTGTCCCCGCACACCCTCTGTCCTCTCTGAATGTCTCTCATTCCAGCCTGTTCCTGCAAACAACAGAACGCTGGGTTTTGCTCTGTGATTCAGCCGGACAGTGTGTTTATTTTAATACCCAGTTGAGTTTATTTCAGGGCATTACTGAGTGTTAGACTTCGTTTGGGGAATGTGTTTCACATTATCATCTAGTAATCTTGATTTTCCTTTAAAATACCTAGTGTTCTCTGGTTTTCTGTGTGTGTGTCTCAAGTTGGGAGGGCCGAGATTCTGCCCTGGCAGGTGTCTTTCGTCCGTTTTCACATCCTCTGTGGCCACACTCTTCTGCTGCTATCGGTCTTACTTTTCCTTTCCCTTTATTTTATATTTTTCTTTCTTACTCTATTTTTGTGTGAATGTGTGCTGGTTTCCTCCTGATTATGACTCATCTTTGAGTATCGTGCGTCCTCCCTGGATCAGCTTTTCATGGGAGATTCAGTCTGGAGACCAGGTTGGGTGGGAGGGTGGACCCCAGTGCACAGGCAGGCGTAGAGTGGCACAGTTGCAGTGTCCCCTTCCCCCTCTCTCCAAGGCCACCCTCCCTGGTGGCTTGAACCCTGCTTCTTTTCGGTGCCCAGCAAGGCCGGGCCTGCACCCCTTTCCCTCCCGACATGGCACTGACGGTAGCGTGCTCGGAACCACCGCCCGTCAGGGTCTCCCTGCTCTCATCCAGGGTGGTTTCGGCGGACAGCTCTGTTGGCTTTGGTGGAGCTGAAATGTGCCCCTCTTTCTCCTTTTCTTTATTCATTTTTGTTCTCAGAAGAGAGGGGGCAGCTTGCCGTTTTACTGAATGTCAGCTCGCTTGTCGTCCAGCGGTGGGCCTGAAGCTGGTCTGGCTCCGGGTCCTCCCGTGTGATCTCGTCTCTTCTTGCCCGGCCCTTCCGCTGGGTTCCTCCTCCAAGCACCGCGAGACGCCCCCTGGTCAGGCCTGCGTGTGGCCTGACTTCCTCAGCCTGGAGGGAGGCAGTCTCATGACTCACATCTTCTGCTCTGGGAAATTTTCCCGGTATGTCTTAATGATGAGTCACCCTTCTTTGTTTTCTCTGAAGCCCCGAGTGCTCAGACTCTGGTCCTCAGAGGCACGTTTATGACTGTCTCTCCTTGCTTATTTCTCATCTTTCTGTTTTGCGTTACATGTTGGGAAGACTCCTTTGATCTTAGCCTTGAACTTCTCCATGACATTAAGTTTAGCACTCATATTTTTAATTTCTTACCTGTTCTCTACCTGTTCATAAACAGCACCCTATTCTTAGATTATGGACATGCAATATCTTCTTGACTCTTTTGGAGACGATATTTAATTTTCTGTTGTTTTGCACATGGCTGTTTTCTCTAAGGTGGGCTTTAGAGGAACTCCATTCCGTACTCTATGGTGCTGATTTTCCTCTGAGCTCTGGAAAGACTTGGGTGCTCACATATGTTAGGCAGTATCGCCTTATCCTGAGGAGCTACTCTGAGCTCTCCATAGACTTCTTTGGGTGGAAGGCGAGCTGGGGTTTCTGTGCCCACAGACAGGGTCGCTGCTGTGCTGTATTCAGGGAAGATGAGTGAGGTGCCTGGCGGCCTGGCAATCCCCCTCCTTCCCACCCTCTGACCTACCCTCACCCAAGCCAGAGGGAGGAAGATTCTGCTGTGCAGCCCCAGATCCACACCAGAAGCCGGAGCCCAAAGACTGTTGATTGAAGGTCTTTGAAGAAGGACTCTTGGTGTCTGCGGGCTAGAAACCCACGTCAGTGCGTGAGGGGAAAAGACGGCGGGGAATGGACTGCAGGTGCTGGAAGCTTGCTTGTGCGCGGTCACAGCCCGCCTCCCAGAGCTGCTCTGGGGGCCCTTCGGGAGATGACACCCTCCACTGCTCGAGGGGAGGACAGATGCCCTGGTCCACAGTGCCCAAAACTTGGGGGCATTCGGCCTCTTCAGCACACCCCCTACATAGTATTTCTAGGATTCTTCTGAAGACATGGAATGAAAATTAGGTCTATGACTCTTCTAGAGCTCTTCTAGAGCTCCAACGATGATGAGCATGGAGGGCGAATTACCGTCTTGGGTCACACTCCGGCGGGGGCACCCAGAGCAGGTTGTCCCTAAAACCACATCTAGTCTGTTGCTGACTCTTTTCAGTGCATGATTTGTTATGCTCCCATCTTTCCATTGTCCTCTTCTTTGTTAGCTTCCAGCTGGAGCTGAAATGCTCTGACACTGTTGGTCCTCCATTCGCTTCTGTCACTGTTAATGTGGGCCCTGGGGACGTCAGTCTCAGAAAGGGAGGGCTAACCTACAAGTGGTGTACATTCCGGTCTGGGGTCATCTCGACTCTGTGCATGCCACGCTTGTAGGAGACCTCCGGTTGCTCGTGTGCGTCCCCCGCTCTGCTTTCAGATGCTCTGGGGGCACAGCATGTTCCCATGACCACCACTCACTCTTTCTTCCTTCCTTCCTTCCTTCCTTCCTTCCTTCCTTCCTTCCTTCCTTCCTTCCTTTCTTCTTTCTTTCTTTCTTTCTTTTTTTCTTTCCTCTCTCTTTTTCTTTCTTTCTCTTTCTTTCTTTCTTTCTTTCGGTGATATTTCTTTCTAATTCCAACGTGGTTAATGTACAGTGCAATATTAGTTTTGGGGGTCCATACAGTGATTCGACACTTCCATATGTCACTCAGTGCCCTCCTTCATCCCCATCCCGTTTCCCCATCCTGCCCACCCTCCTTCCCTCTGTGACCATCAGTGTGTTCTCTGTAGTTGAATCTGTTTTTTGGCTTGTCTCTTTTTCCTCCTTTTTTGCGTTTTTTTTTTTATTGCACACATGAGTGAGCTCATATGGTATTTGTCTTTCTCTGACTTGTTTCACGCGGCGTTATGCTCTCTGGCTCCATCTGCGTCATGGCAAATGGCAAGATTTTATTCTTTTTATGGCTGAGTAATATTCCATTGTGTGTATACACCACACCTTCTTTATCCATTCATGCGTCAGTGCACATCTGGGCTGCTTCCATAACTTGGTTATTGTGGGTAATGCAACAAGAAACACAAGGGCGCCTGTACTCTTTGAAGTCATGTTTTCGGTTTCTTGGGGTAAATAATACGCAGCACGGATGCGGCGTGGTTCTGTGGGCCCACACTCTGCGTTTTATCCTCCAGTGTGCCGCCTCAGCTCCAGTTAGAAGAATGTGTCCTCGTGTGAGTAAAACCTCATGGCTTCACCATGTGCCGAATCTCTGTGCTCATAGGGTAAGGGAAAGAAAAACCTCTTGTTTTGACCATATACTCCTAACTGGACGTTTCACCCAGAGGCTCCATCAGCTTGGGAAGAATTGTGCTGATTCATTGTCCAATTCAGTGATATTTTAAAAAATTAGATACTATAGCAAATTATTATTCCACGCTCATGAGCAAAATCACATATGTTAGCATATTATTAACATTAATATTTAAGATACCTCCATGGACTACTTGGAACTCTGGTTTTCATAATTTCTATGAGTTCCAGGAAATCTTCTTCAATAAAACTAAGCACCACACCAACATATTAACGTCTCATAGTCCAGAAGGGCTGCTTGGGCTGTGTGCGGGAGGCACATGCAGGGTGCTGCCCTCTGGGCCTCACGATCCGGCTCGTGAACTTCCCTCAGAGGACATAACGGTAGAGAAAACACACTAGGAAAGGATCAAGAGCTCCCTTCCAACGTGTGTGTGTGAGCAGACATCACTCGGAGAGGTGATAACAGAACCCGGGGGAGTAGGAAGCCTTTTCGCGATGAGTAGAGGCTGATCCAGGCATGGTGGGGGTGAAAGTGATGCAGTTTGGTCATGTTGGGGTGGAGGTGGGGCAAAGATGGAAAAGGAAAGAAATCAAAAGTACAGAGAGGAAATGAGCAGGGTCTTCCTATGGCGTTGGGGGCCTGTGCTGGGGCTCTGACTTCAGCTTCTCCAGCTCTGGGGTCCATCTTCCCACACAGGGGCCAGCGGCAGAGCGCGGTACAGGTGCCGGTCGGAGAAGCTGCAGAGAGGTCTGGGTGGGAGGGGCAGGGATCTTTGGGTTCCGCAGGGAGAAAGGAAGGCTACGGAAATCTTGATTACTGTGGTCTCGGTAAAGACTAAAGGCCAGGAACCTGACTGGAGAGGGTCCAGTGAACACTGTCAGGAAATTCACAGAGCAGAGGAAGCAGCTCCTGGCAGCCAGTGAACCAGACGGAGGAATGGAAGACGCCATCAGCCCCAGGAAGCTCTGTCCCTTTACTCCCTTTTCCCAGACTGACTTGTTTTCAGGAATGAAAACCCTCTGCCTGCATCTCATTACCTCAAGGCACACAACAGTCTGTCTCAACTAAAGGCCTGGCCAAATCTTCAGTGGAAAAAAGAAACAGCAGGTCCAAAATGGAGTCATTTGCCCCAGGATGGCAAACCGAGATTCCGATGTAGCTTCAACCTCTCCCCAGAATGTGACCTTGAGCCTGTCCGTCTGGGGTTTCTGTTAGCGCTCATGAAGCTGCCTGAGAGGCACCCATTTTTCCCCAAAGGAAGATGACTTTGCCTGAAACAATCGCTCTTTGCTAGAAACTTCCTTTGTCCTTTCCTCCTGCCTATAAGAATCTTCCCCTTTGTGTAGCATCTTGGAAATCCTTTCCATTTGCCAGTTGGGGTCCTGCCTGATCCATGATTCAAAGAGCCAATTAGATCTTCATATTTTTTTCAGGCGGGTTTTGCTGTTTAACAGATTTGTGGCAGTGGTGGAATCTGAAGCAAACTTCTTGTGAGGGCAAGAAACATGGATGTAGTTCCCACAAAATCTTCTTAGGTTCTCTGGCTCTCCTGCCATTTCCAAGGGCTATGGGTAACTTCTTCTCAGTTCTGAGCTCCACCATCATTGCAGAGACCTCCTGACCTAATTGGCTTTTCAGCCCACAATTCCTAATTGGCAGAAACTCCCAGCTCTTGACTCTTTTCCGAGATCCACCTGAGAACTCATAGTGGCAGGTTGTGAATCCCCATTTATGTGGAATTTTTTCCATCCACAAGCCCCATTGGTGGAGTTTGCTGGTTCAAACCTTCCCCAGCTCAAGGCTCCACAGGAACCAAGGAAGGGCCTTCCTGTGGCCAGGACACGGGAACATCTCTTGGTTAACGACAATACATTAAGGTGTACATATTTGCTTTTCTTGTTTTGTGTAGATAAAGGCTATTGCTAACAGGGATCTTGGAGGCCAAAAGACACAAAAATTTGTGGACCAACTGAAAGACTCCCATATTAGGTTAAGTTGGTCATGGAATAGGCTAAATTGACACGAGGTCACCTGCCAGCCTCAAGAAAATGCCCATGCAGCGAGGCACACTAATGTGCTATACAACTCCCGGCCTGGTGGCCCCTTTCATGTGTGTGCTTGGCTGTAAGAGGCCCAAGAGCTAAAAGAAATAGGGTCTTTCAACTCTGAAAGAGGTAAGCATAGCTTCTGGCGGACCTGCTTATTTTATGTCTAAAAACTGTGGTCCTGGAAGCTATAAATATCTGCAAGAATGCAAAATCTTAACAACAACAACCTAGAATTATAATGGCCATTATGAAGAGTTTTTCGATTAGATAAGATCAATCAAGAAGTGCACTTGAAAGTAAAGATTCTTGGGGCACCTGGGTGGCTCGGTGGGTTAAGGCCTCTGCCTTCGGCTCAGGTCATGATCTCAGGGTCCTAGGATCGAGCCCCACATCGGGCTCTCTGCTCAGCAGGGAGCCTGCTTCCCCCCTTTCTCTGCCTGCCTCTCTGCCTACTTGTGATCTCTCTCTGTCAAATAAATAAATAAATAAAATCTTAAAAAAAAAGTAAAGATTCACATATTGAACAAACAGAATGAGATATCTATTTTAGAAGTTTCCATCAAGGCTTTAAGATTACAAAATAGCTCTATTGGAAGTGTCATTACAGGGGCGCCTTGGTGGCTCAGTCATTAAGCATCTGCCTTTGGCTCAGGTCATGATCCCAGGGTCCTAGGATCAGGCCCTGCATCGGGCTCCCTTCTCGTCGGGGAGCCTGCTCCTCCCTCTCCCACTCCCCCTGCTTGTGCTCCCTCTCTTGCTGTGTCTCTCTCTGCCAAATAAATAAATAAAATCTTTAAAAAAAGTGTCCTTACCAAAAGCTAATGAAAAATAAAAGATACAAACAGTACCTTAAACAACACCTGGACTTCCCCATTGTACCCTCCGAGGGGATCATCATCAGAACTGGCCCGGAAATTGATGTCTCATTTGCAATCAACTGGTACATGAGAAAAGAGATTGTCTTCAAAGCTTTTGTGTAAATCCTTCAACCCACACTCAGATGCCTTCATACCTACATTCAAAGGAAGCTCCTGCTTGGACCCCTCTCAGCACCAACAGGCCTCTCGAGAATTGTCTGGGAAACTGGTACGTTATTCTCTTAATCAAGGGAAAGTAAAGATTTTTTTTTAATATTTTATTTATTTATTTGACAGAGAGAGATCACAAGTAGGCAGAGAGGCAGGCAGAGTGGGGGCGGGGGGCGGGGAAGCAGGCTCCCTGCTGAGAAGAGAGCCGGATGCGGGGCTCGATCCCAGGACCCTGAGATCATGACCTGAGCCGAAGGCAGTTGCTCAACCAACTGAGCCACCCAGGCGCCCCTTAGAATATACATTCTTTTCTTTTCTTTTTTGTTTGTTTTGTTTTTTTAAAGATATGATCTATTTATTTGACAGAGAGAGATCACAAGTAGGGAGAGAGGCGGGCAGAGGGAGAGGGGGAAGCAGGCTCCCCGCTGAGCAGAGAGCCCGATGCGGGGCTTGATCCCAGGACCCTGAGATCATGACCTGAGCCGAAGGCAGAGGCTTTAACCCACTGAGCCACCCAGACACCCCAAGGAAAAGTAAAGATTAAAATTAATGAAAAACCTTGCCAAATTCTGGCCGATACTGGAGTCTACAGAGGGGACCCTGGAAAAACAGAAGCTGGGTGAAGGTGAACATTCTTACCAGAGTCAGCGGTCCCAAATGTCTGTCTGTAGTGCTCAGCTGAGAGAGGGAAATAAAATTTCACATTATCCCTTCCTTACCATCTTCAAGTCCACTGGTTAGTGACCCTTTTTCTGTCAGGGACAGCTACCCCCTTCTTGTTTGTCCTGTTGTATGTCTTAGGAACTTGGCTGGCTTTCCATCCATCTGGGGTGTGCAGGCTCTCAGTTCTTCCTTTTGTCACCTTTAGGAGTCACTTGGGGTCTTGGGAAGGTGGTGACTCTTGCATCCTCTTTGAGGACACATCTCAGTCCCATGGGTAGTTTAATACTGCCAGAAACGTTTACTGTTTGTCCCCACTGAAACCTGAGAAGATATTTGAAAGAATTCAATAACTGTGATCAGAAATTTGGCCAAATTGCAAGCTGATTTTTAGATCCTGGTAGGAATTTTTTTAAGGGCTTCTTTCCTAAGCTAGATGAACCTGGAAGGAAAGAAAAACATTCTGACATAAATGGACAGGTGTGTCAGACTTGATACCATGCAGGTGGTGGCCCCAAACCCAACTGTCCTTGTTCTACAAATCTAGGCTTTACAGGACCAAACATGTGGCTCCAAAATAGGTCAAAGTCCACCAACCCTTTTTACCAATCCCAAAAACTCCCCTAAACACCTAAAAGGTCTTATTAGGTGTTGTAAAAATTCTGGCCTAAGAGCACAGTAGTCCTGCGAGAAGGGTCTTGCGTTCTTTCCCCATGCCTTCGAGATGCCAGCCTTCTACCCAGCCTTCTCTGGGAACTCTGACCGCCCCATCTAGGTCAATTATTTAAAATATCGACTTCAGGGAGGTAATTCTCATCAGAAGAAAAATAAAAAGGGGAGAGGACATTTGAAACTTTGATTCACACGGTAATTTGAGAATAAGAGCAGTGAGGTCTCTGTGTGTCTGTGTGTTCAGGCTGGTCTGGGTTACAGTTGTTCGGTGTTTTCGGTCTCTGGATGGTGTTGCCAAGACTAATTTGTAAATGAGCTCTATTTAATTGGCTTAAAGACAATTAAATACTTATATAAGTTAAACTTTCAGAAATGTAATAGAGCTACCTCACATGACTTTCAAGGAAAATATTCATTATTAAAGCTATTATTTAAAAGAGCTAAGTTTTTCTTTGGAACAGTTATTTAACTTTCTGTATTTGCCAGGGAAGTCTTTAATTGTCATTTTGGTTAAATGAATAAATATTATTTTACAATGACCTATGATCCTACTTTACCAAGTGTTTTAAAATCTTTTGATATTTTTTTTAAAGATTTTATTTATTTATTAGAGAGAGAGAGACTGAGAATGAGAAGGGAGAAGGTCAGAGGGAGAAGCAGACTTCTCGCAGAGCTGGGAGTCCGATACGGGACTCGATCCCGGGACTCCGGGATCATGACCTGAGCCAAAGGCAGTCGCCTAACCAACTGAGCCACCCAGGCGCCCCTCTTTTGATATTTTTGACAAACTTCCCAAAATCAAATTCTAAATAAAGTTTTTTTGACCTTGAACTATCTTTGGGTTTTCCAAAGGGCCCCTGAAACATCTCAACAGATTTGCTTTCCTCTTATGAAAAGCGAGATGTTGAACTAACGAGACTTATTTAATATGTTAAAGTACTTGGGAAACATTGTCAAATAAGTTATAATAACCCTCTTTATGTAGTATTTGTGTCAGTATACAAGTGTTCCAGAAATTGTGTGAGGTTCCTAGAAATGTGATACATCCTAATACAATGTTATGAGTCATTTTTCTGTTACTATCTTCCAAAGTTGTGTAGCACAGAAATAACAAAATGTTCTTGTTAATTCTGTTATAATAAATCCTCACCAGATCTTTCATAATGGGCATTTTTGAGTCTTTGGTCATTTACAGAGAGTTATTGTTTTACTCCAATGCTTTGCAAAATGTCTGTGCAAAAGGACCTCATCCTTGAGATTAACGCAAAGGACTTTGACAAGCACAGGCTTCTGGCAAAACTTTCAGATCCTAAAACTGAACTGGGTAAGAATTTCCTGAACTAATGGAAAAACTGGCTTCAGGTAGAAGAGATATTAATCACATGGGACTGAATGAACTGAGGAGGATGGTGACAACTTTCTATGAATTTTTATTGGAAACACTACTGGTTCCTTAATGTTTTGTTTTTCCAGATTTAAGAAAATATTTTCTCGTAAGCTACTTATGTCATACAATTTGGTAAAGTACACCTTTGTAAACAAAGGTGAAACATCTGCTTCCTCTCCCTACCTGATTACTCCAGAGTTTGGAAAGTGTTAAATATTCTTTTCATGACAGTATTGTTACTATCCTGCATCAGTTATTTGCATAAGTTCAATGAGTATCTGTCCTCCTTGGGAAATACTGGGAAATACCAGTATGTCAATGGGAAATACTGGTTATGTTACCAAGGCTTTGAATGTTAGGAATTCACCCAAACTATAGTTATTACAGGCAAAAGCTGGTGGCAAGTCGTTGGCTAGGCTTCCTGGCCTCAAGAAGTTCACAAGAGTTCAGTCTGAGGTCCCTTATGAAAAGATCCAGCAAAGCAGTCTTAAAAAGTCTTAAAAAGAGCTTTTTGATCGATCACTACCTGTAGTACACTAATGTAAATGATCAGGACAGATTTAATACAAATAAATCAGCTGTGATTTAACCGTGAGCATAAGTGCAGAGAGAAAACTGGTTGTCTTCGGGGGTGTGACCTCTGAACCGGACTGAGTGTGAGTCCAAATTCACACACTAACATTTCCACTTTTCTCCCACCCTTCTGACGTGGACTCACTGGAAACGAACGCTGCCCTTGGGTGCCCTCAGAAGGGGCCGTGCCACGTCTTCTCACCGACTCCCGCCCCCGTCGCTGCGGCTGCGCCACAGGCAGCAAGCCTGGGGCATGCGTCTCGTGGCCGAGGAAGACCCCACCGGACTCCTGGTCCTGCACAGCTGCTGGAGGCCTGGGAGCCAAACTGGGGGGTCGGGGGAGCCAACGTCACCCCAGACACTGGTTCGAGATGCCCCCCACCCCCCGGACTGAGCCTGAAACCCTTGCTTCTATTCTTTCTTTCTTCCTTTACTCTAGCGCTGGGCTGGAAGGATAATGCCGTCCCCCACCTCTCCCGGGCTACTGCGAAGGACTGTTCAGATTGCTGGGCTTGTCGTTAGGAGCCCTAATCTGTCCATGAACAGCCCCACCTCCGAAGAAGTAGTCTGGGCCCCGACAGGATTCATCTTTGTCTGCGGTGATAATCGTTCTCCTTGGACCAGCAAATACCTACATGGCTGGAGCGCCAGTGCCTCTTAGGTTATCTGATGGTGCCCTGAAGTGTCCAGGGACACACAGGTAAGCCTCAGTGGTCAAACCGCCTGAATTCGCACTGTTGATGAGAAAGGACCTTCGAGGTCGCTTTCACTATTCAGCCTTCATTCCTTTGGCAGGTCCCTACTTCCGCAAATGAAGCTACGATCAGGAACTTAGGTCTTGGAGGAGTCCCAGACTCTGCTGCTAAGGGAATAGCCACCTCCCACGCCCACCCCAAGACCCTTAGACTCTCTGGTCCAGGTAGTTCTTGATGCCTTTCGGCTGAACAAGGAGATGTCTGCGGCAGGTGACGTCACCTGTGCACCTGGATGGACACTGCTGGGGGAGGGGAAACAGCATTACACAGAATCACTGAGCAGGCTGCTGGCTCTAGCATGTGACTCCTTCTATGGGGTCTTTCTCTGACTTTTAAGGTTTTCATTGGTTTGGGTCTTGGGAGCCATGACCCTGGGGTGCACTCCAGATGTTGGGAGGTACCGTGTGCCGACACAGTGATCTCCCTGGCATGTCGTGTTCTCTCAAAACCTTTAATTGCATGTTCACAACTGCTAACCACCAGGCAAACGATCTCCCTGAGACGGGAAGGTCAGAAAAAGAATGAAACAAGTGGCCGCCTTAGACGTGTGAGCCTGAGTGTGAAAGTCACAGGAGGTCAGGGATGCTGAGGACCACCGAGTGGGAGCTCAGAGTGGCACCAGCGCCTTGAATTCGGACCACATCCGCTGTCAGACTGAGTGAGTATGAGGGAGGGATTGTCGAAAATGGAACAGCAGGTCCAAAATGGAGTCACTCGCCCCACTGACAGCAAGTCAAGATTTTCTTTTTAAAGATTTGTTTATTTGAGAGAGAGAGAGAGAGAGAGGGAGAGAGAGAGAGCGTGTGTGTGAGTGGGGGTAGGGGCAGAGGGAGAGAGAGAGGCTCTCCAGAGGGCTCCCCGCTCAGTGTGGAGCCTGATGCCGGGCCCCATCCCACTACCTGAGCCAGAATCAAGAGTCGGACCCCCAACTGACTGAGCCACCCAAGCCCCAGCAAATCATGATTTAGATACGGTTTCCACCTGTGAGGCTGCCCGAAGACCCCTACCAGTCCCCAAAGGAAGGTGACCTTACCCAAAACAATCCTTTCTTTTCCTTCGCTACCAAGTTCCTTGTCCACTTGTTTCTGCCTATAGCAGCCTTCCCTACCACTCGGCTCCCCGGATTTCCTTCCCATCTGCTGGACGGTGGCTGCCCGATTCATGCGTCACCGGATAAAGCCAATTAGATCTTCAAATTCATTAAGTTGAATTTTGTTTTTCAACACTACTGACTTTTCTGTCCTCGAAGCCAGTCATCTATTATGATGTCTGTAAAGGAAGATGAATTCTTGTCATGGACCCACTCCAGGTGCATCACCAACACAAAGGCCAAAGCAGAGGGGAGCAACCCCAGACCAAGAACCACCCGGGACACCTGGGAACAGCTCTGCGCCCACACCGTCCCGGCCTTCCCTGTAAGGTCGGAAGGCTTGGTATGACCACTTACTGGGTCTGGGTCACCGTGGGTCCTGGTAACCCAGGAGTGTTGCCGGCCCAAGGGTAAGATGGCTACAGGACACTCTTCTCACTTAAAACTCAGTTTTGTCCTGGGAGAAGCTTAAGTGCCCCCTCAGCTTACTCTGAACGAAGTGACAACTGTAGGGAAGAGGGACCCAGTGCAAGAAGGGAGACTAGGGTCTCAGTTGTTTTTTGGTGTTTTTTTTTTTTTTTTAAGATTTTATTTATTTGACAGAGAGAAGAGAGATCATAAGGCAGAGAGGCAGACAGAGGGAGAGGGGGAAGCAGGCCCCCCACTGAGCAGAGAGCCCGATGAGGGGCTCCATCCCAGGACCCTGAGATCATGACCTGAGCCGAAGGCAGAGGCTTTAACCCACAGAGCCATCCAGGCGCCCCTAGGGTCTCAGTTTTAATCAAACCATTTAAACCAGTATAACTGGATTTCTGTCTGAGGGACTCAACATGATTTCCAGATTTCATTTATTTATTCTTAAAGATTTTATTTCTTTATTTGACAGAGAGAGACACAGCAAAAGAGGGAACACAAGCAGGGGGAGTGGGAGAGGGAGAAGCAGGCTTCCCGCTGAGCATGGAGTCCAATGCGGGGCTCAATCTCAGGACCCCGGGATCACGACCGGAGCTGAAGGCAGACACTCAACCAACTGAGCCCCTAGGCGCCCCATGATTTCCAGGCGCCCCATGATGACCCAGGGATTGTCTCGTCATCCAGGGCAAGCAGAACACTTTCATGTCAGGGAGCTCAAAGCAGTTTAAAAATTCTTCATGGAAAAAAAAAATTCTTCCTGGCAGCGTGACCCTAAAGATCTTGCAAGGCAGCCTGAGGACGAAGCAGAAGCTGACACCCCACAACCTCCCCCCCACTCCTGGGTGGGACGTGTGTGACTTTCCTCCAGGAAGCTCCCAAGGGTCTTCATGGTAACGCCTTACTAGAAGGAAAGACACCCTAACTTGACAACAGCAAGGCCTCCGGGATCCCGTGAGTCTTCTTTAACATGTGAAAATCCTTTTGACACCTCCCTTTTCCTTACCTCCCCCAACCCCGTAGAATATAATCAGCCACCCCTCACAACCCTCCTCTTTCTGCCCACGGGTCCTGTCCCCGTGCTCTAATAAACCACCAATTGGCACCAAAGACGTCTCAAGGATTCCTTCCTGGTTGTCGGCTCCGGACCTCACCCTGCCGAGCCTCACTTGGGTTCGAAAACCCCGTCATCCACACTGCGCACCACCCAACCCACCTGGTGGGGCGCCGTTCTCCACGGTGCGCCACGCCCGAGGGATGGCTCCACGGTCCCCGAGAGATGAAGCCCCCGATCACAGCCTCCTTCTGGTCACCTGAACACGCAGGCCAGGAGGGCAGGGCCCCACAGGGACGATGCCCCAGCCGAAGGTCAAGCTGTCCCTTACTGAGCGGGGAAGGGCTCCCCGGTCTCACAGGCCATCTTCCCTCGAAATTGAAATCAGAGGACAGGGTGCGCTCTGTTTTTCAGTTGCATTTTCTCCTTTCTCTTGAGAGGAAGGCTGTGTTGCCAAAGAGACACGAACTGCTTCCTGGTTTTCAAGATGGAGAAGATGGTTTAATTATTTTAGAGTTACATCTGCATTAAAATGGCAGCAAGGAGGGGTGCCTGTGTGGCTCCTTGGGTGGTTTGCGCTCTGGCGGGATCTCTGGGAGCTCAGGCTCCGTGCTCAGCAGGGGTCTGTTTCAGGATTCTCCCACTCCCTCTGTCCCTCTGCCCACCCCCCACTCTCTCTCTTAAATAAGAGAGTATTAATGTAAATTAATATAATTAATTATATTTTATTTTTATATTTTAATTATATTTATATTATATATAAATATAATTATATTTATAATTTAATTATATTATAATTAAAATTATATTTTAATTAATATAATAATTAATCAATAATCTCTTAAATAAATATAAATGCAATAAAATGGCAGCAAGAGAGCCTAGGGGCCTTTCCCCCCTCACCCCAGGGCTCCTGAGGTGCTGGGCATCTGGAGGGTTCCTAGGACAGAGTCTCCTGAGAGACTCTTCTTCCTGGCAGCGTGACCCTAAAGATCTTGCAAGGCAGCCTGAGGGCGAAGCAGAAGCTGACACCCCACAATCTCCCCCCACTCCTGGGTGGGACGTGTGTGACTTTCCTCCAGGAAGCTGCAGAACCCAGACTTCAAGGACTGGAGACGGTGGCAGCCGCGTAGGGCCGGGCTCTCCCAGCAACCTCCCCACGGGCGGGCAGTGCGAGCGGTTCTCTCCCAGGGCCTCCCCTGCCCCCTCGCCCCCAGGGAGTGACCCTCCCTACAGACGACAGACTTGAGGACCCGTAGCAGGTGCCGACACAGGTGCTGGAGAACCAGCACACTGGCGTGCAGAGCCCCGGGGCAGGGCGCTCCTGCGGACACCAGTCTGTGGGCCCCGGCCCCGGCCCCAGCTCTGTGCCCATCTGATCACATGGGACCCGTGCTCTCGCTGGCCCCGCACCGGGCCCCGGGGGCTCAGCACCACGGCCCCGCAGGCTCTGCTTTCCTGCCTTTCCAGACAAAAGCAGACTGAAAATGCACACCAGCTCTAGGCTCAGCCCGGGGCGGAGGAGGGCGGGAGGCAGAAGAAGGAGCGCCCCGTGGCCCCCAACAGTCCCCGGGGCAGGATCGTCTCGCTCTGTGGCCCCTCCCGGCGGGCACACGGCTTGGCCGAAGCCACAGGCCCGGAGAGCGCGGCTACCCGGGAGCACAGCCGGCTCGGGAGGTGGGGACCCAGCTACCCGCGGGTGAGCTCCCCAAGCTCAGGGTGAGAGAATGGCCCCAGGGAGGAGGCGGTGGTCTGTAAATGGGGCGAGCACGGCCTCACATGCACATCAAATCGATTTTTACAAAACGAACCACACAGGGCCCCCGAGTTGCTGAAGTGTCTGCTTCCAGTTCGGGTCATGATCCCGGAGTCCTGAGATTGAGTCCCGCATCGGGCTCCCTGCTCGGCGGGGAGAAGCAGGTTCCCCTCTCCCTCTGTTCCCACTCGTACTCTGTCTCTGTCAAATAAATAAATAAGTAAAAGCTGTTTTTTTAAAAAATTAGCCACACAAATATGATAAAATCCATTTTATAAAAGGTAAAAGCACTTCATTCCCCACCTACAAGTCAGCTTTTCCAAGATGTGCTCCGGCTGCGTGGACATTCCTGACTGTCGCAAACCGCAAGAGCGGCTGTTTTGTTTCCGCTTTCTTGGGTTCTCGTCCTCGACCGTGTGGTTGGGACGAGTGTGGCCACGGGACTCCACGTGATGCTCGCATTCCTGTGCGTCGCTTGTCCTCTGTCCATTCCCTGAGAGCATCCCCAGAGCTGGGTTCCTGCGCCGCGCCCACCGGCTCAGGACTGACGGCGCTCGAGGAAGGCGACAGGCGGCCCCGCGGTACCCAGTGGTGATCGCGGTACCCAATGGTGATCACGGCCCCCAACAGGCCAGTCGGTTCATCCTGAGAGCTCCTCTCCGAGATCACGGGGACGTCCCTGTCCCACCGCAACCTTAGAATTGCGTGGCTTAATTTCCAAATTTGGGGACTCCTGGTTACCTCCTGTTAATTCCCACCGCCATCCTACGGCCCACACTATCTGTGTGAATGTGGCCCTCTGAAACTTTGGAGACTTTTTCACAGCTCAGCATACGGTCAAATTTTGCAAATTCTGTAAATGCTCCTCCTGAACTGAACGTTTTTGTGGTTTCTGTACCCTGCAGATATTTCCAATTTTGTCTTTTCCCCTTACAACACGGTAAGGGTGGCTTTCCTGGGGTCTGTGTCTCACGACTCTCCCGTGTCTGTGGGTCCCGGGAGTGTGTTCGGAGGGCTCTCCTCCGTCTAGTCTAGTCACGGGCCATTCACTCTGCAAGACGCTCGTGCCAGGAGACCTGGAGAGTTTGGGGTGCATCAGTTTTTCTCGGCCCCTTGAGACGTGGTCAGCCCAGGACGATGAACCAATTCCACACTTTGAGGGTATTTGGGCTGCCGAAGCAACGTGGATTTGGGCTGCAGGAACTTCCCCCCACTTTCTTCCCTGCTCTGTAGTAACTTGGCAGCTGCGTTGGGGGGAAGGTTTATTCCTAAGGCAATATCCAGGATTTTCCGTTGTTTTCGCTGGAAGGAGAATAGGCCAGGCCACCGTCCCTGCAAGCACGTACCCCGGTTCTTTGTTCAGGGTTTTGCAGCGGCCCACACTCAACAGACGGCTCTGGAAACGCCTTTGTGTCTCTGTGAAGCAATATTTGCCCTCCAAAAGCTGAATTAATCTGAAGTAATTTGAGATGGTTTTTAAACTACTCTGTGCTGTGGAATAAGAATGAGGCCTGTTGCTTTGTTTGGGCCTCATGCTCTCCTGGGAGGGATCAAAAAACCAAAGCTCGGACTTCAGGCTACAGTCGCAAGACATCTAAAAAAGTTACGAATATTAAGGGTTTAATTAACATAGATTACTTCACAAACGCTTCATAGCATATATTACATGCAATGTAACAGCCGTTTGTACTAATAGCTTCATGTATTCAGGGAGTCACCATTTCAAAGTGTTCCTACTAAACTCAATATTCAAGTCAACATTGAGCCAATAATCGATTAAGGCTGGAGCTGAGCATACAGGTATTATCTCAATAAGCAAATCAAAATGGATTTTCCTGCTTACTTTGCACCAAGTATAAGCAGAAACTGTGTAAGATTAAGCATTCAAATCTAGCTCAATATAAAAAAATTCTCTACTTAAAAATTCACAAGATAGAAAGTGATGTTGTGGATTGAATCTCAGAACAGAAAAAGGACATCAGTAGAAACTGACATTGACACTATTAATGAAGCTCCACACTTCCCAATTTTCTACTTTTATGAGTAAATTTTTGTTGTGTATAAATCCTTGTCAGTGTTTCAGATTATTTCCTTAGGATAGATTGCAAGGAGTTACTGGGTAACTGATTTTTCTGGTCTGATCTTGTTAAGAAACAGGAAGCCCAGGAGGTTCAGTCGGTGGAGCATTCAGCTCTTGATTTTGGCTCAAGTCATGACCTCGGGGCCGTGGGGGTGTCTGCTTCAGGATTCTCTCTCTCCCTCTGTCCCTGTCCTCCTCCCCCCGCCCCCCATGCACATGTGCACACTCTCTCTCCCTCTCTCTAAAATAAATAGGTATTTAAAAAAGAATATGTTAAGAACCAAACTTAGGGGGCGCCTGGGTGGCTCAGTGGGTTAAAGCCTCTGCCTTCGGCTCAGGTTTTGATCCTGGGGTCCTGGGATCAAGCCCGGCATCGGGCTCCCTGCTCAGCGGGAAGCCTGCTTCTCCCTCTCCCACTCCTCCTGCTTGTATTCCCTCTCCTGCTTTCTGTTTCTCTGTCAAATAAATAAATTAATTAATTAAAAAAAAAAAGAATCAAACTTAGTTTGAGCCTGGATGGGGGGCGGGGGGGTGGGCCACGCCGCGGACAGTGATCTTTCTGGTGTGCTGTGGAGTGCACCTACTTTTCCCAGACCCTCTGCTGTGGGGCCCCACCATTGAGTCAGATGTCAAATCAGATAGCAAACGTTAATGAAAGAGCGATGTTGGGCAGTTAAGCGTAAACATAAACGGGGGCGCCTGGGTGGCTCAGGCGGCGAAGCATCTGCCTTCGGCTCAGGTTGTGATCCGGGTCCTGGGATCGAGCCCCATGGGGTCTCCTTGCTCAGCAGGGAGACTGCTTCTCCCTCTTCCTCTGCCTGCTGCTCCCCTGTTTGTCTCTCTCTGTCAAATAATTAAATAAAATCTGTTTTTAAAAAAGTAAACATAAATGAGAGGGAAGCACACCGACAAGACTCCAACTTGAGATCACTTATTTGATAAGGGGCATCGATAACAATGTGTGTATTGCAACTACTATGAGTATGACAGTGCTGGGAAAAAACCAAAGAACCTTTAAATATCATTTATTCTGGCCAGCTCGACTTTGCCCCTGTCCGCGGTCTGTTTCGAGCAGGAGCAGGCTGGGCAGAGTGATGCCTCCATCCTCGGCCGATTGGCCGAGATGCAGAGTGTGGCCAGGAACTGTCAACATGTGCGGCATCAGGCTTCGGGAAGAGAGAAAGACAAGAATCACTCAGGGCCAGCCCCATGGTCGGAACACACAGATCTTGGGCACCCACTGGGGACCCAGCCACCATCATGGATGCCATGACTTCATTGATGGCAGGGTTTCCTTGAGCATCTCTTGAATATTGGGCCTGATCAGTGCCAGTAACTGGGTAAAGAAAAGTATTTATTTGTTATTATTATGTATTTTCTCTCTTTAAACAGTCAGAAGAACATGACATGTAGATTTTATAGGCTAAGAGCTCTCAACGAAGCCTCACGTCTCAAGGTGCCACCTGCACTTCTCAGGCAGTAATTCTTACATCTGTCTCCCACTGTGTGTGCATAATGCCCTAATGTTAGTACTTGTGACCTAAAATGAGCTCGTTTTGAAAAACCCGCCCTTCTGTCAGCGCATCCCAAGTGTCTTCCGATTTCATTCACATCTTACTCTCCGAAGTCGGATCCGGCGAGGCTCAGCTAGCTCTTTCCCGGGCTGCCGGCCGCCGGATCGCTCTCGCGCGCTCGGGGTTCTGCCCCAGATGCCTCTCTCCTGCTGCGCGGTCGCCTCACAGACCTCGGGCCCCGGGTCACCGATTCTGGGGCGGGCGTGGCGACAGAAGGACCGGCACCTGAAACGAGAATGACGTTGCTGTTCTGTCATCGGCCGATTCCTCTGATCCTGTCATCTTGAATGATGCCTGTGATTTCGACAAGGACAAGCAGCCCCACAGGCCTCGTGGAAAACCCACCCCAACCAGATAAATCACGGAGAGAGGAACGGCTTAAAATGACTAAAACTTTCTGTACCTAACCCTCAAGACAACTGAAAAAAAATGAATATCTCCCATCTCAGCTGCAAATAAAAACATTCGGAGTTGTCCAAATTATTGTAAGGTATTCTAAGGTAGGAGGGAAAGGGGATAAGGATCAGAGGCAGGAAGGGGGAGGGAAGAGAATATGAGAGAAGAGAGAAAGGACGGTTGGGGAAGGAAGAAAGCAGGAAAAGAAGGGAGGTTGGGAAGGGGAAGGTGAGCTGGGGAAGAAGCTCTTTGCCCTTTTCCATGAGTATAGGGGAGCCGAGCAGCGGGCATCGAAATGGCATCACTAAGCTACCTGAGATCTGTTGAGAAAATACCCTTTAGAGCAGAAGGATCTTCAGTTCTCCTATGCTAGGATATCCTCGTGCCCTTTCTTTTCTCCTTGGCTTGGATGCCATGACAACGGCGGCTGATCAGCAAACACAGCCCTCTGCAGGTCACACCAAGGCGGCTGGTTTTGCTGTTGGAAATGCGGAGAGTCCCCCGGCCAGCCCTTCCCTGTGGCGGCGAGCGCCTGCAGCGCGGCTGGGAGAAAGCCGACCAGGCTCACCGGAAGAAGGTAGGAAAGCCGGTGCCGGCCCAGATGGCTCAGAGCAGACTCCCGAGCAGCCCCGTGGATTGCCAGGGCTTTCCCTGGAAACCAAAGCTAGTTTTGTTTTCAGAGATGGAGTGGTTGCAATGGTATTTCCTCCGAAGGTCGGTCATACATGTTGCCATGCAGTAAAAATTCCGTTAAATGGATTGTGGTCTTCAGGTGCCATATTTTACGACTCTGAATTGTGACACATTTATAAAGTACTTCATTTTTCCTAATTGACTTGAAAGTATCTTAAGACACAGAAATCCGAGGGACACCGTTCCCTATCAAACCAGCATATGCCTGTGGGAACTAAAAGCCACCTTTCATCTCCACTAGGAGATATGCTACTATTTCCATGATTTGAGACAAATGTGGAGTCATTGGAGAAGGTCACCTTGTGTTTTTGAAATGGGCTGCCGTGGCGGTCTTCCGCCTCTGAGACGTCAGTGGACCCACCCCCCGCACGAGGCTCAGCCGGTGCTCTCTGCTTGTCTGAGCCCTTCAGGGTGGAGAAATACTCTAAGGAGGGAGTGACCGGGGGAGGGGGTGTGGCTCTGTGATGCTCCGAAGGCATCTCGCCAGGGAGGGGACCCCAGGTTTCTGCAGGATACAAGATTCAGGTGATGCTTCACTCTTCTCGGGATTCTGTGTGCCTGGGTTGTAGAGACGCTGTGGCCTCTGAGGTGACACTTACCGTAAGGCTGCTCTGGTGCCCCCCTATATCTCCCTGCTGTCCTCCCTGGGAGCCCGGCCGTCCCAGGGCTCACCGCGCTTCCTCAGACCGCTGGGCTCCCTACAATCTCCTGCGTGCCCTACTTTCAGAAGCACACCCCCGTCGCCCTCTGGTTCCTCGGCCGCTGTCTCCTGTCACCACGTGATTGATGTAGCGTATTTGTCCCTTCTTGCTTGTTCCCCCCACCTGGGCGGGGGGTGGCTGCTGGGAGCTGCCCTGACGTCCGAGGCCCCTGGAGCACCTCGCGGGTCGCGCAGCAGGGAGAAGCTGGACGAGCGCTCATGGTAGTAAGCGCGCAATCAACAGGCATGGCCTCCTTGGAGGGTAGAGAAGAATGTAAACGCCATGAGCGTTTGGTCGTTCATCTGCGTGTCCCATAAACACCTCAGTGTGAGTGACCAGGCTCTGTGCCTAAGAAACCGTGAGACAGAGAAGATTTGAAGCAGTCGCCGTCCAAAGTGGGGAGCTGATGGCGCGGGGAAGCTGGCATTGGCGCGGGACCCTGGTGTGGTGGCGCACTTACGTGGCCCTCATGTGCACACCGAGACGGCTCAGGAACACGCGGCGCCTGGGTCCGAGTGGGGAGTGCTGGGACAGCCCGGTACCACGCAGCCAGCAGCCAACGACATGGGGCTGGGGACCCGTGATCCCAGTGTCAGGTGTTAAAGGGAGGGCCGCATGTCTTACCTGGAAGGGAATGACGAGACAACGGGGAGAAGGTCTCAGATACGGTCACTAAGAAAGCTGAAAAGAAGGGACTGCGGCTGTGGAATGAGGCAACTGGGGCCAGAGAGGCCATTCCAGGCGGGGACGATGCCAGGAGTCCTGGCAGGGGTTTTGAGGAGAGGAGAGGGGAGGAGAGGTCAGGGCAGGAGGGCAGGGAGCAGGCAGCCCATCCCTGTGGAGTAGAATGCCTTGTGGGAAGACAAGACTGTGGTCCAGACGGTGGCGGCCCCCGTGAAGGAGGGGCAACACCGTCCTCCGTGAAGGAGGGGCAACGTAGGCCCGCAGCAGAAGGGAGGGGGAGGAGGGGCGCAGCCACCGGGGTTGGGGGCTGCCCGGTGCTGCCTGGAGGCGGCAGCAAGAACCAGCTCCAAATCTCACCAGCGGGCCCTAAAACTGGGCTTAAAACAAATTCTTCTTCCATATTAAGAGTAAGGGGAGTCAGCTTGTTAGAGTTGCTTAGCTTCTTACTAGCTTGGCTGAGAATCCTCGGGAACGTACAGGACCTCGATGCAGTAGAAGCGAGAGAGGGGTTTGCAGGAGCGGGCCGGGTCTGACCACCTCTCGAGTGGAACTCCTTTTCCCCAGCCCGGCATCTCAACAGGACCCTCCGCCCCAGAGCCCGGACACTCATTCATGCTGAAAATACAATTAAAATGACCTTAATAAAGTAGACATCGCTGTTGATATTTCCCTAACATAATAAAATGTAAGTGTCTCAGTCCTAAGGCAGTATTTAACTAAAAGGGAAACACCAAAGGTATTCCCTATGAAGTTAGAAATAGGACAAGGATGCCTACTATCTCGTATACATTTTTGAATTGGGTTGGAGGTATTAGCGAATAGACAAGACAAATCTGTTAGGCATGAAAATGCAATGAAGTACGTATTGGGTTTTTTTCCTTTCTGTTTGTTGATGAAATGATTAACTATCTGAAAAACCCAGAAGAATCAAGGGAAAAACAAATATAAATTGGGAAAAATAATTGAAACTTATATCACAGGGAGTTAATATCCGTATATATAAAGAACTTCTAAAAAGAACAAGAAAAATACAAACCACTCCATATAAAGATGGGCAGGGGGTAAGTGAAAGTCCACAGAGAAAGAGTTGCAAAGAGCTTCTGATCTATAAAACATCGGAGAAAAAAACTCTATAAAAGTCAGTCCACTCCGCTTATAACAGAGAAATGCAAATTACACCCCTACCGTAACACCATTTCTCAACCAGCGGGTTGACAGAAATCCCCCGAATTGTCAGCAGTGCTCTGGGGAGAGCGGCGGTAGCAGACGAGGCCCCGTGCGGGGTCTAGCAATCCACAGTGAAGCTGCACGTGCATTTAGCCTTTAACCCATTCCAAAGGCACCCTGGCAAAGATCTGAGAAGAAACTGCTACTAATCGTAGCAGTATTTGTTTTTTTTTTAATGTCCATAATTATCTTATTTTTTCCCCAAATGCTTTTATTTTATTTTTTTCAGTGTTACAAGATTAATTGTTTATGCACCACACCCAGTGCTCCATGCAGTACGTGCCCCCTCAATACCCACCACCAGGCTCGCCCAACCCCCCACCCCCTCCCCTCCACACCCCTGTTTGTTTCTCAGAGTCCACAGTCTCTCCTGGTTCATCTCCCCCTCCCATTTCCCCCAATTCACCCTTCCCTTCCTTCTCCCAATGCCCTCGTGTTTTTCCTTATGCTCCACACGTGAGACCACAAGATAATTGACTCTCTCCCCTTGACTTATTTCACTCCACATAATCTCTTCCATCCCGTCCGTGTTGATAGAAAAGTTGGGTTTTCATCCTTTCTGATGGAGGCATCATATTCCATTGTATAGATGGACCACATCTTCCTTATCCACTCATCTGTTGAAGGGCATTTTGGTTCTTTCCACAGTTCGGCGATTGTGGCCTTTGCTCGCAGCAATATCTGTAATAGCAAAATTGGAGCTAACCCAAATGTCCATCAAAAGCAAGCTTAGGATGCTTTCACAAGATGGCATACCATGCAGGTACAAAAGGGAACAAGAAACCTCTCTATAAACTACTCCAGAATTACGTCTAGGATGCGTTGTGAAATGGAAAAGGCAACGTGAAGAAAAATGTGTAAAATAGGCTACATTTGTCTAAAAAAGAGGGGATGAAAATATATAGACACATACATATAAATATACTGACACGTGCATATTGTGTACCCTTTATTTTCAGAAGTTAAAGGGGTGATGGTAAAATTGGGTCTGTCAGCAGGGCACAGGGCCGAGAGGACAGGGACCGAGCGTAGACCTGTTAGGAGAAGAGACCTTTGTCAGATTTGAATCTGGAGCCAGGTAAATATTTCACATATTGTAAAACAAAATTAAACTTCAGAAGCATTCCAAAATATTGAAAACAAAAGGGACCGAAGTGTAGATGCAATTGGTTTCGTAACCATATTGACAGGGCCTGTTTCAGTTCTCTTTATCTTTTCGATTTAGGTATTTCTTTTTTACTGTTGAAGTAGAGCCGACGCCCAGTGCGGTGTTCGTCTCCGGTGCACGACACGGCGGTCCGGGAATTCCCCGAGCTCGCTGCACAGGGCTCGCCTCCAGAAGGGTGGTCGCCGTCCGCCACCGACAAGGTCATTACGAGATCATCGCCCGCATTCCCTGCTCTGTCATTTCCAGCTCCGAGACTTACTTGTTTTATACGTGGAACTTTGTACCCTTAATGCCCTTCACCGGTTTCACCCATCGCCCACCCCTCCCCTCCGGCAACCACCAGTCTGTTCTCTGTATTTATTTTTTATTTTGTAAAGATTTTAGTTATTTATTTGCCAGAGAGAGAGACAGCGAGAGAGGGAACACAAGCAGGGGGAGTGGGAGAGGGGGAAGCAGGCTCCCTGCTGAGCAGGGAGCCCAATGTGGGGCTCAGTCTGAGCCCCGCAGGATCATGACCTGAGCTGAAGGCAGCCGCTTAACAACTGAGCCACCCTGTACTCCTGTTCTCCATATTGATGAGGCTGTTTTTTGCTTGTTTGCTTTGGTTTTAAGACTGCACATATACTTGAAATTGTATGCTATTTATCTTTCTCTGACATATTTCACTTAGCACGGTGCCCTCCAGGTCCATCCATATGGTCACAAACGGCAAGATCTCTTTCTTTTTTGTGACCCAATAATAGTCCACTACGTGTGCACACATCTTTTTTTAAAAAGATTTTATTTATTTGACAGAGAGAGAGATCACAAGTAGGCAGAGAGGCAGGCAGAGAGAGAGGGGGAAGCAGGTTCCCCTCTGAGCAGAGAGCCCGATGCGGGACTCGATCCCAGGACCCTGAGACCGTGACCTGAGCCGAAGGCAGAGGCTCTGACCCACTGAGCCACCCAGGCGCCCCTCACCACATCTTCTTTATCTATTCATGTGTCAGTGGACACTCGGGCTGCTTCAGCATCTCTGCTATTATAAATAATGCTACAATAAACAGAGGAGTGCACGTATCTTTTCAAATTAGGGTCTTCATTTTCTTTGGGTAAATACCTCGTAGTGGAATTACTGGACCATGTGGTATTTCTATTTTTATTTTATTTTTTGAGGAACCTCCCTCCTGTTTTCCACAGTGGCTGTACCAGTTTACCTTCTCACCAAGAGTGCATGAGGTTCTCTTTTTCCTTCTTCTCTGCATCCTCTCCAACACTTGTTATTTCTTATCTTTTTGATTCTAGCCATTCTGACAGGTGTGAGGTGATATCTCACTGATTTTGATTTGCATTACCCTGATGTGGGGAATGTTGAGCCTCTTTTCATGTGTCTGGTGACCATCCGGATGTCTTTTTTGGAGAAATGCCTGTTCAGATTCTTTGCCCATTTTTTAATTGGATTGTTTTTCAGTAGTGAGTTATACAAGTTCTTTATATATTTTGGGTAGTAACCCTTATTGTATTTGTCATTTGCCGATATCCTCTCCCGTTTGGTAGGTCGTCTTTCCTTTTTGTTGGTAGTTTCCTTCACTGTGCAGAAGCTTTTCATTTTGGTGCCGTCCGATAGTTTATTTCTGCTTCTGTGTCCCTTGCCTGTGGAGACAGACCCATTAGGTCTGTTGCTGAGGCAGATGCCCACGAGATGTCAGTATTGTTCTGATGGACTACGTGGGTGTTTAGGGTGGGATAAAGCAAATGAGTAGCCGCCATGTTGGTGTCACTGAGAATGGGGGAGTTTAGCTTGGAAGAAGGGAAATGCAGAAGACCCATTAGCCTAGCTAAAGGGAGTAGAGTTCTGAACCAAAGCTGGAAGGGCCAGGGGAGTTCTGTCTAAGGCAAAGGCCTTGAAAGAACAAACCTGGTGGAAACGAAACTCCTGGGCCCCAGACTGGGGTCTCTAAATGCCATTTCCCATTGGAAGAGCCAGGCTCGCTTGTAGAAATGGCAGATTCCAAGTTCGGATAGGACATATACATGTTAGCGCCACATCACCTTGTCACTCCAGAGGGCAAGGAAGCTGTCAAGGTTATTAGCACTGTTGGAAAAGCCACCCGTCTCACAGGCCACAGGTGGGGCACGTTGAATATCAATGGCGGCGGACTGAAATACATCAAATCGGTCTGAGTCTTTGATTTCCTGATGATGTTGCACAGAAACACCTTATTGGCCACCACTGCAGGGGCTAAGAACCAACTCCTAAAAAGAGCCCAGTACGTATCCTGCCAAAGTGAAGCTTGCCTTCATAAAAGTATTCTGGCAAATAAACATGGAATTAATGATGGACTTAGAACGTCTCTATTTTTCACAAAAACAGAGACAAGCAGACCTGTGTATCTTGTGATAAAATGTCACAGCACCGCCTAAGGGACAGTCTTGCCAGGAAAAAAATCGACCCTGAATTTCTAACCATGGGTTTACAGGTGGTGCCAGGGATTCTGTCAGTAAAATCTGACTGAGAACGGCCGCAGGGCACAGTATCGGGCTTCCTTGTAACACATTGCAAGGGGGGAAATGGGGGGCGAACTAGAGTTCAGAGAGATGCAGGGGCACCTGGGTGGCTCAGTGGGTTAAGCGTCTGGCTCTTGATTTTGGCTCGGGTTGTGAGGTCGAGCCCCCCTTCTGCAGGCTCCTGCTCAGTGAGCGTCCGCCTGAGACTCTCTCTCCCCTCTGCCTCTCCCCACGGCTGGCTCTCTCTCACTCTAGAATAAATCAATGCAGCTTTAAAAAAGAGAGAGATGCAAGAGATATTATCAAGTAAGTGCAATTTATGGACCTTTTCCCTTAGGTCCTAAGTCAAACAAGCACATGAGAAAGAGAGAGGGGAGGGAAAGGCGAAGGAATGTGGGCAGTGCCCGAATACTCAACGGTTGCCGACTTGCCGTGGCGATGGTATTGCTGGTATGTATTTTTAAACGTTCCATATATTGCGGAGACGTACATTAAAATAAGGAACAAAAGGATTTGCTTGGTTTGCTTTGCCATCATCTCAGACGAGGGAGAAGCAGAGCTGAAACCGGAATGGCCAGGAGCCAGTTTGGTTGAACCTGAGTGAGACCACACGGGGGTCCATTAGGCTATTTTTCTCATTTTTATTTATGTTTAAAGTTTATATTATAGTTTTTAGATACCATAATTTTGAGTGAAAAAGGAAGCTGAGTGGTGATTATAGGTCAATATGGTTTCCGTAAATTTAAGAAGATAACAGTAGAGTGTGTGGGTTACAGGCGCTCTCCTAGCAGTGAAGCTGGGGAAGCAGGGCGGGGAGGACACGGGGTCCCCGGGGCGGGGTGGCCTGGGGTGGCGCGAGGGTGGGCTGAGGCAGGGAGACAAGGGCAGGTGCAGCGATGTTTCTCTTTAGAATCTGACTCCATACGACAGGACGTTGGCACTTGTTTACTCTCCATGGGGGTGGGGGGGGGCGGTTTCAGTGTCGCTGCTTCTGTTTCAGCGCCCTCCGCACGTCGGGCACACCCATGGGGGTGCGGGCACGGAGGGCAGGGAGGGGAGTCAGAGGCGGGTGGGTGGCCGGGGCCCGCAGCTTCGTGAACACACTGCTCGGCAAGGCCCCTGGAAGGGGCTAGGCACACGGTCCTCTGCGGGCCGGGGGCAGCCGCTCGAGCCGGGGAAGGGCCCCTCCCCGTGCCGCTAGGCCACCCGCTTTCTCGGGAGCCTACACAGTTCATGATGCTTCTCTCCATTCAGGCTATCGCTCCATCTGATAATTCTGCAGTGCTTTTAATTTTTATCAGAGTAATATAAATACATTTTTAAAAAACCAAATAGTATCAAAATAGTTTGATAAATAGCAGCAAAGACCGGTTTCGAGGCAGCTATGCACAACCCTTTCGGCAATTTCTCCAGGTTTTGACCTCCATTTCTCAGAATAATATGCTTATTTGCCATTTCTTCTCAATGTAGATAGAATCAGTTTTTATTAAATCAATAATCAATTAAATCAATAATATTGATTATTGATAGTTATAGTGACTATAAAAAACCATTTACTGTTGAGTCAAGTTGTAATTAAATCTCCTTTCTCTTAAAATTTCTTGTGAGAGGGGCGCCTGAGTGGCTCAGTGGGTTAAGGCCTCTGCCTTCAGGTCAGGTCATGATCTCAGGGTCTTAGGATCGAGCCCCACATCGGGCTCTCTGCTCAGAAGGGAGCCTGTTTCCCCCTCTCTCTCTGCCTGCTTGTGATCTCTTCTGTGTCAAATAAATAAATAAAATCTTTAAAAAGATTTCTTGTAAGATTTAATATTGCTTTGTTTTCATGTTACTTGAGTTTTCTATATATTTGTAGCTGTTTTTTCCCAAATATTCCATTAGTCATCAAATGCTGATGAATAAATTCTAAATACTCAAAAACTTCAAATGATCTCTCAGCCCCCACCCCCACTCCCTTTCTGCAGTCCTCCCTCTTCCTGCTCCCAGCTGCACGGCCCACGGTGCACTCCCCGGGCCCACTGAACTGCTGTCTTCGGGGCTTCCTTCCCTGGTCTCCCGGTGTAAGTCCGGGCTTATACCCTGTGACGAAACACACCCTGCTGCAGCTTTCCAAGGTGCAGGGGAGGTTCTTGTTTGCTTGGGGCTTTTTGATTCTGTTTTGAGTTTTTTCTTTTTTGGTCTCTGTGCTAAAAATCCTTCATTCTCCCATCACTCTTTTTTTTTTTTATAGATTTTATTTATGTATCTGTCAGAGAGAGAGAGAGAGAGAGAGCGCACAAGCAGGATGAGGGGCAGACGGAGAAGCAGGCTCCCCGCTGACCAAGGAGCCCGACGTAGGACTCAACTCCCAAACCCTGGATCCTGACCTGAGCAGAGGGCAGACACTTAACGGACTGAGCCACCCGGGCGTCCCCTCCCATCACTCCCGATAGAAAGTTTGGTACAAGACTCTAGCATGGAAAGAGCCTTCCCTCAGGATGTTGAAGCCATGGGTCCTCATCATAAGCTAGGGTAATGCGAGCTGTTGGAACAAATAGATCGTAAATGTACAAAGGCCCCGGCACCTTCAAAGTGTAATCCCTGTGCCCTCATGTGTGGACGACTCCAGACCAGCCCCACTCACCTCTGGCCCCTCTGCCCATTAGGCTCTGGGACAACCCAGGTCCAGGTGGGGGGTTGGGGTGGGATGGGGGGTTGGGGGGTACAGAGCACAGAAGGCACACCTGCTCCAGAGAGACCTTGGCCTAAAACTGGAACATTTGTGATGCTGCTTTGGGGAGAACTTGTCAGAGGGCCACCTCGGTGCCAAGAGTTGTGGGAAACAGTGTTGTGTCCAGACAGGAGTGACCCCTCGAGACTGTGGCAGGGCGAGTGTGAGTTAGCGGATGACCAGCCCTCTGCTTCAGGCAACACCCTCTCTAAAGAGCCCCGTGACTCCTGTGGGACCACGGGTGTGGGCATATGGGTGTCTCTTTCCAGAACCTTTCCGGAAGGACCTCCTCCTTACTGCTGACGTTTTGACGTCTTGTGACGGCTTGCTTTCATGAGTCTCTTTGCGTTTATTCTTTTTTTTTTTTTAAGATTTTGTTTATTTATTTGAGAGAGAGAGAGCATGAGAGGGGAGAAGGTCAGAGGGAGAAGCAGACTCCCCGTGGAGCTGGGAGCCCGATGTAGGACTCGATCCTGGGACTCTGGGATCATGACCTGAGCCGAAGGCAGTCGCCCAACCGACTGAGCCACCCAGGCGCCCCAGTTTTAGTTTTCAATGACTATTATCAGTAATCATTCCTCTTTCCTAGAATATCCTTATTGTATGCAGGCAACATCTTCTTTTGTTCCTCCAAGGTTGTTATTTAGAGTTTATCTGACATTTTCCGCTGATCCTTTCAACGTCTCTGTTGGGACCTCTCCAAGGTCCCCTATTTGGTTTCCTTATTTCTCATTTTCGTGTTAGAAACATCCCTCCAGTGTCTGGAAGACAAAGTGCTGGAAATTGAGTGGGGACTCTGCGCGCTTTGATTAATCCGGTCCTGTGGGCTCCCCACGTCCGGGCATGTGGCCTTTGGGGCAGTCTGGTCTCCATGGAGATCTGCCTAGAGAAACCATGACATTTTAGGTGCGGAGCTGGGAGGAGCGCGGCCCCCCACCCCCACCCCCGCCGCACCCGCTGTGCCCTCAGCCATGTCTCCAGAGGCCGAGCAGAGCAGACGAGGGCAGGTGTCCCTGCTTCTCACAAAGACCCAGCAAGGCCCCTGCTCGCGGGGTCCCAGGGTCTGGTAGCTGCCGGTGTCTCTCGGCGCTAGGGACCGTGGGCCTCGGAGGGGAGCCCTGTCCATCCCCACCGCAGTCCCTCCTGCTCTGTCGGCCTCAGCAGACCTTCCCCCAAGGGACGTCTGTGGATGATCGTGCCCAGAGCAGCCCATGCCGTATGATGCTTATCAAACGGCAACGTCTCTGCGTCCTCACTCGTCCACACTCCTGGGCTGGAAGGAGCAGCCATCTCCTCCGCATCTAGCGCGGAGAACAAACCAGAGGGAGCAGCTAGGAAAACAGCGCGTTCCAGAGACTCTGGTCAAAAGGAAGTGCTACAACAAGGCAAATTAGTGTTGCATTTCTAATGACTCCAATTTTGACCTGCAGCCCAAACTAATTGCTTCTAGACAGTCCCACACAGTCACCCAGCACAGGCTTTGCTGGCTGCCCCTGAACGGCTCACCTCCTCTCTTGCTGTCACCAGGCATCACAACCACAAGGCTGGACCTCCGTCCCCCCAGACCCGCGCCCCGGGGGCCCGGCTCGTGCTGACCGCACTCCCGTCCCCGCACACGCCACTCACCGGCCCGTAGCCCGCCTCTGGTCCCGCTGCTCGCACCCCGGTGACCGACGGCCTCCAGGTCACGCCCGGAGCTGTGTCTCTGTTCCACAGTCTCCCCCTCGTGTCAGGGGCCAAGCCTCTCACCGTCCAGCCCGTGCGCGCCGTCGGGCCGCTGGCTTTCGTTCCCTCAGGGAACGGCGCCTCCGCTGTCGCTGCTGGCCGGCCCTTCCCAGCCTGATGGGGCTTGGCCAGCAGTGCTCGACAAGCTGGTGTCTAGGACGGGGGAGGTGGGTCCCTTTTATTGCAGACAGTCATGTATTTACTCCATCACAGTTTAAAATACACATTTTCTCCCTTTGTTTGTACGTTTTCTGATAGGAAACTGCAGAGATTACTTGGTAGTTCATCAGTGTTTCAGGAACTCATCCTGAACGTGTTGCTGGAGGCTCAGAAATTAGGGTGAGGTGCATACAGTCTCTTAATTCACCGTCTTAAAGGCCTCTGGCAACAGAATAGAAATATCGACTGGCACTTACATTTGATGAGTTCTTACTTGGTACCCACTCTGTTCTTTACTTGAAAACAACAATGGAGGCTCATTTCCCAGGGCTGCCCCTTTCCCTCAAGGGGTGCTGGATTCTGACTCAAGTCCTGAGCCTCATTCAGGACTATCTGTCTCAGGCAGACCTGGAACTCTGGTGCGGGACCAATCCTCGATACTTGTCCCCCGGGCCACAGACCAAGGTCATCGCCTGCCGAAGTGGGCCTGGGGTCACACTGCTTCTCCGCAGGTCCACAACGCCCGGCCCCTCGTGGACGCCCGCGCCCCCCAGAGCCTCGGCCACCTCCACCTGAAACTCAAGAAGCTGCAGGTAATTTCTCTTCTACTCTTCAGTTCCCGGTGCCACGCGCGAGGCAACGTCAGCTCAGAAACTAGGGACATGGAAGCTGCCGCCCTGGCCAGGGATCAACAGTTCCCGCCATCAGCAAGGACAGGCCGCGTCACCACCTAACCTCAGCTCCCCGGAAGGGAGCTGCTGGGTGGCAGGGACCCTGGGGCCCCGCAGTCCTCCTGTTGACCCTCCGTGTCCAGGGAGAGAGGGCGGCAAGGGCCAGGAATGCACGGCGGCAAGTTACTCCATTAGTACCCTTCCTTCAGACAAGACCATTTCTTTAGTAAAGAATAACCAAGAGCACCTCTTGGCCACCTCAGACTCTCTCTCTGGGAGTGTAAGCACGCAGCGAGAACAGGGCTCTCATGGCCGTGCTGGCAGCGCCGCCAGGCGGGCTCCGTGTAGGCTCCGTGTAGGCTCCGTGCGGCCTCCGGGCAGGATCTGCCGGGCGCGGAGCTCGGCGGGCTATGCACTGCCCGGCAGGCTGGCGGGGCCAGGACCTAAACCGAGAGGATGTTCCTTTCCTCCGGGCTCCAATCTTCTCTTCTTCTCAACAGTATAAAATTCCTCTCTTGAGACACGAGTGGTTTCCTCATTAGCATCCCCATGCAGAGGTTTGGAGGGAGACCTGATTTCCCAAAGAACCCTAGTTACCTTCCCTCTGAGCGCAGGACCCTGCCCCCGCCCTAATGTGTCCCGTTGGTAGACAAAGGGGCCCACCGGCCACATGGGCTGCTGAGGCTCGCAAGCAATTTAAAAGCACAGGTGCTCGAGTCGAGGGAGTGTGGGGCTGAAGGAACCCTTAGGCAAGTCTGCGCAGTCATGGCCCAGACGGGCTGGTGCGTCCAGAGGCCCCTTGTGTCTGTCCCCAGCTGGAGGAGGAACGGCTGGCCGTCATTGACAGGGACAACCGCCTGCTGCTGGAGAAGCTGTCCTGTGTCATGAGGACCGGGGGACAGACTGAGAGCAGGAACAGCCGCACGCGGGACAGGTACCGGGGCCCTGACCCTACAGTCAGGCCCGAATCGGGCAGGGCACTCTGGGCACAGAAGGGCTGCCCCGGAGCCAGAACACAGTGTTCCCACCCTCCCTGCAGGGAGCTCTGTGTCTTCGCCTCTGTGCGGCCCGAACCAGAGTATTACCCAGGGTTCAGGCGAATCCCGTGCCCGCGATAGGACAAGGACGCCAACAGCGGCTCTCGGTGTCCCTCGGTGCTGTCCCAAGCCGGCTACCCTGTCTTCCTGCTTAACCCTCATGCTCATCCCATGGGGGAGGGGCCCTGGGGAAACGGAGGCAGCAGGCAGCGACGGAACTTGGCCAAGACGGCCCCTAGGAGGCTGTAGGAGGCGGTTCCTACCCCAGCGCCTGTGCTCAGGCCGGGCTTCTGTTTCCATGGGCCAAAGCAGCCCGATGTCTGTCGGGAGAATGCATGCAAGGTCATGTGACTCTGTCTCCAGCGCGGGATGGTGACCTCTCCTGTTTGTTACCAGGGAGCCCGGTGCTGGCGCTGCTCTCCACCAACAACACTGACCCAGAGTGGGGCCCTCTGTGGAGGGGCAGCACAGCAGGCCCCGCGGCCTGTAAAACCTGCCCACAGATATTTAGGGATACGTATGAATCCCAAGAGCCTCTCTTCTCTAAGGCAAACAACCCCTGTCCGCTGCACCCGGCAGTCCCCCAAACTGGCTCACTGGTTACATCACTGTCCTTTCCTCTTAAATGCAGAAGTTCAGCAGTGCCTTTGAGGGATGGTTCCAGGTGGGCGGGTTTTCAGAAGTGGTCATACTTCTAAAGGCTTTAGCCCGTGCCTGTCTCAGAGAAGCTCAGAGCAGTTTCCAGATTTTGCAATAAATTAAAATTTAGTTGACCCTCAAGCACCAGGAAGTCTGTCACAGAGGAGGGCTCCATGGAGGGGCGGATCTTGCATTCCACTGAGCTGGCTTTGTGGATGCCCTCTGTCTCCGGGCCCTGCGGCGGTGGTGCCCCTGGGCCCTCTGGCGGTGGTCCGGGCTTCACGGGAAGGGCAGGGGCAGGCTGTGGGTCTGGGGGTCAGGAATGCCTCTGTGTCCAGCCCCTGCCGTTAAAAACCTGGAGGTGGGGTCAACCTCCCTTTCCCTGGGATAGTTTACAGTAGATTTGGAATCACTTTCTGCTTTAAAGACAGATACTAACTGGAGTATAAAAATCACTGTTGAGTGCTGCTTACCTTAAAGCTGTAATGAAGTGGCCTAAACTAGTAGTTAATTTCCATGCAGCTCCATCCAGGACAGGATCCTACGGGGACAGGATCCTACAGCCCCACCTGCTGCCTGGATTCCTGGATTCGCTTTGAAAAATGCAAGTCCCAACCATCCTGGAGGTCACCCCACCCATCAAGTGGCTCCCCCCTCTGAACCTGCCTGATATGTCACACACAGGAAATGGGGGAAGAGGGAGAGAAAAGAGGGAGCAGAAGTGATCCCTGGAAGGTGCCAGCCAGTGACAGGGCACAGGAAGTGCCTGAGCTGGAACAAGGGACCAGACAGGGCCAGACTTCCGGAAGCACGAAAGGGACGTGAGGGCCCAAAGGGGGCCTGCGAACCCCTAGCTCCTCCCACACCAGGAAATTATCTCCGCGGGCTTTGCAAGCCAGATACCACCTCCTTCTCCTGCTCGGGTTTTGAGGCAGTCAAAGACCCTCTTGTGCCTTTCCTACGTATTTCTCTTTGTTCAGCTCTGGGCCGTATGCTGAGAACAGAGTGGGGTCGCTTTGCATGTTCAAATTCAGGATGAATTCAGCATCACTCCTGTGTGGAGGTAGAGGGCACCAGGCTGACTCACAAGGTAATGGTAGAAATGACGTGTATCCTTGTGATTAGTTTAGTGGAGCCCCAGCAAGAATGATTTTTTGTCAAGAATGCATCAATTTGAGCCTGATAACTGACCATTTCATGTCTCTGTCCTTTATTTAATAAAAGACACTTGTCAAATTAATACATGGTATGGAAGGGAAGCAGCCCAGAACACTGCAAACTAGCTGGTTCAACTAGTATAGAATTACCTAGCTACCTAACACTCAATAGCAAAAGTCAACACTATAAGAGAAACTATATGACCAACAATCGGTTTTTCACTCTGTTTTATTGTTAATGGTTTTATTGAGGTTATAATTGGCATATAGTAAACTATATATTTACAGTGTCCCATTTGATAAGTTTGACGTGTGTTACACCTGGGAGAATATCACCACAATCGAGATAATAACGACATCCATCCTTCCCCAAGGTCTCCTAGTCCCATCAATAATTACCCCCATGCTTTCTCTTTCCCATCCACATGCATCCACAATCTGCTTTTTGTCCCTATAGAGAAGCTTGCATTTTCTGAGTTTTGTGTGAGTAGATCCATGCAGTGTCTGCATTTTCCGCCTTTCACCCCATATAATGTCGTGGCTGAGTGAGTCGATAGGCCATTCCTGTTTGTGGCTGAGTAGTCCTCATCGTGCGGAGCTGTCATGGTGTGTTTATCCATCCACCTATCGGCGAACATTTGGATTGTTTCTAGTCTTTGGCTATTACAAGTAAGACTGCTATGAGTAGTCACATTTAAAAAAAATCAAAAACTGTCTCTCTGACCAAGACTGAAAATTCGGTGATAAATGAAGAATATGAAATATGAGTCACACAGAGAAGGTCTTCCAAGCATGACAGCATAATGAGGTCCCTGGACCCACTCTAGCAAAACTGATAAAAATTGTTTTTAAAACAACCAAGTAAAATTTACGGAAATGGTCCTAAGGGCATACACCATATAAAGAAACATTTATCCAAGAAAAGCTGCTAAAATGTGGCAAAACCAGATAGGTTTCATAGTACTTGACCTGGGACCCACTCCCCCCCCCCCCTCCCAGCTCAGCCAAGCAGCAACTGTTCCAGACTGCCACAGCCGAGAACACAGGGCTCCTTCTCTCTCTGCTCTCAGCTGGAGAACTTTCTTCCTGGAAGAGGCAGGACTTCAGCATTTGTCATCCTGTCCCCAGCTGCCTGTTACTGAGACCAAGTCTCAGATGAGTACGGCTGAGGGCGGGGGCTCCTTTCTGCCCAGCTCCCACTCGAGAGCTGAGGCTGTATCTCCGGTGCAGTGTTGCTGAGAATACTGGCCCTGACCTCTCGGCCTAGTTCAATTAGTACAGTGATTTGAAGCCATGAAGGTCTGCGTTTGCTCCCCGATACTGTGGGAGAGCAGGGGGTCACACAGAGAGAAGCTTGGCATTGTCCCCACTCTGAGCTCCGGAGCGCTGAGATTTTGCCTGGGGGATAAGGATGCCATAAAACCGATGGCTCCTGATGTCCCCTCAAAGTAACTGACTTCCTCTGCAAGAGAGTGTGGGCACGTCCCAGACTTCATCGGACATGAGATAAAACACATCCACGTTGGTGTGAGCAAGTCCCAGACTTCATCGGACGTGAGATAAAACACATCCACGTTGGCATGGGCAAGTCCCAGACTTCATCGGATGTGAGAGAAAACACATCCACGTTAGCGTGGGTACGTCTCAGACTTCATCGGACGTGAGATAAAACACATCCACGTTGGCGTGGGCAAGTCCCAGACTTCATCAGATGTGAGAGAAAACACATCCACGTTGGCGTGGGCAAGTCCCAGACTTCATTGGACGTGAGATAAAGGACATCCACATTGGCGTGGGCAAGTCTCAGACTTCATCGGACATGAGATGAAACACATCCACGTTGGCGTGGGCAAGTCCCAGACTTCATCGGACGTGGGATGAAACACATCCACGTTGGCGTGGGTAAGTCCCAGACTTCATCGGACGTGAGATGAAACACATCCACGTTGGCGTGGGCAAGTCCCAGACTTCATCG
>CM052810.1:101936-218867 GCA_028533885.1 Nasua narica
CAGACATGAGAGAAAACACATCCACGTTGGCGTGGGCAAGTCCCAGACTTCATCGGACGTGAGATAAAACACATCCATGTTGGCGTGGGCAAGTCCCAGACTTCATCAGACGTGAGATAAAACACATCCACGTTGGCGTGGGCAAGTCCCAGACTTCATCGGACGGGGGATGAAACACATCCACGTTAGCGTGGGCAAGTCCCAGACTTCATCGGACGTGAGAGAAAACACATCCACATTGGCGTGGGCAAGTCGCAGACTTCATCGGACGTGAGATAAAACACATCCACGTTGGCGTGGGCAAGTCCCAGACTTCATCGGACGGGGGATGAAACACACCCCCGTTAGCGTGGGCAAGTCCCAGACTTCATCGGACGTGAGAGAAAACACATCCACATTGGCGTGGGTACGTCCCAGACTTCATTGGACGTGAGATAAAGGACATCCACATTGGCGTGGGCAAGTCTCAGACTTCATCGGACATGAGATAAAGGACATCCACGTTAGCATGGGTACGTCTCAGACTTCATCAGACGTGAGATAAAAGACATCCATGTTGGCGTGGGCAAGTCCCAGACTTCATCGGACAGGGGATGAAACACATCCACATTAGCGTGGGCAAGTCCCAGACTTCATCGGACGTGAGAGAAAACACATCCACATTGGCGTGGGTACGTCCCAGACTTCATTGGACGTGAGATAAAGGACATCCACATTGGCGTGGGCAAGTCTCAGACTTCATCAGATGTGAGATAAAACACATCCACGTTAGTGTGGGCAAGTTCCAAGCTTCATTGGACCTATGATAAAACACATCCACATTGGGGAGGAAAGCATAAAGCTGTCTCTATTCACAGATGATACCATCTTGAATACAGATAATCCTAAGGAAACCACTAAAAAAAAGTATTAGAACTAATATACAAGTTCAACAAGGTAGCAAGATATAAGATTAATATACACAAGTCCATTATATTTTTATATAATTGCAGTTAACAGTCTGAAAATGAAATTAAGAAAATTACTCCATTCACAAAAGCATCAAAAAGAACAAAATACTTAGGAATAAATTTAATAAAGGAAGTGCAAAACTTGTATTTTTGAAAACTACAAAACATTGTTGAAAGAAATGAAAGAATATCTAAATAAACATGAAAAAAAATCCCATGTTCATAAGTCAGAAGACTTCATATTGTTAAGATGGCAGTACTCCCCAAACTGATCTCAGATTTGGTGTAATCCCCACCAGAATCCCAGCTGACTTCTTTGTAGAAATTGATAAGTGGATATGAAAAGTCTTTGGAAATGCAAGGGACATCAAATTGTTAAAACAATTCTAAAAAGAACAAAATAGGAATCATGTGTCCTGATCCCAGAACTTTCTGTAAAGCAATGGTGATCAAGACAATGTGGTACCAACATAAAGGCAGGAATAGATCAATGGAATAGAATTGAGGGTCCAGAAATAAACCTATGTGTCTATACCAATTTATTTTCAGTTAAGGTGCCAGGACCATTCAATAGGGAAGAATAGTCTTTTCAACAAATAGTGCTAGAACAACTCTATATTCATACGCACAAGAATAAATTTGGACTCTTCATACCATATACAGGAATTGACGCAAAAATGGCTCAGACCACAATATAAAAGCTGAGACTATAAAAATTCACATAAGAAAACATAGAGGTGACTCTTCCTCACCTCATATTTGGCAATGGTAGTAGATATGACACCAAAAGCAGAAACAAAAAAAGAGAAAATAGTAACCTGGGTAAGTTAGGCTTAGTCAAAATTAAGAACTTTTTTTTTTTATTAAGAACTTGTGTGCTTCAGAGAACAATATACGAAAAACTCTTACAGTCAAATGATAAAAAGAAAAATGGCCCAATTAAAAGACAGGCAGAAGATCTGAACAAATATTTCTTTAAGGAAGATCTATAAAAAGCCAATAGGCACGTGGAAAAAAAATGCTCAACATCATTCATCATCATGAAACCACAGTGTGATACAACTTTACTCCCACAAGAATAAAAGACAGGTAATAACAAATGTTGGTGAGGATGTGGAAAAACTGGAGCCCTCATCCACTGCTGGTGGGAATGTAAAATGGTACAGTCACCATGGAAAACAGTCTGACAGTTTTTCAAATATTTAAACATAGAGTTACCATATGATTCAGTAATTCCACTCCTAGATACATACACAAGAGAAATGAAAACATGTCCACAAGTTAAAACTAGTATATGAATATTCACAGCAGTATTATTTATAATAGCCAAAAGGTAGAAACAATCCAAATATTCATCAACTGAAAAATGAATAAACAAAACTTGGTATACCCATAACATGGAATATTATTCAGCCATTAAAAGGAATTAAGTACTGGGGCACCTAGGTTGCTCAGTCAGCTAAGTGTCTGTCTTCAGCTCCCTGCTCAGCGGGGGATCTGCTTCTCCCTTTCCCTCTGCCCCTCCCCTCTACTTGGGTTCTCTCTCTCTCAAATAATAAATAAAATCTTTTTAAAAATAAATAATAAAAGGAGTGAGTATTGAAAATACTACGACACGGATGAACCTTGAAAACATTATGCTACGGGAAAGAAGCCAGTGCCGAAAGACCACATGTTATATGGTTCCACTTATATGAAATGTCCAGGATATGTAAATCCACAGAAATAGAAAGTAGATTAGTGATTGCTTAGGGTTGAGTGCATGGAAGGATAGTGAGTAGATAGTTAAAGGGTACAAGGTTTCTGAGGTTCCTGGGTGGCTCAGTTGGTTAAGCATCTGACTCTTGATTTCAGTTCAGGTCATGATCTCAGGGTCGTGAGTCAAGCTCTGTGCTCAGTGAGGAGTCTGCTTGAGATTCTCTCTCCCTCACCCTCTACCCTTACCCCCTGCTCTCTCTGTCTCTCTAAAAATAAATAAATAAATCTTTTTTTGGTAAGGGCACAGGGTTTCATCTTGGGGGTGATGAAAATGTTCTTATTGACTATGCTGGTGGTCGCACATACCCAAGACACATGTATGAGATCAAGGAGGAGTTTTCCATCTTAAAAGAACAGGCCTTATGATGCTAAATACAGTGCATTGCTAGGAAGATGGAAGAGTAGGAACACCAGAACTCTATCTCTCCACCTAGACAATTGCACAAGCAAAATCTGTATGAAGTAACCGCTTTGGAACTCTGGAGTCTATGGAAAGCTATAATACCCAGGAGGAAGTCTTGGATGTAAAATTGTGGTTAATTTTGGTCACTATTAGCTCTTAGTAAAATAGCAGCTACCTACTGCCCACCCACAGACTCATAAGTCCATGTGTCCCTGGAGCCAAAGTAGGCAACAAAGGACCCTTACCTCCAAACAGCAGGTCTGCTCTGTGATCACTGATTGCTGCTTCTGACCACAAATGTGCAGATGAAGAGGTGTTGCCCCTCCCCTCTTTACTGAAAGACCATCCTCCTCCTGCTGAAGTGACTTCCCGGGAATTTAAAAGACCAGTGTCCTTTCTCTATCCACTCCTTCTCATTTCCACCACCCCCCTCCTTTTTTTTCCTTTTGGGAGTCACACATTAAAGAATGCCCAGAAGAAGGCTCAGAAAAGAAATAGGAAGACATTAAGTTTATACCTCACGTTGATCCTCAGCACAGAGACAGTCTATGATGATAGACAAAAATTTAAAAATGAGTTAATTATAATTTTAAACATCAGCTAGCCCTGAGGAAGAGGGTGAATCTTATTTCCAGAGCTACCACATTACTGATTCAAATGTCCAGTTTTCAACCAAAGCATGCAAAGAAATAGGAAAGTAATACCCATTCAAAGGCGGGAGAAATGCATCAACAGAAACTGTCCCTGAAAAATGACCCGATGTCAGATACACAAGACAAAGATTTTAAAACAATGGTTTTAGATACTCAAAGAATGGAAGGAAGATGTGGAGAAAGTCAAGAAAATGATGTATGAACAAAATGGAAATATCAACAAGGAGATAAAGACCTAAAAAGAAACGAAGCTGAAAAAGTACATAACTGAAATGCAAAATTTCCTAGAGGGATTCAAAGGAAGATTTAAGCAGGCAGAAGAAAGAACCACTGAACTTGAAGAAAAGCAATGTTAATTATCCGGGCTGAGGTACAGAAATAAAAAAGAGTGAAGAAAAGCAGGCAGAACCTAAAGGATCTGTGGAACAACATTAAGTGGATCAACATATGTGTTATAGGAGTTCCAGAAGAAAAAGAGAGAGAGGAAGGGACAGAGAGAATACCCGAAGAAATAATGGCTAAGAACTTTCCAAATTCCATCAGAGAAGTTCAATGAACTTCAAGTAAGATTAACTCAGAGACCCATGCCAAGATACATTATAATCATACTTTAGAAAGACAAGGCAGAGAGAATCTTTTTTTAAAAAATATTTTATTTATTTGTCAGAGAGAGAGAGATCAGAGGCAGGCAGAGAGAGAGGGGGAAGCAGGCTCCCCGCTGAGCAGAGAGCCCAATGCGGGACTCGATCCCAGGACCCTGAGATCATGACCTGAGCCTAAGGCAGAGACTTTAACCCACTGAGCCACCCACGTGCCCCAAGACAGAGAGAATCTTAAAAGCATCAAGAAAGAAGCAAATCATTACATACAAGGATCATCAATAAGAGGGTTAGCATATTTCTCATCAGAACCTTCGGAGACCAGAAGGCAGTGGTCTGATATATTCTGAGAGCTAAAAGAAAAAAATGTCAATCAAGAATCCTGTATCCAGCAAATCTGTCCTTTAAAAGTGAGGGAGAAATCAAGACAGACCCAGATGTATGAAGGCTGAGGAAGTTCATCACCACTAGACCTGACCCACAGGAAATGCTCAAGGGAGTCCTTTTAGGGTGAAATTACTAGTTATGATAAACAGTAAATCAAAGCCATACAGAGAAATAAAGATATCAATAACAGTAAATACATGGGCAAATATCAAAGCTAGTATTATTGGAACTTTGGAACTCCAAACCTTATTTTATACATAATTTAAGAGACTAATTTATTTAAAAGATTTGTTATTTTATGTTTGGGAGCACATGATGTATAAGAGTGTAATTTTATGACATCAACAACTAAAAAGGATGGGAACACAGCTGTAAAGGAACAGTTTTTGTAACTTAGTGAAGTTAATCTAGTGTAAATTCAATATAGAGTGCTATAACTTTAGGATATCAAATGCAATCCTAGTGATAATCACAAATAAAATAGCTATAGAATATATACAAACACAAACAAGAAAAGAATTTAAATGTTTTACTACCAAAAACTCAACTAAGCATAAAAGAAGATAGAAATGCAGGAAATAAATAACAAAGCTATTAGGCATATGGAAAACAAATAACAAAATACCAGAAGTCCCTCCTTATCAATAATTACTTTAAATATAAATGGATAAACTCTAATCAGAAGATAGAGATTGGCATAATGCATAAAAACACATGATCAAACTATATACTGTTTATAAGAGACTCACTTCAGATCCAGACAGATTGAAAGTCAAAGGATAGGATGCCTGGGGGCTCAGTTGGTTAAGTGACAGCCTTCAGCTCAGGTTATGATCCTGGAGTCCCAGGGTCGAGTCCTGCACGGGGCTCCCTGCTCAGCAGAGAGTCTGCTTCTCCCTCTTACCCTCTCCCCTCTCATGCTCTCTCTCTCTCATTCTCTCTCAAATAAATAAAATCTTAAAAAAAAAAAAGTCAAAGGATAAAAAAAATCTCATGCAAATCACAACCAAAAGAGAGCAGAAGTAGCTATTCTAAAACCAAACAAAATATACATTAGATACAAAAAAATTTTTAAGCGACAAGAAGGATATTATATATTTTAAAAGTTTTAATATATCAAGAAGATAAATTATTAACATTTGTGCACCTAAGGACAGACCACTAAAATATATGAAGCAAACTCTGAACAAATTGATGGGCAAAATATAGTTTTAAAGTAATAATTGGAGACTTCAATATTCACTTACAACAATGGACAGAGCAAGCAGCCAGAAGATAAGTAAGGAATCAGAGGACTTAACACAACAAACCAACTAGATCTTACAGACATACACAGAACACTCCAGCCAACAACAACAGTATACACATTTTTCTCAAGTGTACATGTGACATTTTCCAGAATAGGTCATATTTTAGGCTACAAAGTAAGTATCAATAGATTTAAAGAGATATCATACAAAGTATCTTCTCTGACTGAAACAGGATGAAATTAGAAATCAATAACAGAATGGGAAACTGGAAAATTCACAAAATTCTGGAAAATAAACAACACACTCTTAAGCAACCAATAGTTAAAAGAAGAAAACACAAGGGAAATTAGAAAAATACTTAGATACAATTGAAAATGAATACATAACATACTAAAATTTGGGGGATATGCAGGAAATTGGTGTTAAGCAGGGAATTTGTAGCTATAAACACGTTTAAAGAAAAAGAAAGGTCAAGGGGCACCTGGGTGGCTCAGTGGGTTAAAGCCTCTGCTTTTGGCTTGGGTCATGATCTCAGGGTCCTGGGATTGAGCCCTGCATCGGGCTCTCTGCTCAGCGGGGAGCCTGCTTCCCCCTCTCTCTCTGCCTGCCTCTCTGCCTACTTGTGATCTCTCTCTTCTCTGTCAAATAAATAAATAAAATCTTTAAAAAAAAAAAAAGAAAGCTCTCAAATCAACAACTTAATTTTACTACCCGAGGAACCAGGTAAAGAAAAAACTGAATTCAAAGCCAGCAGAAGGAATGAAATAATAGAGCATAGAGCAGAGATAAATGAAATACAGAGTAGAAAGAGAGACAATCAATGAAACTAAAAGTTGGTTCTTCAAAAAGATAAAAAAATAATAAACCTTGAGGTAGATGTTATAAGGAAAGAAAAGACTCAAATTACTAAAATAAGGAATGGGGATCCTGGGTGGTTCAGCTTGGGTCATGGTCTCAGGGTCCTAGGATCAAGCCTGTGTTGGGCTCTGCACTCAGTTTGGAGTCTGCTTGTCCTTCTGCCCCTCCCCCACTTGTGTGTACATGCACACATGTGTGTTCTCTCTCTCTTTCAAATACATAAATAAAATCTTGAAAAAAATGATTACAGGAGAATACTATGAAAAATCATATGCCAAGCAAATTGGATGCATAGGTGAAATGGACCAATTTATAGAACCATAAACCTACCAACATTAAGACATGAAAACAGAAAATCTGAATAGACTTATAATTAGAAAGGAGATTGAATCAGTAATCAAAAATCCCCCAACAAAAAAGCCCTGGACCATTCAATGGCTTCAGTGGTGAATTCTACCAAATATTTAAAGAAAAACTAATACCAACACTTGTCAAACTTTTCCAAAAAATTGAAGAAGAGGAAACACTTCCTAACTCATTCTGAGGGCAGCGTTCCCAATACCTAAGCCGGACAAAGACGCCATAAGAAAAGACTGCATATCAATAGCCTTTATGAACATTGATGCAAAAATCCTCAACAAAATGCCAGTAAACCAGTTAGCAGCATATAAGGATCATACACCATAACTGAGTGAGATTTATTCCTAGAATGCAAGGATGGTTCAACATAAGAAAATGTTAACATACGAAATTGATATAATAAACCACATTAACAGAATGAAGATATGATTATCTCAATTGATGCAGAAAGAGCATTTGACATGATTCAACATCTTTTCATGACAAAAATACTCAACAGGTGAGGACTAGAAGGGAACATACCTGCACATGATAAAAGGATGTGTGAAGACCCGCCATGAGGGTGAGAGACTGAGAGCACTTCCTCTAAAGTCAGGACAGTCTGGCTTTGAACACTTCTGTCAATGTGGGATTGGGAGTTCTCGCCAGAACAATTAGTCAAGGGCAATAAGATGCATCCAAATTGGAAAGGAAGAAGTCAAATGATCTTGGTCACAAATGATATGATCTGACAAAGGATTAATATCCAGAATATGTAGAGAGCTCCTAACACATGTGAAGCACATGTGATCTTGTCAAAGCCCGCGTGGCCACAGGTCATCTGTACATGTACCTTTTATTGTGGAAAGAAGAGCGGAGGCTCGGTGGGATGACATCAGCTGGCTGATATGGTCAGTCAGTAGTCTGAGCAGTGGTCTCCCGAAAGGACACCTGGTGCGAAGTCAGAGGGTCTGCATTGTTGAGGGACACGCTGTCTCCCAACACTCCCTCCCAGGGTGTCTCAGGGCCCTTTCTGGGGGTGTGTGCAGGAATCTAGAAAGTTCTCCTCAGCCTTCTGTCCTAGTGTGCGGGGCGTGTCCTTAGGAAGGCTTGACCCCTCTCTAAAGAAGCCCCCTCGGCACTCACTCTGACGATACTCTTTTCCCTTATGAGATGCAGCCCACTGTGTTTACCTGTTGACTCCCACCTTCCTGAACCACAATCCTCACGATCCCAGGGCACTGTCTCTGCTGTTCATCGTGCGCACCACACGCCCGACACGGGGCCTGGCACACACCGTGTGCTGAGTAAATGTGTGTGGAGCAACCAGTCTAAAGAACTTACCAGCGACTTCCCAGTTGCCAAATTCATTTGCTTCCTTTTGAAGTTTCGGGTGTAAATTTCAGGTGTTCCAACTTAGAAAGTAATATACATTTGTGTCAGAGAATATAAAGGAAAAAACAAAATTATATGTAATTCCATCACCCAGAGATAATAATTTTGTGTATTCGTCTGCATTTTCTCATAGTTTTACTTTGGTGCATATAGAAATGTACTGAGTATAGTTAGAATTGTTCCTCATATATAGCTTACATCCTGAATTTTTTCACCTAACGTTAAACGAAAAGAATGTTTACACCTCACTAAAATGTCTCCAGGAACACCGCTTAACGTGTTGGTGGCCTGTTCCCGGCGCATGACCGCACAGTCCCCGTGCTCAGTCTCTGGCGGGTCACCTACAGCGGCTGCTGTGAAGGTGCTCGAATGCCCTTGACGCACCAGTACTCACGAAGACTCTTACCGCTGCTCTTTTTGTGTTGGATGCAATCACTGGGATTTTTCACCGTTTCTGACCTGCAGAAGTGTCCATTTTGTTTGGTCGGCTCTAGTGGGAGGCCCTCGTGCACGGATTCCTGCAGCGTGTGTGGGGAGCTCACTCCTCTCCAGCTGCAGCTCTTTCCACTGTCTTAGACTTCTTTCCAGTTGTTCTCTTCTGCCTCGTCCTGTCCTGAGGTCTCCTGACCACCCTGCAGTGCGGGGCCCTCCGACCCCTGCCCTCTCTCCACACCGCTCCCCTGCTGTGTCTTCCTTCACACATCCTGTCTTTAGTCCTGTTGCCCCCACCCACCATCAGTCTAAAAGCGATTTTTTCAATTTAAATTCAATTAATTAACATATAATGTATTATCAGTTTCAGAGGTAGAATTCAGTGATTCATCAGTTGCATGTAACACCCAGGGCTCATTCCATCATGCACCCTCCTTGATGCCCATCCCCCAGTTACCCCCTCCCTCCCCTCCCCTCCCTTCCAGCGACCTCAGTTTGTTTCCTATAGCTAAGAGTCTCTTATGGTTTGTCTTCCTCTCTGATTTCGCCTTGTTTTATTTTTTCCTCTCTTTCCCTATGATCCTCTGTTTTGTTTCTTAAATTCCACGTATCAGTGAGGTCATATGATAATTGTCTTTCTTGAACGGACTTATTTTACTTAGCATAATACCCTCTAGTTCCATCCACGTCATTGCAAATGGCAAGATTTCCTTCTTTTGATGGCTGAGTAATAGTTCACTGTCTATATACACCACATCTTCTTTATCCATTCATCTGTCGCCGGATATCCGGGCTCTTTCCAGAGTCTGGCGATTGGGGACATTGCTGCTATGAACACTGGGGTACAGGACCCCCTTCGGATCACTACCTTTGTATATTTGGAGTAAATACCCAGTAGTGCAGGTGCTGGGTCATAGGGGAGCCCTATTTTCCACAGTGTGGGGACCCTCCATACTGCTTTCGAGTGGCTGCCCCAGCTTGCATTCCCACCAACACTGGAGGAGGCTCCCCTTTTCCCGCATCCTCGCCAACATCTGTTGTTTCCTGACTGGTTAATTTTAGCCATTCTGACTGGCATGAGGTAGGCTCTCACTGTGGTTCTGATTTGCATTTCGCTGATGCCGAGTGATGTTGAGCCCTTTTCACATGTCTGTCGGCCATTTGTATCTAACGGGTGATTCTACCTCAGTGCTGTGCCTAGTTAGACCTTGTGCTCAGGATCTGGGCCACTACCCATTCTCTGTGACTCCAGCCAAGTTTTAACTTCAGTAAGGCTAACACTAGTACCTAGCTCTAAGGGTCAAGTGGGATAACCATACTTCACAGACTCTAAGATACACCCCCCCACACACCGCTTACCCGCTTGGAGGTGGGAACGCATCTCACAGTGTTGGCGGGGCACAGTTTTGGTGAAGGCAGTTTTTCTTTCTTGGAGGCACATACAACGGATGGCAAGCCGTTCTCAGTGAAGCACAGTGACACAGACCTCCTGATGCTGGTGAGGGTGCTGCTCGGCGGCCCACCCGATATGACACCTCTCCCCATGCCCACCCCGCCCCTTACAAGAACCCTGTGCTCCACCCTCCACGCCTGGTCCTCTCTCATAGCCCGTGGGAACCAGCTGCTCCTGCTGCTTCCTCTTGACATCCCCTTCTGTCCTCGTGTGCCTGCAGCCCTGCCTCCAACCTTCACACCTCCCGCCTGGGCCTGGATCCCTGTGGTGGGTTCCCACGATGCCCCCTCCAGTCCCTTTCTCTCTCATCTGTTCCCCCCTTTCTCGACAGTGGTCCCTTTGAAATGCAGAGACGTGCCTCACAGCTGCTCCATGGCTCCCCCTTGCCCTCCAGGTAAGTCAGAGCTCCTCCAGCGCACCTGGCCCTGCAGAGTTCAGCCCCTGCAGACCTCCCAGATGCACCTGCCACCAGGGATGTGCTTCCTCTCCTTGCCCGTCCCCCCACACCTATTGTCCTTTCAGGGCTCTGTCCCAGCATCATTTCCGGTCGCTACCTGTTCCCAGTGCCCTCAGGAAGCCCTGAGTGTCCGCAGCCCAGTGCCCCCAGCACACTGATTCCACGGGGCTGCATTTTCTCCTCCACAGCTTCACTGTGTCTGTCGGCCCTCTTCCCCACCTGGGCTGTGAGATCGCTGCTCATCTCTGAAAGCCAGCGCCTCCCAAACCCCGCGTCCAGAGCAGGACGCGTTACCAAAGGGCTGTCAAACAAGTGAGCCCGTTAACACTCGTTCTCTGGGACCCCTGCTGGCCCTGTGGGCACTCAGGCTCTTTCTCGCCAATGCAGAACAAGGGTTCTCACAGGCTTGAACTCTGTCAGTATTTCAAGAACTATCTGCACTGTTTTTTGGAGTCTAAACAGGGGGAGAAAAGAACAGGAACTCCGCAGAGAGCAAAGAGAAAACAAAACCATTTTGGAAAGGACCAGAAACCCGGGCCACCATCACCCAGAGCCCAGAGGTGGCAGGAGACGGTGACAGGCTGGCAGGCACCCGGACGCAGGTGGAGGGTGTCCCAGGGGACTGCAGACACCCACAGGGACAAGGTGCCTGCAGTTTCTTGCTCATTTTAAATCCATAGCTATTTGAAATTTGTGTTTGCTTCATTAGATTTATCGCTCTTTTGGACTCACGGATTCTTTGTTGTTTTAGGGCATTTTATTCTATTGTGTGCAAGCATTTGCCAAATGGTCAAACCCTAAAATAGATGGCACAGAACAATGACTCGACGGATGAATTCAGCCATTTCCGCACACAAAAAATTATAAGGAGATGAAAACAAGCTCAGATGATTGATGGTAGGTTGAGGGAGAAAGATTTGGTGAAAAATAATAACTTGGCAGGATAGCATGCATAAAATATTACTAGGAAATCATGTGACGATCCTGAATTAGCTGTAGCACACTGTGTCCAGGAGGCAGAGAAAATTAATAATTTCAAAAAGTTTGCCAGGTAATTTAAAATCTAAACTCTCTCTCTTCATCTTATTCTTGTTGCTGGCAAAACCATAATTTTGAATGAATAAAGAAGATTTTAATTTTGTCATTAATTATCCTTATTAATGTCCCAATGGGGCATCCTGAAGACTGTAAAATCCCCACCTACTCCCCACACCTGTGTCCACGGCCACTACGGTGTGGAACGCTTCAGCAGACTGCTTTCCCTTGAAGTCCATTCAATTGTAAGAAAGTGCAGAGACCCCAAAGTTTAAATCAACACCCATAGCCCCAAACCCCTGCCCCTGGGCAAGCCCCAGGTCCCGTGGGCCTCCAGCCTTATTCCCTCCTTCAAGGGCCCTTCAAGGGTCCTTTAGGTAGCCGCTGGCCCCTCAGGCATCTGTGTGGGCAAGGATAGGGATGTTGAGAAGTCCCAGCTTGCCTGCACACTTGCCTTGGACGTGTCTTACAGAACCCTGAGGCACGGAGGGAACAGTGCCTTTTCTAAAGATGCATAACTAACAAATACTAATTACCGAGGCATTCAGAAAATCTAATTTATTTTTCAATTTACATTGAAACCTTCAATATTTCATTTCAAATCTTTATATTTTTTAAAAAAATTTATTTATTTGAGACAGAGAGAGAGAGATGGCAGAGAGATCGCAAGTAGGGGGGAGGTTTGAGGGGGAAGCAGACTCCCCGCTGAGCAGGGAGCCCGATGTGGCGCTTGATCCCAGGACCCTCAGATCATGACCTGAGCCGAAGGTAGACACTTAACTGACTGAACCACCCAGGCGCTCCTCAAATCTTTATTTGTTATTACAAGACTAATGTCTGTTTATTGTGAAAAATAAAACATCAAATAGTAAAGTGTGTTAAGTAAAAGGTGGGGATTCTCTTGGACTGAACTCCTTAGAAGTAATCACTGTTAACATGCCAGTGAGCATTGACTTTTACTCATTATGTATATATATTTGTTTATTTAAACAAATATGGGATCATATTCTACTCAGTTTTCTGTACATTACTCATTTTATTCCATTATGTATCATGGAAACAGTTCCGTGTCAGTACATGAAGATCTTCTTCATTCCTTCTCAGCAGCTGCAGTGACTTTTGTACAGACAGGCCCTAATTCATTATTCCTGTATTAGCTCTGTGACTTATGGGCCTAAAAGTAAAATTGTTCAATCAAAATGGATGCATGTTAAATGGTTCGGTACTACCAAACGGACCTCTAAAATGGTCCAGCAACCTACCCCTACTTTGCAGTGGCTTCAGTGTCTGTTTACCCATCGTCTTGACGATGCTCAGGGTGACACATAGTTTAGAATCTCCTTCCATCCGGCTTCTTCTCTGAATTCACTGTTCGTTTTCAACTGGGTGTGTCCCTTCTAGCTGTTAAGATAAGTGACTGTTTATATATTATCACTATTTGCTTCTTTTTATTATCAGTGTCACGAATATTTTTTGCCACATTACTATCATTTCATCTAAGCCTATTTTACAGTAACCAAATCAGCCACTACTTTCCTTTATGGGATCTGATTCTAGTGCCGTACATAGAAAAGGCTCTCCCAAAAATATGTGCCAATATTTTCTCCTAATACAGCTTTCTTGATTCACTTTAAATCTTTAATTAATACAGAGTTTAATAAATACAGAATTTTTGCATGTTGTGTAAGTTAGAGATCAAAGTTCATTTTTCCCAAATTTATTGCAAGTTAAAAAATCAGTTTGCAATATCAAAAATGTTCACAGTCCATTGCACACTGCTGCGCAGAGGTGTCAGCTCCGCGCAGGCGAGCAGTGAATTTCCGCATCCTCACATCCTCGCTGCAGCAGGGAGGGAGGGACCACCTCCTCCTGCAGCAGGAAGGCTGCTTTCAGCCCCTGGCTCTGTGTCCTGGGTCCTTTCTACCGAGCCTGGCATTTTCCGGGCGCTGCTGCTGCTGCCGCCTCCTGTGGTTGGTCTCCACAGGCTCACTTCTCCGTGGACATCACTCTATGCCTAATATCTGGGCCGTTTTATTTCAGGTTTGTGTCTTCAAGCAGAACACTGTAATTTCGCTTTTTACCCAGTCCCAGGAGCTTTTCCCCTCAGTTTTGTCCATTTATGTTTATTGATGTAAGTATCCTGTTTGCGCTTGTTTCTGCTTTTTTCTTTGTTTTGTTTCCTGTCTTTTTCCTCCATTATATTGTTTTCTTCAACAAATGTCAAGAAAATGCTTGGAACCTATGTTTCAAATCCATCCTTCATTTATTTGTGTTGACTCTCTTGAAATTCCTCTTTTACATAACAGGAAACAGATAAAGCCCAAGGGCAAAGGGAGATGTTAAGATAAAGTCAAACAAAGGGAGGGAAAACAGAAGCTCCTACAAATAGGGTTTCCTGCAGCCAGCCCAGAGAGCCTCTGTGTTTGAAGTGTCCACCAGCTGGAAGCCGGAGGGAAACGGTGCCTTGGCGCCGAAGCTCCTGGGCTCCTGACAGGACCGGACTCTAGGGATCCAGGCCTCCTGGTGAGGCGATCCCTGCTCTCCACGGAAAGACAGGAAAGACAGATACGGGTAGCCTAAGGAAACAACGCATTGCCTCTGGATCCCGTGTCAGAAAGAACTGTGGTCTGAGTGTCCCAAACCAAAGGACAGCTCTGTCACAAGCAGCTTGTGCCCCCTGTTTTACGTCCCCAGAGGCTTCAGCCTCCACATGTCTATGTACAGGAGGAAGAGGGTGACAGGCATAGGGGCAGAGGGAAGGACACCAGCTCTGGGGACTCCTCAGCCAAAAATCCCTCCCCTGCTCTTGGGTCTGAGGGTTTGAAGTAGAAGAACTTGCTCTGAGGGTGTGCTTGTGCTTTTCCCTGACAAGCCCTTGCCCCCCAGCCTTGGAAATATCAGGTGATTAGCAGGGACGTGGGCTGGGGGTAGCAGGACACTTTTTATGGGAGGGTTCTTTCCTTCAGAAAGAAAACCAAAATCAAGCTATTTGAAAACTGTAGGGTTAGGGTGAAAAGAGCTCTTCTGTAGGACCAGAAGGTCGGAAAATGGTCCCCAAAGCCCTAGTAGCCATCCTTGACCGGCTGTCTGAGGACACCCGTCCTGATGTCTGCCAGCTGGGTCTGGGACTTGTGCTCATCGGGTACAGACAGGATATACCCCAGTTTACCTTTAGGACTCCAGAAGTATGCCACTCATTGACTTGGCAGAAAAAACCGCTCTTTTCCTCGAGAGCCTAGTCCCTCCTCTTGTAGCTGCATCCCTCCAACACTTACTGTCCTAATTTGCTGAATGGCTGCAAAGCCAGCTCTCCCGGGAGCCTCAGCTTTTTTTTTTTTTCTAGTTTAAATATTAGCTTGAAAAATATCTAAAATATTTTGAAGGAAAGATTTCAACTTCCCTCCTCATTTATCCCTAACTCCAAAGAGGAATTACTAAGCTAACTTGGTACCTGTTTTTGTCCAGAGAGGATAAGATTTCTCTAAGATTATCCCCTAAAGCTCATTAGCCAAGAAACAGACTCTTAACTACAGAGAATACACTGGTGCGCGCTAGAGGGGAGGTGCGGGGCGGGGGGGTAGGGGTGGGACGGGGTGGGACGGGGGGATAGAGGACGGGGACCAAGAGGGCGCTTGTCCTGATGGGCACTGGCTGATGTACAGAACTGTCGAATCACTACACTGTGCACCTGAAACTGACAGAACACTGTGTGCTAACTAACTGGAATTAAAATAAAACCTTAAAAAACAATAAAACTCATTAGCCATCCTGAAATTTACAGGAACCCTCAGTTAACTGGAAGTAAGTATTCTTCTAATCCAGTGCCCCAGCCCCAAATAACCCCACATCTGAGAGGGCAACACAAATGAAACCCATGCCAGGCTGTAGGGAGCATTAGTTGGAAGTTGATACAGGTCCTGCAGAGGGGGCTTCTGGGGCAGTAGGTGTGAGCGGGTGTGAGTCCGATTTGCTCCACCGCTGAACCTCCATCTCTCACCTGCAAGCAGAGGATAGGAACCACCTCCCAGAACTCAGGTCAGAGATAAACAAGTAACATTTGCAGAAATGATGATAAAAGTGCCGGACATTTACTTGGCAAGTAGTGAAATATCATTTCTTTCTTTCTTTCCTTCCTTACCATATGCATCTTCCACAAAAAACATTAACTTACAAAAATCCACTGATCTGAAAGTTATTACACCCCCATGGTCACTGTGGCATTATTCACAGTAGCCAATAAGTGGAAACAACCTAAGTGTCCAGCAATAGGGGAACAGATGAAAAAATGTAGCACACACATCCATACACACATATCCATACACACTCCCACACATCCATACACACATGTACATAAACACACACACACACACACACACACACACACACTGATGGACTATTACTCAGCCATAAAAAAGAATGAAACCATTTATGACAACATGGATGGACCTCGAGGACGTTGTGCGAAGTGAGATAAGTGAGACAGAAAAACAAACACCAAACAATCCTTCTTATACGTCAAATCTAAAAATAAAACAAAACCAAAAAAACAAGCTAGAGTGATACAGAGAACAGATGGGCAGTTGCCAGGGTGATGGGGGGGTGGATAGACAAAGGGGGTCACAAGGTAAAAAAAATAGTAAAGACACAGCATTTAACATTTCTGCAAACCTAAATTCTGTTCATAGAAAATCTTTCAAAGGAATATGTGATAGACAAATGGTACCTTATGACATTGACTTGTCTCAAGGATTTTATGATTTCAGTGTGTGTGTGTCTATGTACAGATATGTGTATATGTGAATGTGTGGGTGTGTGTGAGTGTGTGTGAATGTATGGATGTGTATGGATATTTGGATGTATGTGTCTGTGTGTGTGTGTGTGTGTATACCCGTGTATACATGTGTGTGTCTATGTGTGTGTGACTACGTGTGGATGTGCATGTCTGTGTGTATCTGTGTTGGAGAAGGGGGTATGGAAAGAAATGGGATGATCAGAAGTAGGTGTCCTGTTAAAGGTTATTCAATTTTTTAAAAAATTGTATCCATTTATTCATGTATGTATGTATTTGGGAGAGAGACGGAGAACAATCATGAGCAGGGGGAAGGGCGGAAGGACAGGGAGAAGCAGACTCCCCGCCGAGCAGGGAGCCCAACTCGGGGCTCGATTCCAGACCCTGAGATCATGACCTGAGCTCAAGGCAGATGCTTAACCAACTGAGCCCCCCAGGCACCCCAAGGTTATTTTTATACGACAGTATCAACCCAGGGATAAGAGAACATTTTTACATCAGTAGTTGGAATCCGAATTTAATTACCGAAATATTCCCACATCATCATTCAACAATTATTCCTCCAGAACCGACAATGTCACACATTCAGCAGAGCTCCCGGTAGTGACTACTCATTTTGGGTTTGCAGTTAGAACCAGAAGAGAATTCAATAGGTTTTTTTTTCAAAGGTTTTAACCATTTAAGATACCGGAAAAAACTTTAAATGGCTTATTTCAAGCCACAGAAATCTGTTACTGTGTTTATTGAGGTGGCTTTCAACTTACCCCTTGACCTACCATGTAAGTTTACATAATATTTTGTGATCATCTTGGCCACCCCTTGATGGGTTCTTTGTCTGATTATATCTTAACTATGTTATTAAAATAAACAAAGCCCTAAGAATTCCACTTCTAGCATTTTAGGTGATTTGTGCACCGAAACCCCACTTCTGCTATGGAAGGCCAGGGTAACTGGACCATAACTATTTCCGTAACTATCTACTAGGGTAACTATCTCCGTGGAGGACGTGGCCTTAATCCTCCCCTTTCCAAGTCCCGATGGTACTGTACCAGAGAAAGAAACCCCATTCCACCTCTTTCCCTGAGTGACCCACACAACTAGGTCCCACCACCCAGACTTTATCCACAGACATTTTCCAGTACAGCCTTCACAGAGGAGTGAAGGAAACAAATGAAAAAAGCCCTGGCCGGTGGTGTCCTAAGATCCTGCACCACCCAATACCAATGAGCCGATGTGTGTGTGTGTGTGTGTGTGTGTGTGTGTGTGTGAGAGAGAGAGAGAGAGAGAGAGGAGGTATGGGTGCGTATGGATGTGTGTGTGTGTATCTGTGTACAGATGTATGTGCCTATGTGTGGCTATGTGTGTGGGGGTTCAAAGTGCAATTGTGGAAGCACTGATTTGGTGAAAGACTTTAATGGGTTTTAGAAAGATATTCAACAACAAAATTAAAAGAATAAATGATTATCTGATTATTTAAATAGACATCTCTTTATAAAAGATGTGCAAATGGCCAGTAAGCCCATGAAAAGATGCTCAGTATTAATAGGGAAATGCAAGTCAAAACCAAAGTAGGACCTCACTTCATACCATTAGTTGACCCGAATCAAAAGACAGAAAATAACAAGTGTTGGTGAGGGGTATGGAGAAACTGGAGCTCACCCTCTGCTGGTAGGAATGTAAATGGTCTGGCTATTCCTCAAATAGTTGAGCATGTTACCATACAACCGCTGAATTCCACCGCTAGGTGTAGACCCAAGAGAACTGAAAACACATGGCCACACAAAACTCGTACAAGAATGTTCACAACAACATTATTTATAATAGCCAAAAAGTAGAAAGAACCCAAATGTCCATCAACTGATGAGCAGGTAAGGAAGATGTGATATAACCAGCCAAAGGAATATTATGCAACCATAAAAAGAAAAAAGACTATATGATTGAATGATCGATTCTAAATGAAATAGAATGATTAGTAAATTGAGATACCCCATTTCTTTTGCATTCTAGTAAATTAATATTTTACTGCCCTTGCCTAAGGAAAGTGCTATTTCCAATATGTAGTTTTAATCTAATGGGAACTGTAACTGAGGTTTAGCAAGGCCACAGCCAAGCCTGAACCCAAAAAGTGAAGGGGGAGGGAAGGACTCAAAACACAAACTGGGAAAAGAAGACAAGTGTGAGAAGTGTGGCGGGGAAAATGGCAAGGTGGCCCTGGGCTCCCCCAAGCCGCAGCAGCCCTGGTCCTCTGGGGTGCTGGCCAGGGCCTCCCCACCGCTGCCACCCTGAGGACAGCCGTGCACACGCAGGAGACAGCGCTCTAAGATTACGCCTGACCTGATGATCCAGCAAAACTAGGTTTTGTGTTTCTTCAGCTGATAACTGGAAACCAGTTGCACAGAGGAGTAATATGGGGAGCTACGGGGTTTGTTCTCGAGCCACGAATACTTTATTATCATAGTTGTGTTGCTGGGTATTTGTTTAAAATTCTCGGGTGGATTTGCGTAATTTACCTAAAAACCTGATTGTAACTTTAACAAATATCTAAATAAATCAGATTAAAACTCCTGCGTGTGAAGAAACTATGCCAGATCTCAGAACACATAACCATGAGACCTAAAAGGGATCTGCGGGCCTTGGATGGATGGCCTGAGTGTTGCCAAGAGTGTCTCAGAAAATCTTTATTCTCTGTCACACCCAGAAAAGACCCCTCATGCTGCTCTACAACAATGAACACCTATCCTATAGTTAACGCCTCAAAAAAAAAAAAAAAAAAGACCGAAAGACTCATACACATCTTCATTTACTCAATAAACTAAATCTAAAATTGAATTTGGTAATGATTGCACAACTCTGAAAATACCAAAGCCACTCAAATAAACACTTTAAAATGATGATTTTTATTGTATAAAATTATGTCTCGATGAAGCTGCTATTTTTAAAAAAGATGATATGAGGGGCCCCCGGGTGGCTCAGCTGGTTAAGCATCTCCAGTCGGCTCACGTTAGGACTCCAGGGTCCCGGGATGGAGCTGGAACCCTGTGTCCTTGTCTTCCTGCTCAGCGGGGAGCCTGCTTCTCCCTCTCCCTCTGCCTGCTGCTCCCCCTGCTGTGCTCTCTCTCCCTCTCTCAAGTAAATTAATAAAATCTTAAGAAAAAAAAAAAAGAGACTGCCGGATCACTGCACATTGTCAAGAAACAACTCTCTGTTGGGAAATAGTCCAAGTCTTCCCATGACAGAGTGATTTCAACTCTTTCCTCTCTGAACTTTGCTCTGAGAGTCTTTAGTGGGCAAATGGGTCTTATTTCACACATGCCTCTTAGGGAGCTTTGATTTTAAAGATAACTTGAAAAAGTAAGGTACCAGGTGAGTTTTTAATTCCACATCACACCGTGCATCAAATTAGTTTCAATGTGTAGGACTTTGAAATGCTTTAAAATCACCGTAACTATAATGAACGGGGCCAGTGATGGGTGGGGGAGGAGGAGGAGTGGGAGGAGGGACTGGACTCGGCTGTGCATCCTGCTGCCTGGGCTGCTGTGGTCCACGCAGCCACTGGGTGGGGCAGGAGGGGCCGTGTGCGCAACTGAAGGGGCGTTCCCTTTAGGGCAGAGCAAGACCAGGCTGCACTTGGTGGCCTCCTCCATGTCACCCAGCCTCTGGCAGCAGCTCCGTAATGCAAATAGCCACTCTGGTTTCTCCAAGATAGGGGCATATGGGACTGCCCAAAAGTCCCAAGTCTATTTTGGGACCAGAGTAAATTTTATATAATCTATAAGTACAGTAAGGGGAACCACACAGAATACTGACCCTCGAAGCAGTGGATGAAACAGAACCCTAGGAGCTATTAACCTGGGGCCTTCAGTGATGCTCAGGCCCTATGACCTGGGCCTCATGACAACCTTCTGATGTCCCTGGTCTAACCAATCTCCACTCCTGGGCCACCATGGTCCCCTACAACCCTTAGAGCAAAGCCAAGAACGCATGGAGAAGTGGCGGTCACTAGTGGTGCTCCCTGGTACTGCAGCTCCAGCTCCTGAGCGCAGATGCCCAGAGGTGCGGTGGGCTCAAACCACCGGGCACTTCCAGATTTTTGTCCAAGGACTTTCCGGTTAAGATCTTCTCTCTCTCTGCAAGGGGGGTGCTGCTGATGGTGATGTTCCCAACCCTCAAACCCAGCTCCCCAGCAACATGGCTCCAGAGCACAGACGATAATCCCCGTAAAGTTTCTGTGGGCATGAGTTACTTGGACTCCCACTGACACAGATATGGGACATGTCCCCTGTTGCGCGCCCTAACTTTGAGCAATTGAATAAAATAATCAATAAAGCAATAGTATTCCATGACAGAAATAGCTCAAATTACCATACCACACACGCTCAACTGCCAGAGGCCCGGCACAATGGAGAAGTAATCACGGTGCTCAAGTGAACACAGGCTCCCAGAAGCAAGCAATCAGCAATACTCTAAAGATTCCGAGATGATCATTTACCCTGAACTATTTCCTCAGAACTTGCAGTTGCCTTAAAAGCCACACTTAGAGTCACTAACGGATAAGAAAACGGAAGTCATGGTTGTCCTGACATCTAGCTTTTAGCTGTGGCTTTGTGCTCATCGGCTCTGTGACCTTGAGCAGGCAAGTTACCCTTGCAGGGTCTCATTTTCCATGAAAGCAGGTATCACAAGGTTGTACATTGATTTTTTTTTAAGATTTTATTTATTTATTTCAGAGAGATAGCACAAGCACGGTGGAGGGGAAGGGCAGAGGAAGCCGACTCCCGTCTGAGCAGAGAACCTGATTGGAGGAGGCCTGCGTGGGGGAGGGAGTTGGGGGGGCCTTGATCCCAGGACCCCAAGATCCTGACCTGAGCCAAAGGCAGATGCTTAACTGACTGAGACTCCTAGGGCCCCTAGGCTGTACATTTATGAATTGACATAAAACCTTAATTTAAGTTAACAAACATTTATCAGACATTATTTATCTACATGGAGGTTAATTCGAAAGACAGTTATCAGGGCACCTGGGTAGTTCAGTTGGTGGAATAACAGCCCCAAAGATACTGGATTCCTGACCTAGTGAATGTGCCATGTAGGCAGCCTCTAGAATCAGAAAAAGCCAAGGGATTGGATTCTTCCCGCGAGCTTCCAGATGGAAAACAGCCCTGCCAAACTGTGACATTGGTCCGGGGAGACTCATTTCAGGTACTGATCGAAGATTAGGAACAAAATTAGAACTCTGCCAAATGTTTGAATGCCCAAGTGTGGTTTGATTAATAGAGGAAATTCTATTTATTCCCTTTCCTCACATTCTCTGGCAGTATTTGCCTTCAAGGAACCCACAGACTACAGGGCAATATGGAAAAATGAACGGCAGTTACAATCATGTTTCAATGAGGAAAATACAATGTTACTACAAAGTATATGAAGGACACATAAGCCCAACTTGGGGAGCTCAAAGATTTCCTAAATGAAATGGCCGTTGTATTAATCTGCTTCCCAGAGAAACTGAACCAGTAGGAGAGAAGTGTGTGTGTGTGTGTACATAAATGATTTATTATAAGGAATTGGTTCATGCAGTTATGGAGGCTGAGAAGTCCCGAGATTTGTGGTTGGCAAGATGGAGACCTAGGAGGGTCAATGGTGTGAATTCCAGTCTGAGTCCGAGTCCCAAGGCAGATGATCAATGAATGTCTCAGCGCAAGCAGTTAGGCAAAGAGCAAATTCTCTCTACTTTTTTGTTCTATTCATGCTTTTAATGGATTAGAAGAGGCCCACTTTGGGGGGAGGGCAATCTGCTTTACTCAGTCTACTGATTCAGATATCAATTCTATCCGAAACAGCTCACGAACAAACGCAGAATCGCGTTCGACCAAAGATGTGGGTGTCCTATGCTCCAGTCCCATTGACACATAAAATTAACCATCAGAGACACTCAGGTGAGATCTGAAGCATTAGTTTGTATAGCATCATATCCCAGAGCCTGGTCTGATGAATAAAGCGTGAGACATTTTTCAGTTGTTGAAAAGAACAAAGCAGGTTCTCACAGGAAAAGATCTCTAATGTATACCAGTGAACCAGGCAAATCTCAAAATAATTACATATCACATCATCCCTTTTTTGTAGAAAAGAAAAAGATATTTGTAAATGTGTATATGTACATTCAAAGCATAGAAAGGAGCGCGTGAAGTGCACAGCAATAGTTGGCAGTGATTGTTTCTGGGAAGAGATGAGGCGGAAGGAAAGGCACAGGAGAAGAAATGTCAATGTGTACCAGTGTGTGCGTAAGCCTAGGAAAGGAGAAGGCAGATTACTCACAAAGTGCTAAGAAAATAATTTTTGAGTGGCTAGGATTCTTTATGGGAAGTTTTATGTTCTTTCCATTTCTCTGCATTTTCTTTCTTTCTTAGGCTTTTATATTTATAAAGGTTATATCTACTTTTAAAAGGTGTTACATGTACATGATCTGAAATTCAAGGGGCACAAGAAGATACCCAGGGAACGTCTTCTCCCACAGTTCCCCTCCTAGCTTCCAGTGCTTATCCCAGAAAGCATTGCACTGTGGCCAGTTTTCTGATTTGTCCTCCAAAGGATAGTTTAAGGATCTTCTAACCTATTCTTCAGTTAGTTTCCTATTTTACCCAAATGGATGCATATGAGAAACACTTTCCTAAACCTTGCTTCCCCCCTCCCCCCGAATATAAGTTGGAGATTGTTCTGCATCTATACACAGAACTGCCTTGTTCTTTTATTTCTTAATTCTGTTTATATATTTTGAAGTTTATTTTTAAGTAATCTCTACACCCAACATGGGGCTTGAACTCACGACCCTGAAAGATCAAGAGTTGCATGCTCTTCTGACTGAGCCAGTCAGGCACCCTGCCTTGTTCTTTTAAACAGCCTCACGGTATTCCACTATGTGAGTACACTGGGAATTCTTGAATCGATTTCCTACTTGTCAAATTATTAAAGTGTCCCTAACCTTCTGTTCTGACAGTGCTATAATGACTCTTCTTATGAAGCAGGTCATTCAACACATGTGCAAAATATATCTCTAGAAGTGGAAACATTGAGGCAGAGTACGTCGTATTTAGTTTTGGAAGACATTCCAACTTGTTCACCATACACAGTATACCAACATCGCCCACAAAAATGAAAACATGAGAGATCCTGTTTCCCCACACTCTTGCCAACAACGCATCACTAACCTTTTTAATCTTTGCTGATGAATGAAAAGTGGCACCCTACTATCATTTTAATTTTTATTATGAATGAAGTTGAGCTTTCTTTCATGTCTAGACTCTATTTGCATTTCTTTCCCTATGAAGTGTATTTTCAGTCATTTGTCCATTTTAATTCTTGAGCCATTGGTCTTTTTTTTAAATAAAATTTTATTTTTTTGAGAGAGAAAGAGAGAGAGAGAGAGAGCGCGCACACAAGCCAGGAGTAGGGGGAGGAGCAGAAAGAGGGAGAAGCGGGCTCCCCACTGAGTAGAGAGCCCAATGTCTGGCTCAGTGCCGGGCTCCATCCCCAGACTCCACGATTATGATCTGAGCCAAAGGCAGACACACTCAACCGACTGGGCCACCCAGGCGCCCCCAGCCATTGATCTTTTTACAGTGGCTTTGCATCTAAAGAAAATTGGCATGTTATGGTAAGTTTCCACTTTATTTCTTGCATGTCTTTTGACTTCATTTGCAGTTCATCCATCTACATTAAATTTTTTTTGGTAATGAGAATGCATTGCCTCTGTTTAAAAAATGTAACTTTGTTATGAGGAGGAAAGTCTCAGTTTATGTCACCTCCATTTTCATCACTTATGTGCCACCCGATTTTCACTTGGGTAGTATTGACGATTCCCTCCTGGTCCCTCCACTCCTTCCTGACTCCTGCATCTTTGCACTTGTGCACTGCACTTACGTATTTACACACCTGCTTCCTTCTAGTAAATGAAAAGAGTTCTGGGCACTGCCTCAGGTTGACTCCGCAGGGCTGAGGCTCTGTCCCGATCCCCAGCAGGGTCCCCCCGCCCCCCGGGGGCAAGCCGGGGGCAAGCCGGGGTGGGGGGGACTCGGCGGGGGGGGGGCTGTCCCGACCCCCAGCAGGGTTCTCGCGGGGGAAGCCGGGGCGCCTTCTCCGAAGCTGGCGGGCTTCTCGCTAAAATGGGACCGCGCGGGACGGAACTCGGACGCCCACAGTCGGGGAGGCGGAACGAGGGGCTCGGGCCGCCGCAGCGGGCGGGGCCTGCGGGCGCCCTGGGAGGGGCGCCCGAGACGGGGGGCGTCCACGGCGGCGCAGTAGCGTCCGCGGCCCGGAATCGGTCTCCGGAGGCCCGCCTCTGCCGCGCTTCCCGCGTTTCGGCCACAGCCTCCTCCTCCGGGGGTTCTGTCGCCACACAGCGCGACGGGGACACGTGGGCCAGTCTGCGGCCGCCCCCCGCCCGCCCCCGGAACGAGCAGAGAGCGAACGGCGCACGGACACCACGACGCGCCGAGCGACCAGGGACCTTGAGTGGAAAGGAAAGGCGTCCATGGTCCCCAAACCGCCTGCAACCCAAGGGCCAAAGAAGCGCCTCGGAACCAACGGCGCGACCGCCGGTTCCGGCGCCAGAGGGGACGCGTTTGCGGAGGACTTCCGGGGCGGGGTTCGGCCGGGAGCGGAAGCTCCCGGGCGGTGCGCGGGGCCGGGCGGGGCTGGAGCGGGCGCGGGCGCGGGCGCGGGCGGCTGCGGCGCGGGCGGCTGCGGCGCGGGCTCCGAGTGGGCCGGGCGGGCAGCAGGAAGGAGGGCGGGCGCCGGGGTGGTGGACGGCGCTTGGTCGGATTCCAGGCCCCGCGGCCATGAACCTGGAGCGGCTGCGGAAGCGTGTCCGGCAATACCTGGACCAGGTGGGCGGCCCGTCCCGGCGAGCGCGGGCCCCGGGGCTCGGGAGACAAGCCCGCTCCGAGCGCTGGTCCGCGGGGGAGACTGTCGTCGCGGTCTTGGTGGCGCCTGGACCGGCCGGGCCTGGGCCTTCGCCCGGGGTAGAGCCTCCGAAGGGAGGGGTCCATCCCCCGCCCCCCGTCCTCTGTCCGCTGGGAGGGACGCTGGAGCGGACACCGCGCCGCGCCCCGCGAGCCTCACACGTGCTCGGCGCACCGTGGGTGTCAGTGCAAGTGGGGGGGGGGTGCCGCTGTAGGAGCAAAGTTGCAGGGTGGCCTTTGCATTTAGCTAGTTAATAGAAAATGTTCAAGTGTAATTGTAATTCTTACTTGGCATAATTTAAGTGAAGAGAAAAATAACCGTGTTTTGTCTAGTCAATACTTTTAAAAAGTCATGTTAAGTATATGTGCATCCCCTGCGCTGCCCTTGAATGAACAGCAGTATTTAAGAGGTGACTCCAGAATTGGCAAGGGCACTTAGTTTTTGTAAAGTGTATACTCTCCAAGTAAGTTGGAAAACAAGAAGTGGGGGGGGGGGGAACATTCGATATGAAATGTTGAGAATGGTTGTGACATGATGCTGCCAGATGCCTGCCTACTTTGGAGGGCTGTGTTTTGGTAAGCCAGTTGAGTGGAACCAATGGCCCTGAGCACTTTCTCTTTGGCGCTGGGGACTAGTGAGGAACGAGACAGACCTGGTTTCCACCCTTGGGGCACTTAACAGTGAGCAAATTTGTAACCATTCCCTAAGCATTCCTCTTCCCAGATTGACTGGCAACAGAGTTCCCAGTTTGCATTCGAGAACTGAGAACCATTGCTAATGAGATACTGTAAAAGAATTGTTTAAATTTTCTAGTGCTTTAGGTACCTGCTGATAAGATTTTTCCAATGTCTAAGTTTAAAAAGAAATCCTCCCTTCTTGAACTGTGTGTATCCAAGATCTTAAAACAATTATACCACTGAACCAAACTCACCTAGCCGAGATGTAAAATGGAGATATGATTGGTAGACCTCTGCAACATGCAAACAATTATTGTATTAAGATGTTGATTTACTATTATAACATTCTAATAATATTAGATATTTGTTTAAAACTTTTGAAATAACAGTTCCTTTTTTTTTTTTTTTTTACTCTAGCAACAGTATCAAAGTGCTCTATTTTGGGCAGATAAAGTAGCTTCACTCTCTCATGGTAAGTGACAACTTCTCTAATTTTTTTTTTCTGATTTCTGTATTTTAAAAACCTTTCTATTTTTCCTTGTACCTCTGACCATTTATGTGGTTTTTTTCCCTTTCAGAGGAACCCCAGGACATTTATTGGTTGGCTCAGTGTCTTTACCTAACAGCGCAATATCATAGAGCAGCTCATGCACTTCGGTCACGAAAACTGGATAAAGTAAGTGTTGGTGTGAACTTTAAAGCTTCCAAAGCTTTTCAAAATTGTCATTAGATTAAATGTCAAAATTATCATTATTATTATTTTTTAAAGATTTTATTTATTTATTTGACAGAGAGTGAGAGAGATCAAAAGTAGGCAGAGAGGCAGGCAGAGAGAGAGGGGAAAGCAGGCTTCCCACTGAGCAGAGAGCCCGATGTGGGGCTTGATCCCAGGACCCCAAGATCATGACCTGAGCCGAAGGCAGAGGCTTTAACCCACTGAGGCACCCAGGTGCCCCGAATGTCAAAATTACTTAAAAGGATTCAGTTTTTCTTACTGACCGTAAAGAGAAATTTTCTTATTCCTAATCTCAGTCACTTTTACCCACCCCCATCTAGTTACTAAGTTTTAAAATTCTGTTTTCTAAGTAACTCTGAAATTATGGATATTCCTTTCCATCTCATTATTTCTCATACATGTCAGGTCTTTAATTTGTCTGTTTTGTTTTAGTCTTTTGTCTCTGTTCTCTAGTAACATCTATCCCACTCTACTTTCCCTCTCTTTTAACTATCTTTTAAACTATCACAAGGTAATCCTCCCAAAACACAGAAACACAGGCTTGATGATAGCACTCACGATGTCACTCAGTGATCTCCCATCACCTACAGTGTAAAATCAGATGCGTCAACAGGCACCAGGATCCTTTATGATTTCTCTGCAGTCTGTGTGGAGCACAGCACCATGACCAGCACACATAACATGCACCCCAGTCATGCTGACTACTTGCTGTCCCTTGATCATGTGACAGCTGTTCGTGCTCAGTGCCTGGAATGCTGGCCAACCTCTCATTTTTCTTTCCCTTGCACATGTTTTCTTAAACTGGCTAGTATTTCTCATGCCCTTTCAGAGTTTATGTTGTTTATGTCTTACATAGTGCTGTGTTTATGTCTTCCTACCATAACCTCCTTGAGGTCAGATCCTAACTCCTTTTTTTTATTTTACCTTTTTTTAAAGATTTCATTTATTTCGGAGAGAGAGCGCACACAAGGATGGGGGCGGGAGGCAGAGGGAGAAGCTGGCTTCCAGTTGAACAGGGAGCCCCATGCAAGTCTCTGTCCCAGGACCCTGGCGTCATGACCTGAGCTGAAGGCAGATGCCTAATCAACTGAGCCACTCGGGTGTCCCTCCTTACTCCCTTTTTTTCTTTTGTAAAGATTTTATTTATTTATTTGACAGAGAGAGATCACAAGTAGGCAGAGAGGCAGGCTCCCTGCTGAACAGAGAGCCAGATGCGGGGCTCGATCCCAGGACCCTGAGACCATGACTTGAGCCGAAGGCAGAGGCTTAACCCACTGAGTCACCCAGGCGCCCCTTTACTCCTTTTTGAATCATTGATACCTAGTATAGTGAGTACAGATGTACATCTAGTACAGATGAGCATGAGTTGAAAAGACTGGATTTGGATTTTCTGCAAGAGTAAAAGGACATTATGAAAGTAGCTTTCTTCGTGTTATGCTTTTAGTTTTTTTTAGAATGAGAGTGTATATTATCTTGATCTCTTTTTTAATAGATTGATTTCTTTCCTAGCTATACGAAGCTTGTCGCTACCTTGCAGCTAGATGCCACGTAAGTATGCTCTCAGTTTCAGTTTTCTTGAGTAAAAGTTTAATTATGTGAATGTTATACATCCCTTACATATGTGTAAGGATTCTGGTGACCAAGCTTGGCAGTTAGGTAAAGTAGTTTATATGAGATGTTTCTTTAGTATTATTTGCTATAAAATATTGATTCTCCATTTACTGGAATCTGAAATGCATGAAGAAAATTCTGCTTTAGAATTTTAAATTTTAAACTCTACATTTTAAATTTCGGTAATGAGTATGATATTTTATTGCCCTTTTAAAATCTACAGTACTCGTGTGTGTAGTGTTAACAGTCGTGGGTGACGGATAGGATTTCTGGTTTTACACAGTACGCTGCAAGAGAGCACCAGCAAGCTCTTGATATTCTCGATATGGAGGAGCCGATCAACAAAAGGTTATTCGAGAAATACTTGAAGGACGAAAGTGGCTTGAAAGACCCCTCCAGTGACTGGGAAATGTCACAGTCTTCGGTAAGTCATGCCGCAGTAACATCGGTAAGAAACATGACGTGGCAAACATAAATCACTTTCTTTTATTTGAATATAACCACGTTAAAACAGTTTGGTTCCCAACTTATTTGCAACCGAAACACAAAAAGATCCCAAGACGTTTCTGAGTCCTTAGTTGGAAGCTGTAGTTATGTCCTCATATGTTTGAATCTGAAAGAGGCTGACCTGAGATCTTTCTTCTCGTATTTGATACCTTAAACTACTCTTGCAGGTAGAGTAACCTCTCCCCACCTTACTGTGCTGCAGCACCTGCCCCGTGAAACCTTGATTACCTTAGTCTGCTTCTCTGCAGGGAGTGGTTTGGTGTTACTACTGTCTGTGTTATTTTGTATATTTCAGTTTGTATACTTCATATCTGCCTGAAATCGCAAATTTCTTGTTGGCAGAGATTATATAATGTAACATAATAAGTAATATTCACAGTTTTTTAATCTGCACTATTTTTTTTATTTCGTTTTAACAGCTTTCATGAAATATCTATGTGCTAAGAAGCACATGAATTTTTCTGCTGAGATATTTATGAGGGAGCTTGGTATTACCATTATTATTTTGGACTGCTTATCCATTAATTTACTTGCTAAGAAATGCATAATTTATTTGTAATGTGTTATTATTTTATGAAATTATTTTTTTATATAAGTCATAGGGTACTGACTAGGTCTCAGATTCGCTTGTTATATCTTCTAATATTTTTAGGTTTGGAATTCCTGGTGAATTTTCTTTGCCTTTCACCCCTTTCAGCCACCTGTCTCTGAATCATCTATAAGTTTAGTTACTTGTTTCTTGAGGGTCAGAGTCTAGAATAGAAGTTGGATTACTGGATCCTCTTGTTAATGGTAGTAGTGCAGGGGCTACTGTGTGAGCACCTTAACGTGTGCTAGCTGTGCAGAGAACTATCACCTCTAGGTCTCAGGGCCTTGTAGGTTAGATGAGGAAAAGAAGCTTGTCTGGGGTCACTAGTAAGCATCAGACCAGAATTTGAACTCACATCTATCCAGTCCTACAAATCCATGACCAGTGTGCTATATTGCTGCATTTTCCAGTATTAACTAAGATCCTTTCATTGAGATCTGTCAAACTGCCTGAGTTTAATATTTAATATTTGTATGATCTAAATCATTACTCTTTTTGAGACAGAACAGATAAGGAACAAAGTAACAATGACATGTGCTCTATAAATATTGTTAAAATGAGAAGAGCCTAGGAGAAACAGCTTAGAGAAGTTTTACTTTGCTTTGCTTTCCTGTTTCTGTTAATTTATACTGTCTGATGGTTGGGATAGAATAAATCCTTTTGGAGGGTAAGAAAAGTCTCAGTTTTCAGATAATATATAATTCCTTTTTTTCTTTTAAATTTTATTTATTTATTTGCACATGAGAGAAAGCACAAGAGTGGGGAGGGTCAGAGGGAGAAACAGACTCTTCACTGAGCGGAGAGCCCGATGTGGGACTCGATCCTGGGACTCCAGAATCATGACCTGAGCCAAAGACAGATGCTTAACCAACTGAACCACCCAGATGGGGTGGGCGGCTCCCAGATAATATATAATTCTTAACTGCCCCAGATAATATATAATTCTTGATCAAAAGTTAAGCTTAGAAGTATTGATTTAGTGTGTGACTCATCATTTTTCCAACAGATAAAGAGTTCTATTTGTCTCCTACGAGGAAAGATCTACGATGCCCTGGATAACCGAGCTCTAGCTACCTATAGCTACAAAGAAGCTTTAAAGCTCGATGCCTACTGTTTTGAAGCATTTGATCTTTTAACATCACATCACATGCTGACAGCCCAAGAAGGTTTGGAAACTCAGGTGTTTTCATGTTTAGCATGATTAATACTGTTTAGAATTTTTTTCCCTCTGAAATCTGTAGAATCAAGAGCAGACTATGTGCAGGTTTATATAGACCTATTAACTTCCTTAGCATCTTCAAATGCGGAGCACATTGCTATCAGAATCTTTAGGGGTTTTGATGTAATGAGACCATGTTTTGGAGAAGTGACTTAAGATAGCGTAAACCGAGTTCTCAGTATCTGATTCAGTGGCGCCCAACCTGTGTATACCTCAAAGGCCCGAGGGACTTTAAAAACATCGGTGTGAGGTCCCAACTTCAGACAAGTGGAGTGGAATCTCATGGTGAGGCTCTGGCATCAGATGTTTTAAAGCTCAGATGACCTTGTGGTACAACTAGGGCTGAGAACCTAGTTCTAGACCTAGTATGTGAGCAGTGATAGGTGGGGGAGACCTGCAGGAAATAGAGAGTGGAGATGTTGTACTGCTGGGGTTCCAGCACAGTTTAGCCGAGGGCCTTGGTTCTCCACCAGGCTGGTTTTGCCCGCTACGGACATTTTTGATTTTTATAGATTGGGCTTGGGAGTGCCAGGTTGCTACTGGCAGCCAGTGGGTAGAGATCAGAGACCCTGCTAACCATCCTGTGGTGCTTAGGACAGCCAGCATGACAGAACTGTCCACACAGTGTGAGGCTGGGAAACGAGCCTGTTGGTCCTTGCGTCTCGTGATGGTCAGCATCGCCAAAAAGGCTTCGTGGCTCAGCCCTCCAGGTAGTTCTCATCACCTGGGTCCGGAACCACTGTCTTAGTTTTTCTAGTACATTTTCATCTTGTTATTTTCTCCTCTGAGTTTGATTTACTTAGACTAAGAATTATAGAATATTTTTCATTGCTGATGTTTTTACCCCCCAAAATATTGTGATTTATTTATTTCATTTTTAAGAAAAAGAACTTCTTGAGTCACTACCTCTTAGCAAGCTCTGTACTGAAGAACAGGAATTGCTACGCTTTCTCTTTGAGAACAAATTAAAAAAGGTAAGTAAAAACCCATAATATTTACTTTATGTAAATTTTTCACTAAATTTGGCCTCTGTTCTTTTACTAGTTAAATTTTTAAGTTAATATTTATTCACTTAGCAAGAATAAATTTAGATTACTTTATGTGGTGTGTTTACTAAAAAAGCTTCTAAAAACGTCTTTCTCCTAGAGACTCATTATGCTAAAAGATTGAACTAGCACATAAATGGGATGATGTTGTATGAAAATGAGGGTTTTTTCGTATGCTTCCTGAACTTATAATTTGTAATATACTTCCTACTCGGGAATTGCATGACACAGTTGAGAAGAGGGTTGAGCTAATTGAGAGGAGGACGGATGAGACAGAAAGTTAGGGCTTCGGGAGGCTCACACCTGCCCTGTGCAAACCCGAGCCTTTGGGCCAGATGGAGTCTGCCATTGGATTTGTACTGCTCACTGAGTTCGTGTTTACCTTTCTTTATTGCAGTATAATAAACCTAGTGAAACTGTCCTCCCCGAGTCGGTGGATGGTTTGCAAGAAAATCTGGATGTGGTAGTGTCTTTAGCTGAAAGACATTATTATAACTGTGATTTTAAAATGTGCTACAAGCTTACTTCTGTGTAAGTATATCTACTCATTTCTGTGTAGGTACATAGAGCCCAGTCCCATTTTACCTAAGAAGGGTGCAGGACTGCTTTCTGAGTAATCTTGAGCTAATTGGTGATAATTTAAGTTGCCTTTACCTTTTGCTGAGTACTAGAGGGGTTCCTGTTGTCTTAAAGGAGCAATTTACAGATACAGATTTATGCACACTGTTGCTTCATTCCATTACCTTGGGAATAGACATGCCCCCATCTGTCTTTTATAATTTGCAAGTTTGGAAATACGATTCTGGCACGTAGTCTTATAAAATCCATTCTTTGTTGTAGGGTCTGGTAAAATCCTCTAGATAGGGGGTGCTGAGTCAGGCTCACTAACTAGCCAGGCCGTCTCCCCCCATATTAGTCTTCAAGTGCACACAATTCAGGCTTGTCTCTTAACTAAATTACATGTGTTGTTTTTAATGTGTGCGCTGTTGAAGTGAACACACAGGCTATTTTTAACAGATCTTTGGGGTTGCTTAAAATCCTTGATATCACAAAAATTTTAATTGACAGATGCTTATGATTTGTTTATATTGTTATATATTCTATTCATAGAATATATATTCATATTGTTCTATTCATATTGTTTTCATATTCATATTGTTTTTAATCCTTCTATTCATATTGTTTTTAATCCTTCTAAGTAATTGGATTGCTTGTTTTTTATGTGTTATAGTTCTATTGACTTGAACCAAATACATGTGATAGTATTTATTTTTATTACTAACAAATAAACCAGAATTTTCCCTTTCACCTATAAGACCATCATTACTTTAATTGTGCCAACCTGAAGTTGAATAAGAAAGTAAAAAAGTATCGTAACCCATAGTATTTTAGTAGTTAGTTAGTTAGTAGTAGTTAGTTAGAGTAGTTAGACATAGCTAATTTTAATGAGTTATGTTCTGTTATGTACTGTTTCTGGTGTTTAGTGAGTGTGTTGCTTTGACTTTCAGAGTAATGGAGAAAGACCCTTTCCATGCAAACTGTTTACCTGTACATATAGGGACACTTGTAGAGCTGAATAAAGCAAATGGTAAGTTTTTTTTAAATTAAAATAATAATTGTTGGGTCTTCTGGGTGGCTCCTTTGGTTGAGTGTGCGATTCTTGACTCAGCTCTTCATCTCAGGGTCATGAGTTCAGGCCCTGTGTTGGGCTCTATGCTGGGTGTGGAGCCTACTTCAAACAAAACAATAAATAAAATGATAATTGTTAAGGGATGCTTGCGTGTGGGGCGCCTGGGTGGCTCAGTGGTTAGGCGTCTACCTTTGGCTCGGGTCACGATCCTCAGGTCCTGGGATCAAGCCGTGCATTGGGGAGCCTACTTCTCCCTTTTCCTGCTGCTCCCCCTGCTTGTGCACACACTCTCTCTCTGGAAAATAAATAAAATCCTTAAAAAATAATAATAATTGCTAATAGAAAAACTTTTTGTAACTCTGGAAATTTTGTCTCATAAATCCAGGATAATTGAGATTGTAGGTGACTATATAAAGGAGTTCTCCAGTAAGGGTAAGGAATAAGGGTAAGAAATAAGGGTAAGAAAAGCTTATTAAGGGGCACCTGGGTGGCTCAGTGGGTCAAAGCCTCTGCCTTCAGCTCGGGTCGTGGTCTCGGGATCCTGGGATGGAGCCCTGCATCGGACTCTCTGCTTGGCGGAGAGCCTGCTTCCCCCCTCTCTCTCCCTGCCTCTGCCTGCTTGTGATCTCTCTCTCTCTGTCAAACAAATAAATAAATAATCTTTAAAAATGTTTTAAAAAAAAAAGGCTTATCAAAATGACTGAGGGTCAACCAGGACACTCTTTATCCTTGCCTCGTTTTCTCCAATGTAGTTTGTGGTTTGGGTTACATAAGCTTTAGGGTACTGGGGGGCAGTTTTTCTGTTTTTTCCTTTTGTAAAATCTGTAAGAACATTGATAAGACAGCAGGCAGTAACTGTTTAGAAACTGGAGGGGGATAGATTTTTTTTGCTTGTGCTTTCCATATTTTAATCTTTAGAACCATTCAGTTATGTTTGGATGATATTTGCCCTTAAATGTTTCAAACTGAGTAGTGAACTTTGTCAGGAGTTTAAAGAGCCAGACACTTGATTCCAAACCCTGCTGTTCACTGTGTGGTCCGCAGGCCAGCAGCGTCTCATCTCCCGGAGTCTCCCAGAGCTCTTTGCGGGTGCCATCCCTCTGGCTGTCCTGGTCTAATGAGTCCGAGGCTGCATGTGGGAAACATCAGGGTGTGTTAGGACATGTACTTATCTACCCAGGAAGAAATTGTCTTGCTGATTTGATAAACTTATGAAAGTTTGGTTATGCAAATTGGTTGTGGGTGGTTAGGATGGTCCATAATAAGGCCATGGAGTCAGAGACATCAGTTTTGTTTTGTTTTGTTTTTAGGATTTGTATTTATTTATTAGAGAGAGTGTGAGAGGGGAGAAGGCCAGAGGGAGAAGCAGACTCCCCGTGGGGCTGGGAGCCTCACTCGGGACTTGATCCCAGGACTCGGGGATCAGGACCTGAGCTGAAGGCAGTCGCTTAACCAACTGAGCCACCCAGGTGCCCCCAGTTTTTAAGATAGGTGAAGAGCTGAGACATTACTTTTTAAGCAACATGACATGCTGTGTTGTGTGCCACTCATCTGGTTTCCCAGCCGCTCAGAAGCACTCAGCACTGCTCACTTATGGGGTCAGGAGTGGGGTGGGGAGGTGAATGAAACAGCTGTAGCAGCTGCCCTGTGGAGTTTGTATGTCTCATTAGGCTGAAAAAAGGAAAAGTGAAATTATTGCTGTGAGAACAAAATCTATGTGATTGTGGAGAGTTGTAACTAGAGGAAAGTCATGTCTTAAAATTCATTGGATATAATTTTTTTTTCTTTTTCTCTAATGTAGAACTTTTCTATCTTTCTCATAAGTTGGTGGATCTATATCCTAGTAATCCTGTAAGTAAATGTATATCTTTTTTCCTTAAGGTGTGGTTTTTTTTTTTTAACCTGAACCTTAAAAAAATAATTAACTGGCATTTAAGTAGTAGCTTATATTTAAGTTCAAGCGAATAAGGTTTTATTTCAATGTGTTGGAGGAGAATCTCCTAGTGCTATGATAATTAGAAGCAGCGTTAAATTTTTCAGTCCGTGAAGGTTTTTTTTTTTCTTTTTTTAAGTATCTTCAAACAATAGCAAAAGACAAAAATCCTTTTTTTCTGGTTATGGAAATTGTATATGCTTATTTAAAAATACTTGACATACAGAAAAACAAAATGTTGAAAGTGAAAGTCCTATCACTTCTTGTGAGTAATGCTTTCATGTTGCACGTGTAAGATACCTTACTGTGTAGTGATTGAATCCTTGTCTCCCACATTGCTGTGGATCACAGCCAGGACCCAGAAATTGAAAATGGAATCAAGAGCTATGTCTTTAGACAGAAGTCAGGGATCAAGGCCCAAGGCTCACACAAGAATCTGTACCCTAGGCCAGTGTGAAAGTAATTTAGAAAGAGGCAAAACCAGTGCAAGAGAAGTCAGCTCAAGAGGTCGATCCTGTTTAGTGCCTGCTGGAGCCAGGGTCAAGCCAGGCAGACACGAGGCAAGCTGGCCTTTGAACTGAGTGTTGAGGAGCCTCATCCTCTATTGAATGCTGCAGGAACATCACTGAAGGCACTTTGAGGAAGAATCTATTCTTTTTCATCGAGGACTTAATAGATAGCCTGTCTTAGAGACGTTTCTAACTTGAACTAGAATGACTTGAGCTAGAACATGTGATGGGACATCTAGTCCCCTCTCTGGCCTAATATGTTAGAAATTTCCAGTTCCAAGTTAAGCATCTTTGGTCACAGTAAATTTTGAATTTTGTAGGTGTCTTGGTTTGCAGTGGGATGCTACTATCTCATGGTTGGTCATAAAAATGAACACGCCAGAAGATATCTCAGGTACGAATCTGTTGGTTTCCTCCCTCTGTGATAAGCCTAGAGGAACTGATTTTTTGTTCATCCTTTTTAATACAATACTTAGGTAATTTAAAAGTAGTATGAAATAATGATTTCTTTAGCATATTCAGTTCAGTTGTGTCAATTATGTACCTTTTTATAAGATGTCATAAGGGAGATTAGTCAGTGGTGTGGACCTTGTTCTCAATAACTTACAATATATTTAAATTATTTATAAATGAGAAGAAATATGAAACAGAATAATGTAACTCGAAACCCGTTTTTCATTTACAGAGATACTGTTAGCAGTTGTGAAATTATAAGAAACCACGTGAGATTAGCATCACTAAATGTGACTATAGAACAGAATTCTTGGCATGGTGAACTAGTTTATATAAGGATCTGCTGTGGTCTTAGCTTCCGGGATTTCACGCAGCCCAGTCAAGCTCCTTAACCAGTATCATTCAATTACTCGAGTACAGATAAATGTCTAGTGTGGGAAGAATAACTGGGTGGTGGTGAAGATATTTTAAGAGATTTAAGATACTATAATAACTGATTTCTTCCATGTGAACAAAATAGAAAATGACTCTAAGGGAAAGTATAAACTTTGGACCCCGATTTGAACTCTAATGTAAGTCCTGACACTTACTAGCTGCAATTCCTTGGGAAAGTTAATTTCTCTGACTCTCTTCTTTAAACATGGGAACGACCCAATACTTGTAACCCAGGCTTGCTAGGAAAACTGGGAGGATGACACACAAGGGTCTTTCACTAGGAAAAAAGTAGGGAGGAGCTCTCTGGTTAGTTGAGCGTTATGCATTTTAGAAGAACTTACTTGTGCTTTTTGGTGGAGTGGGAAGGTATGCTTCTCTGATTAAGTGACAGACTCCACATGAAACAAGGAACATTTCAGTGATAGAAAACGTAGAAAATAAACTGCTGGGAAATGGGAGTCTCATCCTTTATGTTTCCCATGTTTCGTGGTGTGGGTCACCAGTGTGTCTGCTGACTGGGGGTTACTGCAGACTGAGACCATGCAGTCCAGTGTGCAGAACCAGGGTGACTGTTACCACCATCCATGGGATGGCACTTAATCCTTCCGGGCTCAATGTCCTTAGCTTTAAAATATAATAATTCATCTTGCGAGTTATTAGGATTAGGTGGTGCATATAAGGCCTCTAACATGGTGCCCCATTAGATGGTTGCTGTCACCACCGTTAGTGAAACAAAGCTCCTGGATTAAGTAACGTTTGTAAATTCTGTACATGATGGCAGTGGGTTATTGTACCTAAAAAGTCGTGGACCTCTTAAAATTTTGCTTGTTTATTGTTAAGCATTGTGTTATTTCAAATGCATGAACACAGTTGTTATGTAAGTATTTAATATGCTGAGAGCTCATGTAGTCTAATATTCTCGAAGCAATCAGCTTCTACCAGAGTGACAATTCAAGAATGACCGTATGACTAGAATGACATCTCTTGTTCCAGCAAAGCAACAACACTCGAGAAGACTTACGGGCCCGCGTGGGTAGCGTACGGGCACTCGTTCGCAGTGGAGAGTGAGCACGACCAGGCCATGGCTGCCTACTTCACAGCCGCGCAGCTGATGAAAGGGTACTGCAGAGCACGTGGTAAAATCCACCAAGGATTCTGCCTTTGCTCACAGAATGACGATTCCGTTATTACTGCCCCAGCCCTTGGGCTGCTGAGCTAAACAAAAGTATCTTACTTGTGTCTTGTTAGTAGCTTATGATTGTAAAATAAGTGAAATTGAGGGAAAGAGAGGCCAGTGTAGTGATTTAGTCTAGCAGCTCACCTTGACCAATGCAGAAGGGAACTTGGAAATTAAGCTGAGGGCAGAGATGTGACCCTTCTCACGTGCTCAAGCAAGAATGGAAGCACTCATACACAAATTGTTGTTTATATCCTATTTTAGTCCGAAAGGCATTTGCTGTGGGCTTAGTGGACTGTATTTGCCAGTGTTATAGATTTATATCAGTATCAAGTATATTGATACTCAGTGACATAAATGTGCCCTAGGAGTATCTTACTTTGGGAAGTAATTGCTATTATTCCTGTCCACTCTCTTTGGACTCTCCTAGCCCTAGCCCTAGGCCTGCTCTGCGCTGTTCTTTTGTGTGGGCCGCCTCTGTCTCCGGAGAGATAGTAGGAGTGCAGTAGGTCAGACTGCCTGATCTTGGCAAATAATGTACCCTCTTGAAAAATAGGTGTAATCGCGGTACTTATTCCTGGGAGTAATTGTGACAATACCGATTACAGACTTTCAACAATAGCTGATGTGCAGAAAGCACTCAGTTAAAGTTACTACCTTGATTGGTTTGCTTGTGGTATTCAGGAGTGGGATCATCTATTCGTTTGCACTGAATGTTCCCTCGTTAGGTTTAACCCTTTTCAGACTATCAGACTTATTTTTGGTGCCCAGTTTTACATCTAAATTATTAATGATTCCCAGATTTTTTTCAGTTCTGTTAGACTTAGTGTATATGACTTTTATATCTAACTTGTCATCCATGTACATATTGTAAAGAAAATAGCTTCCTTACTGCATTAGTCTCTTCAGACTGCCATGGACTGAAGAATGAAAATGTATTTTCTCACAGCTCGAGAGGCTGGGAAGTCACTGGTCAAAGTGCTGGCCCATTCAGTCCCTGATGAGGGTGCCCTTCCTGACTTGCACGTGGCCACCTTCTCACTGTGTCCTCATGTGGTGGGGAGAGAGCTCTGGTCTCTTCCTTTTTCAGGGGCACCGGCCCTATTGTGTCGTGTTCTCACCCTTATGACCTTATTTAACCTTCATTATTTCCTCACAGGCCTTCTCCAAATGTAGTCACACTGGGGTAGCGTTTAACATGAATTTGGTTGAGGCAGGGGACATATAAATTCAGTCCTAATATCGACATGTTAGAAACAGTCCTCCGGAGGCGCCTGGGGGGCTCAGGTCATGATCTCAGAGTCCTGGGATTGAGCCCTGCATTGAGGCTCCCTGCTCAGTGGGGACCCTGCTCTTCCTTCTTCCTCTGCCCCTCTCCCCCAACCTCAAATAAATAAAATCTTTAAAAAAAAAAAAATTCTCCGGGTTAAATTGCTCATCCAGTTATTGATTGACCTAGATGGTCCTCAATACCCCGTCTAGGGTTCTCTAGTTTATCCACCAAGATGTGTGAGGCCTCTTCCATTGCTTTGCTGAAGCTTGGTTCCCATGTCTAGTAATCCGGAATCTATCAGTCCGATAAATTGGTTGGAAAAAATCTCCGTAATTTACTGTGGGATGTTTCTTATGAGCACAGGCTAGGATGTGCCTCCCCCCCGCCCCGCCCCGGCCCCTTCACAAACTCAGTTATTATTAGTTGTTGGTTAGTTCCTACCTAAGAATCAAAACTCATGACAGTATTTCCCAATCTAACAAACTTTATCCAATTAAAATTTCAAATCAGCTCATCAAGATAAGCATTATTCTTTTTAGTTCTTCTCCCTCAGAACAACTTTGCATTCTCTTAACTTGCCCTGTGTTTGGATAAATGTTTGAAATTGTGTAAATATTTTAAAATTTTCCTTATGATTTCTTCTTTGGGCCACTGGTTATGTAAGAGTGTGTTGTTTAATTTGCACATAATTGTGAATTTCCCAAAGTTCCTTCTGTTAGGCTTTCTAGTTTAATTCCATTGTGGTTGGAGAACATAGTCCTTTCGAAGTTATTCAGGCTTTTTTTATGACCTCACATGGTGTATTGTAGAGAATGTTCTGGGTACGCTCGAGAATTCTGCTCTTTTTGGGTCCAGTGTTGTCATTGTAATCCCTTGAGTCTGGTTGGGTGATAGTGTTGTTCTCGTCTTCTGTTTTCTTGTTTATCTTCTGCCCATTATTCTATCCATTATGGCAAGTGGGGTATTGAAGCCTCCCAATTATTACTATATGAATTGTCTCTTTTTCCCTCCAATTCTGACTTGTTTTTGCTACATGTATTTTGGGTCTCTTTTGGTTCTTGATGGATTGAACCTTTTATTAGTCTAGAAGGTCCTTCATTGTCTCTGGTAACAGATTTTGTCATAAGGCTAATTTGTCCGATACTAGTATAATCTCACCAGTTCTCCTTTGTTACTGTGAGTGTGGTCTTTTCCCATCCTTTTAACTTGTTTGTGTCTTTGAATCTAAAGTATACCTTTTCTAGAGGACATGTAGTTGGTTTGTGGTTTTATTATCCATTCTGCCAATGTCTTGCCTTTTGATGGAATTTTATCCATTTATGTGTTATATAATTACTGAGAAGTTAAAACTTATGTTTGCCATTTTGCTCTGTTTTATGTCGTATTTTTTTTTTGTTCTTCCTTGTTACTGTTTAATGCAGTAGATATTTTGTAACATACATTTTAATTCCTTGGTTTTTCCTTATAGTATGTTTTTTGAGTTGTGGTTTTTTTTGTTGTTGTTTTGTTTTGTTTTTAGTGGTTAGCTTGGAGATTACAGTTAACATCTTAAAACAGTCTAGTTTGAATTAATACCAACAAAGGGGCTTTACAACACCAACAACCAGTTCTCTGATTCTCTGGACACCAGCTAGGTCCCTACAAAGTCCATTCAGTTCTTATATTACCCAGACTTAGTGAAGTTCTTTCACAGGGTGAGCCCTCGGTGCCACAGGACTGCCCCTCCCCACTTCAGATGCCAGCGGTAAGTCCCAGGCCACTTTTACTTCTGACTGGCTATGAATCAGAGGTTCCCATGACCCTCTCCTGAGATTAGATGATTTGTTAGAATGGCCCACCAAACTCAGGAAGGCATTTTACTTACATTTTCTGGCTTATTATAAGGGACACACTGAGGAAGAGCCAGATGGAAGAGATGCACAGGGCGAGGTATGGGGGTGGGGGTGGGGTGTGCACAGCCTCTGTCCCTTTCCAGGCATGCCACCCTCCCAGCACTGCTTTACGCTTGCCAACCCAGAATCTCTGAGGCTCATTGTCAAAAGTTTTTATGGGACTCAATCTCCAACCCTTCCCTTCCTGGGAAGTCAGTGGGCGGGGGGGAGGGCAAAAGTTGCAACCCTCTCATCACTTTGTCCTTTTCCTGACCAGTCCCATCACAAGGCTATTGCAGAGCCCTACCCTGAGTCACCTTCATTAGCATAAATAGGTCTGATCAAAAGGGTCATGAATAACAAGAGATTCCCATCACTCGGGAAATTGCCGGGGTTTAGGTGCTCTGCATCAAGAACAAGGAGGAAGACTGACTGTATTTCTTACTCTTCCATAGTAACTTAATTCCAGTAGTCTATAAAAACTTTACCCCTGTGCAGCTCTGTTCCCTCCTACCTCCTTTGTGCTATAATCATACACATTATATCTTAAACATTGTAGGTCCCTCAACACAAAGTTAGAATTGTTGTATTCAGTTATCTATTAAGTCAAATAGAAGAGTTGCAAATAAAAATATATGGTCTTATGTTTATGTGGTTACTTTTACTAAGCTTTTTTTTTTTTAATGTAGGATTTGAATTCCTGCGTAGTGTCCTTTTCATTTCAGCCTGAGGGACTCCCTTCGGTATTTCTTGTAAGATGAATCTGCAACAAGATTTCTCAGCTTTTTGCTGCTTTTTGAGAAATTCTTGATTTCACTTTCATTTTCAAGGATAGTTTTGTTGGGTATGAAATCTTGATTGGCACTCTTTTCTTTCAGCACCTTAAACATTGTCCATCTACCTTCTTGGCCTCCAGATATTTGATTAGAAGTCAGATGTTAATCTTACTGGGACTCTCTTGTGTGCTATTAGTTGTGGTTTCTCACTGCTTTAAAGAAGCAGGGGGGGTTGCTTTTTCGTCTATGATTTGTCTAGGTGCGGACCTCTGAGTAGCCTAGTTGGAGGTTTTCTTTGGCTTTGGGACGTTTTTGGCCCAAATGTTCTTTGGTTTCAAATACTCTTTTTGCCCCTTACTGCCCCCCTTTGCTTTCTGGGGCTCTCATCATGCATATTTTGGTGTGCTTGGTGGCATTCCAGAGGACTCAGAGACTCTGTTCATTTTTCTTCATTCTTTTGTCTTTCTGTTCATTAGACTGGGTAGTCATCAGTTGATCTAGCTTCACGTTCACTGATTTTTCAGCCTGTTCAAACTGCTCTCAAGCCCTTCTAATGCATTTTTTATTTTACTTTTCAATTCAAGATTTTCTACTTCTATTTTCATATTTAAAGTAATTTTTTTTTAATATAAAGATTTTTATTTATTTCACAGAGAGAGGCAGCAAGAAAGGGAACACCAACAGGGGGAATGGGAGAAGGAGAAGCAGGCTTCCTACTAAGCAGGGAGCCCGATGCGGGGCTAAATCCCAGGACCCTGGGATCATGACCTGAGCTGAAGGCAGACGTTTAACAACTGAGCTCCCCAGACACCCCTAAAATAGTTTAAAGTATTGTCTAGTACGCCCAACATCTGGTCTTTGTCCCATGCAGTCTCCATTGACTGATTCCCCTCTCAACTCTGACCTCCAGGTTGCTAACTGTTCCCTGTGTCTTTTGCACACTTCAGCTATTTTTCTAGAACTAACACCCCTCAGATTGTTGTAAGCCTTCGGTTAACTATCAAAGTTTTGAAAAAGTTTATTTTGATAATTTGGCAGTGTTCTTGTTGCTTTTATGGAGGAGAGTTTTGGCGGTCCTTTTTTGGGCATTTTGGAAGTACTTCCTCCAGATAAATCTGTTTAAAGGGTTCTTCATGACCCTTCTGTAGGTGATAGAGTCTTTATCTGAGTCATGTTCTCGATTAAAACCAAAGCACTTACCAACCAGTTAGTTGGTTACTATTTATAGACTTTCTTAGATCCATCTTTAAAGAAATATTCTGTTTCTTTTCATGTAGTTACTGATCTGCCAGGAGCTTAAGATTCAGTTAAGAAGTGGTTCGTACTTAGTCAGTGCCTAGAACTGTTTCAGAGGCTGTGAAAACGGGGTATACATGAACTTCAGAAGTATACTTCTGAACTCCCTGGCATAGAACTGATAGGAATTGAGATAATAGGAATCCACACAAGGGAGAGCCATTTAGGTTAGAAAGGCAGAAGCACTTCACAAAGAGAAATGAAACTTGAATGCGTCATGAAGGATACATGGTCCCGAATCGGAAGAGGAGAGGGGGGAAGATGGTCCGGGCTAAGGGTCTGGCCTTTGTGTCGTGGAGGAAAACAGGAAGCACACATCTGCCCTTCTGCTTCAGAGGGTTTTGGTTTTTTTGTTTTTACTGTAGAATGTTGAAAAAGATGAGTAGGTTGCTGATAGATTCTAGAAGTGGTAGTTGAGCAATAAAAAACCTGTTAGACCTTGATTAAATACCAATAAATGAAGTGTTAGCAAAAAAGTAAGCACCTTATTTTTTGGCTGTGTTTGTTATTTTGCAGACAGGATTTAAAGTTGATACATTTCTGCTGAATTATAAAGATTTAGGTATTGAGTATGTGAAATTTTGCAATTTTTTTAGGTGTCATTTGCCAATGCTGTACATCGGATTAGAATATGGATTAACCAATAACTCAAAATTGGCTGAAAGATTCTTTGGCCAAGCTCTAAGCATTGCACCAGAAGACCCATTTGTTATGCACGAGGTTGGCGTGGTTGCATTTCAGAATGGAGAGTAAGTACTGAAAGGCCCCAAATCCTTCCATTTTTTTTCTGTAAATGAAGTAAAACCTCAGGCACTAGAGGTTTTACTCTCCTCAGTGACTCTTCATTAGATATTTGTTTTTAAATACGTACCATTTTAGGAGAAGGAAGTGGACAGTTAAAAAAAAAAAATACGAACTGTAATCTTGGATCTCTTTAAATTTACTGAACAGTTTTGGTCCCTTTGGACATGGGCTACCAAAGGCTCATAGTTCCAAGACTGGACAGTTGTTGCCGATGGTCAAGTGACTGCACCCCATAGGGTGGCCTGGAGACATCATGGAACCCTTCTTTATCTCCTTGTCGATTAGGAGCTGGAGGCGTACATTTGAAAAAGATTTCCCACAATTGTGAAATAAAAATGTTCATTTGTTTGCCAGTTAATCTGAAAAGTAAACTAATTAGAAAGGCTCGGTCTTGGGAGTTTCCTGGTCATTTGAGACATTACTGTATCCTTGGATATTTGTAGAATAAGTAATTCAGTGTCATACTCTAAAGAGAAAAATATTCGTAGTCCTTTGCACAAAATTATGCATTAATAGAAAAACAGTAAATCAGTGCTACTGTAGTATTTTTTATGGCGTGTATGTGTGTGTCTGTATTCTAAAAATTGGATGACCTAGTATATATAAAAGTCAGTTTGGAGCTGTTCTAAAATTATATACAGTGAAGATTTAACATACAGTCCATTGGTTTGAAAGCCACAGTCAGCACTTTCCTGTTCACAGACATGCACGTTCCCTGCGGGGGCAGAGGTGATGTGCTGCCTTCCTATTACTGCTCTCATACTGTAAATTAGCTTTTTTTTTTGAGTCTATTTTCTGTCACATTTTTCACATTTTTGTGCTTTCTGTTGATGACGTAACTGTGTAAGATGATCCCCGAGCCTGGTCCTGATGTGCTATCTGTGACCCTGCGCACAAGAGGCCTGCAGATGAGTTTTGTTGCTGACTGTGTTCAGTGTCCGTGGACCAGCATGTATGTTAGATAAGGTATCAGTCAACAGAAGCACATGGAAAACGGTTATATGTTGAGCAGTTGACCACAGGTTTGTAGGAACCTGACCCTGTATTTCCGCCAGGGGCCGTAGTTCAGTATTTGCTAGAACAGTGTTCACTGTGACTTAATGGAATATAACTACCAAGAATAATGAGAATTAACTGTATCTTCTAAAATCTTGACCTCCTGTGATGTCAATGCTATAAAATTAATCATTTATCTGACCTTTAAATTTGAATTTTAATACACTATTTACAGAAGTTTACCTCAAACTTCTTACTATGTTTTTCTTTTTCTTACTATGTTTATACTTGCTAATTTTGAATAACCAAACTTTTCCCCACTATTTTAGATGGAAAACAGCAGAAAAATGGTTTCTTGATGCTTTGGAAAAAATTAAAGCAATTGGAAATGAGGTATTCTATGTAATATCTGTAACTTTTTTTTTTAAAGATTTTATTTATTATTTGACAGAGAGAGATCACAAGTAGGCAGAGAGGTAGGCAGAGAGAGAGGGGGAAGCCGGCTCCCCACTGAGCAGAGAGCCAGATGTGGGACTTGGTCCCAGGACCCTGAGATCATGACCTGAGCTGAAGGCAGAGGCTTTAACCCCCTGCGCCATCCAGGCGGCCCAATATCTGTAATTCTTAAGTGTGTTTGCTGTTGAATGAGAACAATAATATGGACAATCTCTCTTGCCTAGAAGACAGTGGGCTAATACTTATCCTGGCAAATGGCTTGTTAATGTTTGGATTTCAGGCATTTATTTCGATACATGGTATAAAATGAGTGCGTTTCTAATTGAGAGGGTAGGTGTCTATTGTTTGCTTCCTAAGAGACTGTAGTTTTGTTTTTTGTTTTGTTTTTTTTTTTAAGATTTTATTTATTTATTTGACAGAGGGAGAGAGATCACAAGTAGGCCGAGAGGCAGGCAGAGGGAGAGGGGAAAGCAAGCTCCCCACTGAGCAGAGAGCCCTTTGCGGGACTTGATCCCAGGACCCCGAGATCATGACCCAAACTGAAGGCGGAGGCTTTAACCCACTGAGCTGCCCAGGCGTCCCCAAGAGACTATAGTTTTGATATGTGAGAGTAATCAGAATATATTTGTTGACTATTTGATATGAGGCGTATTGATCATGGACACTGGTGGGCACTGTATCATCGAATATAAGATAACCTTCTCTGGAACTGAAGAGCCTCCTCTTTGATTAATGGGTAGATATACAGTGCCCGCCTCTGTAGGATTAAGGCCAGGCGTCACTTTATTCAGACCTATCATGGCTTTTTCTCACCTTGTACTTAATACATATTTAGATCTCTCAGTGTTGGAAATATTTAACTAGGTTCTACCATATGAAAGATGTGTGCTCATGAATTAACTTTCCAGCTAGCTTGGATGTGTATTCCTGGGTATTATTTTAAAATTAACAATTTTAGATATTGTCAGCTTGTATAGTTAAGGGATTTGCATATTGCTACTCTTCTGGTTCTTGATTCTTTTTGTTCACATCTATTTTGTTTTATTCCTTTCTGCCTGCCACTTCCCAGTTTTACTCTGTTCCTTTTTGGGTAGCCTTGCTTGTAGCCCATACCTTCCTTGGCTGTTGCTTCCTCGTTACTGACAGAATGTGATGATGAATGTGTTCTCTTCGTACGGGGTTGCCACAGACCACCTTGCCGGTTTCCAGAGTTGAATAGCTTAGGGCCTTGCCGCTCTAACTGGACCGGCTGCCTCAGCATCACCTAGAAGCTGATGAGAGATGCACTGAGTCACAGTCTGCAGTTTTAGCAAGATCCTGAGATGATTCTCAGGCACAGAGAAGTTCAAGACACACTACCGCAAGCCACACTTAGAGTTGAAACTATATTTTTTGATGATCTGAGGGCACTGTGGAGGCTTACAGAAATTTACAGTAATGGGTTTAAGTACAAATGCGCAGTACTATTAAATTGATAAAATGCCCATTAAAAAGTGACATGAAGATGGGGAAATACTGTTTGACTTTGGTTGTTAACTGTAGCAAATGTCAAAATAGCCACAGGGAAGCAATGGTGCCCAAGAATCATGAGGGTGTGTTTTTGTTCCACGGGTTGTGCCTCCTGGAGCCAGGCTCGGGAGCTGGGGAGTGTGGCTCAGGTCTGTTGTCTGGTTGGCTCAGACTGACTGATGGGTGTCAGCTGTGTCCTAAGCTCTGCGCAAGGTGTTGGGACCCAATAGGAAACTGGCGTGATAGTTCCTACCCTTAGACCTGTTGGGGATTGCAGATTAAATTGGCGGTAATTAAACAGTGCACAAAAACAGCTGTGATTGAGTGAATAAAGGAACCCACACAGAGAGGCAGTTAACCCAGGGTTGAGGGTGGGCCAAGAAGGCCTCTTAGGTACGGTATCGTACACCTCTGTCCTAAGCCAGAAGCAGACATCAGCCCGGCCCAAGTGAGGAAAGGGTTATAGACAAGTAAGGAAAGGGTTATAGAAGATATAGAGAACGATATGTGCCGACTTGGGGCGAATCTAGCACAGCTTGGGTTTTAAGTTCATAGAATTTAAGTTCACAGGATTTACATCAAGAAATGGGACAGGAGGGTTAAGTGTGGTTCATTAAGGGCCTTGTACCCTATCCTGAGGTGGTGGGGCCCAGACAAGACTTGTTACATGGGGGTTGGCGTTTCAATGAGGGGGCTGATGAACAAGTCTTTGGTGGTTCCTAGGGGTTGGGGATGATGAGAGGGCCAGCCATGAGAGGCAGGCGCTCAGAAGGGCCTGAGGTTGGGAAGCTGGGATGGCAGGAGATAGGATAAGAATTTAGTGGGTGGCATATTGGATTTGCAGTGCTTGTGAGCTTTCTAAGTAGGAATATTTAGTAGGCAGAAGGAGAGCTCCGGGCGGGGGATACAGAAGTTGAACTTCTTTAGCATGGTGGAGCTCATTAACAAAGCTGTGTTAATAAATAATAGCATCCTCAGGAAGTCTCTTCTAATAGGAAAGAAAGATGGAGAATCCAACAAATATTCTGCTTCATGCTGCGTAGGCACCGGGAGAGAGTGCAGCCTTGGTAGGTGCATGTGATGCTGTGGCTGACTGGGCCCATCTGAAAAGTGCATTCCTGAGTCATGGGTTTGATGGTGCTGTGTTTCAGGTAACGGTTGACAAATGGGAGCCTTTGTTGAACAACTTGGGGCACGTCTGCAGGAAGCTTAAGTAAGTAAAGTAGAACATTTTCAAAAATATACTTTGTGACTAAAAGTTTACTTAATTTTGTGTAGCCTTCTCCATATTTTTTTTAAGATTTCTTATTTTTAAGTAATCTCTACACCCAATGTGGGGCTCAAGCTATGACCCCAAGATTGGGAGTTGCACGCTGCACCGACTGAGCCAGCCAAGTGCCCTTTTCCATATTTTTATTTTGAGATCTTGCAACTGTGTACTTTGCTGCTCAGATATAGCAGGCATCAAAATAATCATCTCTAGTGGTTTTGTTTTTTTTTTAAATATTTTATTTATTTATTTGACAGGGAGAGACAGAGATCACAAGTAGGCAGAGAGGCAGGCAGAGAGAGAGAGGGAGAAGCAGGCTCCCTGCTGAGCAGAGAGCCCGATGCGGGGCTCGATCCCAGGACCCTGAGATCACGACCTGAGTCGAAGGCAGAGGCTTTAACCCACTGAGCCACCCAGGTGCCCCATCTAGTGATTTTTATTACTTCTTTATTTTTATATTCTGGTGGTGGTAAATTCTAGAAGTTTAAAGAATTATAATAACTTTTATTTTCTTAGATTAAAAAAATTGATGTTATAAAAAATCAATTTGGAAGAATTGGGACAGCAGAGTTTACTTAAAACCATGTCGGTGTTCTAACTCTTTTTCTCTGGGGACCAGTTTTATGGTGTGATAAACAGCAGTCTTTGAAAAATAGATTATACGGTTAAATAAGTTTAGGAAACTCTAGGCTACTCAAAATATAACAGGTTTTTCTGTTTCAGGATATCTTGGAGTCTTTACTATTCAGTATGAGCTGCAATATTTCCCAAACTTCAGTGAACCTTTTTTCACAAGAGATTTACAGGGCAGGTATTTCAGGGAACTTTGGGAAATGCTGTCCCAAGTAACTTCTTTGGACCTTTGCTTGCTTTTAGCCAGTAGTGGTGTGGGAGCTTTGTCTTGCCATAAAGGAGGCCTTGCAGTGTGCTGGGTTTCCAGCGGCGGCCTTGGGTCCCTGCGGGAGTGCCCCCAGCTGGCTCGCCGAGCAGGCAGGCGGACCTGTGTCAGGGAGCTGTTCAGGTTCTCGGTGGTGGATGTGAAGGACACAGCCGGCCAGAACTGTGGTCTGACGATGTTTGTTTTTACACGGATGAATGCTCATCCCAGACCTCGCAAGTGAGTGCTTGCCCTGTACCTACTAATTGTTTCTCTCTTTCTTCCCGTTCTTCCCCCCCCCCCCCCACGCGTCTTCTCGCACAGAAAATATGCCGAGGCCTTGGATTATCACCGTCAGGCACTGGTGTTAATTCCCCAGAATGCGTCCACCTATTCTGCCATAGGATATATCCATAGTCTGATGGGCAACTTCGAAAATGCTGTTGACTATTTCCACACAGTATGTCTAGTTAACATTTACCACTTTTTTTTTAAAGATCTTTTCCAGGCAGTGTTGGGGCCTTTGTTTGCTTGTTTGTTTTTCTAGATAGTGTTTATTTGCCATTTTGAAATTCTTCAGGTGACCTTGTGCTTTCTTCTTTCCTTTGCAGAGAAGAGCACGTGTGCGTTGCGCAGTCTCATCAAATTAGAGATAAATGTGAGACTTGCCCTAAATGTGCAGTGAGACATACATGTGTCTGGTATATATTGGCCCCATTTAAGCGGGAAAAAAGAAATTCCAGTCTCTCTATTTAGGACTTGTAATTAATACCCTTGGATCACTTTGGTCAGTGAACAAAACAATCTGTGTTCATCACAAGGAAAGCATCTCTCCTAAATCCACGTGCCATATCTTGCCAAGTCTAAGACACCATTAATAAGCAAGTTGACCCCCCCCCACACACACACACTCAACACAGACAGACACACACAAATAAACCTGGAAACTTTACATGATTCTTTCTAACTCTCTGTTTTTTGGTACTTGGAAAAAGTGCTCTTTTTGGACATGGTAGGACATAGGTTTTCATTGGGGATCACTCTTAGTCTCTACATAAAAAAGAAAATATAAGTGAAACAGGTACTTAAGGTACCGTCTCAGAGTTTGGTTCTTCTAAATCACTTTTGTACCGGGTGGTCAGTGTGTCTGCTTCCCTGGTGCCGGCACGGAACCTGCTCTTGACTAGGCTTCTCCCAAACAAAGACGTTGGTCGGCAGATCTCAGGCCGCCAAAAAGTGTCAACAACAACGGCGGTTCCTGTGTTTGTGAGTGTTCTCGTGGTTTGTGGCCCAGTCGACCTCTCCACGGCTGCCAAGTCCCAGCTGCCCGCTGCCGGGTCACAGGACGCTCAGCATGGCTGTGGGCAGCTTACAGCAGTAATGAGAAACCACCAGTTGTTGGTTGTTTAAGATATCCCAAGTTCAGAAATATTATGATTTGAAAAAAAAATGTGGGTCTTAGAATCACTGAAATCATGGTTATCTGGAAAGAAAGATAAAATAGGAGAAAACACATAGGGTTGGTTAAAATTTTCAGGCCAGGGCAAGTCCTCTGAGTGCCATTGTGATAACCAGAATACTGAGCTAGTCAGGAGTGTGGACTAGCAACTTTTCTGGTTTGTGTGATCTTTCAAATGTGTGTGAAGAGGGTATAATTTGCCTCTCCTTATATAATTTATACAGAAGGCTTAGAAGGCTCTATGTGGAGATACAGTTTTGAAAATCTTTTTGGATGAGTGGGATTTCAAACCTAAAACAGAATTGTGTAATGACCCTCCACGTGGCTATCACCCAACTTCAACAGACATCAGTTCATGGCTACCCTTGTAGCCCCCCTCCCACTCCTCCTGATGCCCTGGAGTGTTTTGAATTGAGTTGTGCAGGAGTATTTTTAAAAGGAAGAGAAGGAAATACATTTTCTTGAAATAACCATGCTGAATCTTTTCTGACAGGCCCTGGGTCTTAGGCGAGATGATACATTTTCTGTCACAATGCTTGGTCATTGCATTGAGATGTACATTGGTGATTCTGAAGCTTACATTGGTAAGATTATAATTATTTGGACTGACATTGTATTCTATTCTTTAGATTGTTGTATATCTCTGTTCAGATTGTTGTATATCTCTGTAAATCTCCTATAAGGTTCTAAGTTAAACTTCCTAATCATTTAACTATATCAAGAAACTCCATTTATTTTGTTCAAACAATGCTGTGGGAATTAATGACTTATTAAGTATTCATGCATTTTAAAATTGAGTACTTGGTATATGCAAAATACTATTACAGCGTATGTGTAAAGTGCCGTGATTAGGCTTCAATAAAATCAAGAACTTCTGTTCATCAAAAACACTGTTAACAAAAAAAAAAAACCAAAAAACAAAAAAAACACTGTTAACAGAGTAAAGAAAGTCAGGTCATAGACCGGAACAAGTTAAAATTTGTAGACTGGTCAAAGAACTTATGTCTGGAATACAAAAATCTGTAAATCAATAAGAAAAAGTTTAATTAAAAAATGGGTCCGTATTGCACTATATGTTTACTAGAATATAAATAAAAATTTGAAAAGGAAAAAAGATAGGTCCAAAGTGGGCAAAATACTTGAACAGGAGCTTCACCAAAGAGGATATCCACTGATGTTGCAAATGGATGTGCTCACTATCATTACCTATCATGGAAATGAAATTAAACCCATCCTAAGATGTCACCGCACCCCTGCCAAAGCGGCTCCAAACAGCAGGGACTCATAGAGTAGAGCCTAGTGTCGGTGGTGATGCCGAGTAGCCGGTACTCTGGTGTGTTTCTGGTTGCTGGCGTCCTCCACTTCGGAACGTTGTTGGACGTGTCTGCCGAGGTCAAACAGGCCTGTCAAATCTGTTCTCTGTCGCTGCCTGACAGACCGCTCCTACCGACAAGGCCCATTACTGCTCCGAGTTCTCTGGGTTGAGCGGCGGCTCATTTGCTGGTCTCATTCCCTGATGCGACCCTGGTCAGCAGGCACTCGATGGGCTGACAGTCCGAGATGGCCTCGTGCATCGATGGGAACCTCAGCTGACCAGCTGGGCCTCTTATGGGTCTTTGATCTCAAGCTTCTTCATAGCATGGAGGTCTCAGGGTTCTAAGGAAGAGAATTAAAGCCTCGAGACCTTTTGAAAGCTGGAAGTGTCACAGAATCACTCCTGTCACATTCTGTTCAGCACAAGTCCCACGACTGAGAGCGGTGTCATCCTGGGTGGGGGCTAAGAGCTGTGACTCATTGGGGAGTTAGGGGGTGACCTACCATGCTGCTCTTTGGGTGGAGGAGTTCTCCCAGGTGTGTGCCCAGCGACACCAGGGCCTCAGGGGGCTGATGCTCACACGCGGGGTTCTGCCCAGCAGCTATGGTTGGAATCACACCTCCCTGGAAATCACTGAATGTCCATGGTGAGAGAATAGAGAAGGAAATTGTGGTGAGCTCGTGCAGTAGAGTACTGCACACTTGATGCTGTAACATAGGTGAATCTCATTTTGACAAAAAGAGTATATACTGATTAATTCCATTTATGTGAAGATTAGTAATAAGTAAAACTAATCAGTGATGATAGAAAAATTTGAGCAGTGCTTACTTCGGACTTGGGAAGGGAAGGTATTCACTGGAAAGGGCACGGGGTGGTTTTCTGAGAGCTCGAAGTGTGTTCTCTTTTGGTCTGGTGGTGGTTATGTGGGTCTATGCATATATGAGGCTTTGCCCAGCAATGCACACTTTGTGGTGTGTATGTTATGACTCATTTTCTTTTTTCTTTTTCTTTTTTTAGATTTTAGTTATTTATCTGACAGAGATCACAAGTAGGCAGAGAGGCAGGCAGAGAGAGAGGGGGAAGCAGGCTCCCCGCCGAGCAGAGAGCCCGATGTGGGGCTCGATCCCAGGACCCTGAGACCATGACCTGAGCCGAAGGCAGAGGCTTTAACCCACTGAGCCACCCCAGATGCCCCATGACTCAGTTTCTTTTCTTTTTTTTTAAAGATTGATTGATTGATTTGAGAGACAGAGAAAGTGGGAGAGAGCATGAGAGGGGAGAAGGTTAGAGAGAGAAGCAGACTCCCCGCGGAGCCGGGAGCCCGATGTGGGACTCGATCCCAGAACTCAAGGATCATGACCTGAGCCGAAGGCAGTTGCTCAACCAACTGAGCCACCCAGGCGCCCATGACTCAGTTTCTTAAAGCTAAAGTGTAAAGCTTGAACTCTGGCACCCTAAAGACCCTAGGTTGAAATCACAGCTCTGTCACTCATTCACGTGGTTTTGGGCAAGTCTGAGCCTCAGGTTCTCCTTTTTTTCATGGAGGATTGTGAGGCTTAAATGCAAAATTCCTATAAAGCTAGGGAGAATCTGGGGTAGAGTACTGAGTGAGACAGATGTTTTGCCTGTTCTCACGAAGCTAATGGTCTTACAGAGTACATTCCCAAGTGTATTGGTCATCATGTACTCTTCTTATTTTTTTATTCAGGTGAAATAGTCACATTGCATAGTAGTTTCAGGTGTATGGCATAATGGTCAGTATTTGTATATACTGTGAAGTGATCACCTGAAATCTAGGTAACATGCATCACCATGCATAGAAAATTTTTTCTTTTGATGAGAACTTCTAAAATTTGTCTTAGCAACTTTCGAATACACGATACAGTATTATTAGCTCTAATCACCATGCTGCACTATTTTTATTTTTAGAAGACTCACATGTCATTATCTGTTGAAACAGCTACTAGTTTGAACTGTGTAAGATTACATTGTTTATGTCAGAAATGATTGACCCGCATGCATCTGTTGGAAGGCTCTTGTCCATTAGTCTTAAGATTTTGATATGTGGAGAGCGTATTTCCCTTCCCTGTGGTTTCTGTGTGCGTAAGGCTTGCGACTAGTGGTGCCAGAATGCCGGCCAGCGGTTCTTGGTTCACAGCAGGTGAGGGCAGTGCCTGCCGGCTGGCTCCCCTCCTGTGTGAGGGCTTTAGGGACGGGCGCTGCTGAGCCACCTGCAGCCGAAACCGCATGTGGTTCTAAGTCTCCCCAGCAACCCCCTTGATAATAAAGAGAAAAAGAAGAGGAGAGTGATTGGCATGTTTTTTTCTTCTGAGTTGTACTTGTGCTCTTAAAAGTACCATTCGACTAAATGATGGAGACAGTGCTGTGTAACCGTGGAAATGACAGATAAATGATGGAGTTTCTTATTTTACTCTCCTTGTGATGTTTCCTTCTAGGAGCAGACATTAAAGACAAATTAAAATGTTATGACTTTGATGTGCATACAATGAAGACACTAAAAAACATTATTTCACCTCCGTGGGATTTCAGGGAATTTGAAGTAGAAAAACAGACTACAGAAGAAACAGGGCTTGCACCACTAGAAACCTCAAGGAAAACTCCAGATCCCAGACCTTCGTTGGAAGAAACCTTCGAAATTGAAATGAATGAAAGTGACATGATGCTGGAGACGTCTATGTCCGACCACAGCACATGATCGCAGACAGCTCTCTGCTCCCTTCTTCCTGGGGGAGGTCAGGGTTTCCTCACGTCCTGTCCTGTCTTCAGAATTCCCCATTTCTTGGCCCGAATGCAGACTGCACCTCTCCATTTAGGAATGGAGACCTGTCGGAAGAGACCAGACCAGACACCTTTGCAGCACATGTTTTCTGATTCTACAAAACAGTTCTGTGTAGAGGAATAAAGAGGTAAATTGTGTATTATGTCTTTTTTTCCTTTTTCAATCAGCTTTTCTTTTGGACTAATTTTAGGTTCATGAAAAAAGAGCTGCAGAGGTAGCAGAGAGAGCTCCCACAGATCCCTCACCCGGTTTCTCCCCATTCACATCTTAAGTGACCAAGGAACCTTGTCATCAAAAAGAAATGCACGCCGGTACGCTACAAGTAATGTAACTCCAGGCTTTACTTGGATTTCACCATTTTTCCGTTAATGTTCTCATGCTGCCCCAGCCCCCTGTCCAGGAGCCACACTGCCCTGAGCTCTCCTTAGGCTTCTCTCTGCTGCGACCATGTCTCAGGCTTCTCTGGGCTTTCATGACCTCATGGATTTGAGGAGGACTGGTCAGTTGTTTTGTAGAATGTCCCTCAATTTGAGTTTGTTTAATGTATTTCTCATATTGGACTAGAGTTCTTGGTTTGGGGAAGAAAATCCCACAGACGTGGATGAGGTGCTGTCCCCATCACATGTCGGGGCACACAATATCAACATGACTTAGTAACCTAGGTGGTGTCTACCAGGTTTTTCCACTGTAAAGTTACTGTTTTTCCCTGTCTATAATGCATATGCTTTAGAAGCAAGTCATGAAGTTCAGCCTGTCCTTAATCGGACCAAGGTTTTGTTTTTTGGGAGTTTGTTTTTAGAACCAAGGGATTTAAGCTCCACCTCTGGAAGGGAGAATAACTGCGTATATTATTTGGAATTCTGTAATGAAAATTTGTTTCTCCTATTTATTCAGCCCTCAGTGTGGACTTTCACTTTAGGTTCTAATCCTACACAGTATTATTTTAGGGCTTCCGTTTTTTCAGTGTTAGCCATTGGGAGCTCCTTAAGCTTGGCTCCTGTGTCCCTGTGAAACACCCCCATCTGTTTGTCTTTTTGTCGTTTTGTTTTTGTCTTTTTTCTGGTAAAATATACATAACATGAACTAAGTACTTCAGTTAATAATAATGCATCATTATTAATACAAATACACCCATGCAGGGTGTGGATACAGATGTGGGTGGAGTTTGTGCTTTCTTATCCATTTTACTGTAAATCGAAACTGCCCTAAGAAATTAAGTGTGAGTATGTGGTTATAGAGATAGATAGATAGATAGCCATATTAACGATTTTTAAGTGTACAATTCAGTGACATTTATTTCCATTTTTTTTCATCATTCCAAACAAATTTTGTACCTGTTAAGCATTAACTCCATACATATCCTGCCAGTTCCTGATAACTCTAATCTTTCTCTTTTTAAAAAGATTTTATTTATTTGAGAGCCAGAGAGAGTGAGCACGAGAAGGGAGAGGGGCAGAGGGAGAAGCAGACTCCCCACTGAGCAGGGAGCGTGAGGTGGAGCTCAATCCCGGGGCTCTGGGATCATAACCTGAGCCAAAGGCAGAGGCTTTAACTCACTGAGCCACCCCGGTGCCCCTACCTAGCATATTTGTAAGGTTCATTCCTCTTGTAGCTTTTGAGAGAACTTTGTTCCTTTTTTTTTTTTTAAAGATTTTTATTTATTTATTAGAGAGCGAGAGACTGAGAATGAGAGGGGAGAAGGTCAGAGGGAGAAGCAGACTTCCCGCAGAGCTGGGAGTCCGATATGGGACTCAGTCCCGGGACTCCGGGATCATGACCTGAGCCGAAGGCAGTTGCCCAACCAACTGAGCCACCCAGGCGCCCAACTTTGTTCCTTTTTATGGCTGGGTAATATTCCATAACATATATTGCCTATCTCATGTTCATCAGTGGATGGACACTTGGGTTGTTTCTGTCTTTCGGCTACTATAAATAATGTTGCTGTGAACAAGAGTGTATAAATATCTGAGTCCCTGTTTTCAGTTTCTTTGAGTGTGTGCCTAGGGGTGTAATTGTTGGCTCATGTGCTGATTTGGTGCCTAACTTTTTGAAGAACTGGCCAACTTTCTACAGCAACTGCCCATTTTGCATTCCCACCACCAGTGCATGAGGTTGCAGTTTCTCTGCATCCTTACTTACTAGGGCTTTTTACTCTTTCTTTGTTACTATAATCATGCTAGTAGGTGGGAAGTAGTAGCTCTTTTGGTTGATCTGTGTTTCCTTAATAGCTAGTGATGTTGACATCTTATCCTGTACTTATCAGCCATTTGTATGTCTTTGGAGAAATATCTATCCAGATCTTGTGCCCACTTTTAAATTGGGCCGTTTATCTTTTTGTTTTTGAGCTGTTGGGAGTCTTTTATCAATTCTGGATATTTTCAGATACATAATTTGCACATATCTTCTCCCATTCTTTTCACTCTCTTGGTCGTGTCCTTTGGTGCACATGCACAAATTTTTAATTTAATGAAGTTCAGTTTATCTCTTATTTTGTTTACAATGCTTTTGGTGTTATATTTTACCAAACAACTGCCAAATCCATGGTTATGCAGGTTTTCACTTAGGTTTTCCTCTAAGATTTCTGTAATTTTAGTTCTTTTTTTTTTTTTTTTTTTTAAAGATTTTATTTATTTATTTAACAGAGAGAGAACACAAACAGGCAGAGAGGCAGGCAGAGGCAGAGAGAGGAGCAGGCTCCCTGCGGCGCAAGGAGCCTGATGCGGGACTCGATCCCAAGACGCCGGGATCATGACCTGAGCCAAAGGCAGCTGCTTAACCAACTGAGCCACCCAGGCGTCCCTGTAATTTTAGTTCTTAAATGTAGGTCTTTGATCCATTTTGAGTTAATTTGTGTAAATGTTGTAAGTTGCGTTCAATTTCAGTCTTTGGAGTGTGGATATTCAGTTTTCCCAGTTTTCATTACTTAAAGAGACTGTCCTTTCCCCATTGAATAGTCTTGGCACTCTTGTCAAAAATCAATTGTTGCGGCACCTGGGTGGCTCAGTGGGTTAAAGCCTCTGCCTTTGGCTCAGGTCATGATCCCAGGGTCCTGGGATCGAGCCCCGCATCGGGCTCCCTGCTCAGCGGGTAGCTTGCTTCTTCCTCTCTCACTCCCCCTGCTTGTGTTCCCTCTCTTGCTGTGTCTCTCTGTCGAATAAATAAATAAGTAAATAAGATCTTTAAAAAAATCAATTGTTGATAAATGAGGTTTCTTTCTAGGCTCTGGGTTCTATTCCATTGGTCCATATGTGTATCTTTATGCTAGTACCACACTGTTTTGATTCCTGAAGCTTTGTAGTAGGCTTTGAAACTGGGATGTGTGAGTCCTCCAACTTTATTCTTTTTTTTTTTTTTAAGTTTTATTTATTTGAGAGAGAGCACAAGTAGGGAGAGAGCAGAGGGAGAGGGAGAAATAGACTTCCTGCTGAGTACAGAGCCCAACTTGGGGCCAATTCCATGACCCTGAGATCATGACCTGAGCCGAAGGCAGACATCTAACCGACTGAGCCACCCAGGCAACGTTCCAACTTTGTTCTTTTTCAAAATTGTTTTGGCTGTTATGGCTTCCTTCAGTTTCCATATGCATTTAGTTTTTTTCCATTTCTACGAAAAAAAAAAAAAAGCCTTGGAATTGTCATAGAGGTTTCATTGAAGTTGTCGATCTTAATATCATGTCATCTAATCCATGAACACTGGCTGTCTTTCCATTTATTTATGCCATCTTTAATTTCTTCTAGCAGTGCTTTGTACTTTTCATTGTGCAAGTCTTTCACCTCTTTGGTTAAATTTATTCCCAAGTATTTATTGTTTTGGATGCCGTTGTAAATGGAATTGTTCTCTTAGTTTCCTTTTTGGATTGTTCATGCCTAGTGTATAGAAATACAACCAGTTCTTGTGTGTTGACTTTATATCCTGAATGTGTTTATTAGCTTTAACAGTTTGTGTGTGTGTATGTGTGCATTTATTTAGAATTTTCTACGTAATAGGATCATGTCATTTGCACATAGAGATAGGTCTACTTCTTTTTCCAAATTTGGATTCCCTTATTTCTTATCCTTGCATAAGTAACTGCTCTGGTTAGAATTCCTTTATTATGTTGAATAGAAGTACCAGAAGCAGGCATCCTTGTCCTGTTCCTGATCTTAGAGGGAAGGCTTCAGTCTTTCACCATTGAGAGAGATGCTAATTGCAGGTTCTCACTGATGCCCTTCATAGTATTGGAGAAGTCCCCTTCTATTCCTAGCGTATTGAATGCTTTGTTACTGCTTTTTATCAGGAACGGTCGTAGATTTTGTCAAATGCGTTTTTTTGTGCTTCAGTTGTGATGGTGAGGGGTAATGAGTTCTAGGATTTGGGGGCTGTTGAGGGAAAAACCTGACCATAAGGTGGCAGTAGCCCATTTCATTTGGGCAGCTGTATTTGAGTAGCTCTTTGGGGGCAGTGTGGTAGCAGCGGGGTAGGAAGTCTTGGATTAGAGAAGAAAAGTCTGAAGTGCAGTGGCAGTGTGGTCTTTCACAGTCCTGGGGTTTGTATTATTTACAGCTAGCAGATGCTGGGTGTAGATTTGCCTGGTATGCAAAACAAACAGGCTTTAGATGGCTAAAGATATGCTTGTGTAAGCTATATTTAAAACAATTGCATGTGTAAAAATTGGATTTGGGGGGTGCCTGGGTGGCTTAATCATTAGGCGTCTGCCTTCGGCTCGGGTCATGATCCCAAGGGTCCTGGGTTCGAGCCCCGCATTGGGCTCCCTGCTCGGTGGGAAGCCTGCTTCTCCCTCTTCCACTTCCCCTGCTTGTGTTCCCTCTCTCGTTGTGTCTCTCTCTGTCAAATAAATAAAATCTTTTAAAAAAAAATTGGATTTGGTATTGTTGGGCTTCAGCTAACCATCTCTGCCTGCTGTGAAGAAACAAACGGCATAGGGGTCAGTATACCCGAGATATCTCAGGCTCATTTACATAATGTGTAGGTTTTTTCCTTCATTTTATTAATGTGATATATTAGACTGATAGATTTTTGTATGTTGAACCAGCCTTGTAATCCTGGGATAAATCCTAGTTGGTCATGTTGTATGTTCCTTTTAGTATAAGGCTAAATTCAGTTTATTTTTTGTTAAATTTACATATACATTCATAAGAGATATTTATTGGTCTGTAGTGCTTTTGGATTTTGTATTGAGGTAATGCTGGCCTCATAAAATGAGTTAAGTGGTATTCTCTCCGTTTCAGTTTTTTTTGGAAGTTTTTTGAAAATAATTAGTGTTAATTCTTTAAATTTGATGGAATTCACCAGTAAAGCCATCTGGTCCTAGGCCTTTCTGTGTTGGGAGACTTTTGGTTACTGATTCAGTCTCCTTACTTGTTACAGATGTTTCTTTTTGAGTCAATTTAGGTAGTTTTTATGTTTCTAAGAATGTGTTTCATCTAGGTTATTCAGTTTGTTGGTTCATGGTATCCTGTTATTCTTTATTTCTGTAAAGTCTGTGATAATTTCTTCTCTTCCATTTTATGATTTTAGTAATAGGAGTTTTTTTTTTCTCCTCAGTCCATCTGGCTGAAGGTTTGCAATTTTGTAGATTGTTTCAAGGAATCAGCTTTTGCGCTTATTAACTTTCTCTGTTGTTTTTCTAGTTTGTATTTCATTTCCACTTGAATATTTCCTTCTGCTAGCTTTGAGTTTAGTTTGCTATTCTTTTTCTGGTTCCTTAAAGTGTATAGAGTTTTATTATTAAGATTTTTTTTTTATCATAAGCATTTAGAGCTATACATTTCCCTCTGAGCACTGTTTTTGCTGCATTCCATAATTTTTTTTTTGTTTTCATTTGTGTTTAGGTATTTTCTAATTTTCCTTGTGATTTCTTTTTTGACCTGTTGGTTCTTTAATTTCCCACATATTTGTGAATTTTCCGGTGACCTCTCTCTTATGAATTTCCAGTTTTATTCCCTTGTAGTTGGAAAGGATACTTTTTGTAAGTTCAATTTTTCCTAAGTGTATTAAGACTTCTTTTGGCCTAATTTATTGTCCTTCCTAAAGAACATATGCTGTTTACTGGAGAAGTTTGTGTATTCTGCCTTCATTGGGTGGAGTGGTTTGGTTTATAGTACTTTTTAAGTCTTCTATTTCCTTGTTGATCTTCTGCCTCCTTATTCTATTACTGAAAATGGAGTGTTGAAGTCTGAAACTGTTGAGTGTAGAACTGTGTCTTTCTCCCTTCCATTGTGCTAATTTTGGCTTCATGTATTTTGGGGCTCTCTTACTGGATGTATATATGTTGTATTTCTTTCAGATTCTTGATGGACTGACCCTTTTATCAATATATAATGTTCTTTTCATCTCTTATAACAGTTTTTCCAACTCAGCTCTCTCCATTACTATTTACATGGGAAAATTTTTTAATCCTTTTGTTTTCACCCTTTTGTGTCTTTGTATCTAAGCAAGTCGTCCACAGACAGCATACAAATGGATCATATTTTTTTAAATCTATTTTGGGGTTTAATTGGAGAGTTTGATCATTTACATTTGAAGTACTTACTGATAAGGAATTTAGCTTGAGCTGCCACACACAGCTGTTTGTTTTTGATGTGTGTTGTATATTTCTTGTTCCTCAGTTCCTCTTTCACTGCCTTATTTTATAGGTGATTGTTTTGTGTATTTTGTGTATTTCTGTATTTTTGTTTTCTTCATGGCTACCTTGGGGATTACATTTTCTATCTTAAATTTATAACCATCTAATTTGAGTAATCCCAAATTAGTGTTAATAGCATCCACACACTGCTGCTATGGGCCCTGCTTTCCCCCTTTCTTAATATTACTATTGTCACAGATTACATCTTTATTCATTGTTCCCATTAACATTGATTTATAATTTTTGCTTTATTCATTTGCCTTTTAAATCATACAGGGAAAAAGAATTACCAACCAAGAGTACACTAATATTGGGTTTTATACTTACCTATGTAGTTTTAATTACCCTTGTTCTTTTTTTTTTTTTTTTAAGATTTTATTTGACAGAGAGAGAGAAAAATCACGAGTAGGCAGAGAGGCAGGCAGAGAGAGAGGGGGAAGCAGGCTCCCTGCTGAGCAGAGAGCCCGATGCAGGGCTTGATCCCAGGATCCTGAGATCATGACCTGAGTTGAAGGCAGAGGCTTAACCCACTGAGCCAGCCAGGTGCCCCCATTACCCTTGTTCTTAATTTCTTGATAGGATTTCAAATTATTGTTTAGTATTCTTTCCTTTCAGCCTGCAGGATTCCCTGTGGCATTTTTTGAAAGCATTTTACTTGTCTACCAGTGACAAACTCCCTTAACTTCTATTTATTGGGGATGTCTTAATTTCTTCTTCCTTCTTGAAAAATAGTTTTGTCAGATATGAAATTTTTGGTTGACAGTGTTTCTCATTCATCTAATATGTCGTCCAATAGAGATTGATTGTATGCTTCATTTGTCGAAATCTTGCAAGCCATTATCCTGACTTCAGGTACAGTATCTATTTTTAAATGGTTTCTGAGACATTTATTCAGAGCATGATTAACAAAGTATTGTACAGAAATGAATTTTCTGGGGGGCCTGGGTGGCTTAGTCGGTTGGTTAAGCATCCAACTCTTGACCTCAGCTCAGGTCTTGACCTCAGGGTCATGAGTTCAAGCCCCATATTGGGCTCTACGCTAGGAGTGGAGCCCACTTAATTTTTTTTTTTCCTGGCATCCGAAATGTTCCCTTAAACACCAAAACTTTTATCTTCACCTAAAATGTATTCCATATATATCTACCTTAAGCTAAGGCAAAAAAATAATGGTTCATATTCCTTGAGGTTCCCAACTGCTAACTCCAGGAGGTCTTTGAGTAAGGCTTTGCACATTTGAGGAATCTGAATGCAGCTATGGATGCTTCCAGAGCCCAGCATTCAGGCTGTTCTATTTGGCTTACCACAGTGCATGTTGGTTTAATGCAGTAATGCACTTGGACCATGAATTGCCTGCTACTCTTTAGACTCAAATACTGAGGTCTTGAGTTTTCATCTTTAATTAATGACTTTTGGTTTCTTCTCTGTCAGGTATAACATGTGCCTATTTTTATGCTTCCCCTCTTTAGCTAGGGCTGGAAAATCAAATGTATTTAAAATAGCAATTTTTAAAATAGATAAAAATGAAGGTATTAATACCGTTTTCACATTTATTTTGCCTTCCAGACCAAAATATTTCTTCATTGATCATGTGGTATGATTTTTTAGGTTTCTGAAAAAGCACACTCCTAATAAAGGAGCCATTACGTTATCGTCAATGCTTTAAGATATAAAAGGCAAAAGCCAAGCTGTTTTTCAGATGAGCAGTTAATGCTAATGTTTAGGCTTCAGAGAGTAAAGAAAGGTAATGTGTAATTGTACTGTCAAATATTTTTTATTACTATCCAATTTTGTAGTTTTGTAATGATAGTTTCTGAAAAAGGCATCCTTCTTGCCAACTTTAAAGTGACCATACTGTCATTTTCAGAGGAATATGGGTATCCACTGCCATTAACAGTTAGATGTGCTCCCAAGTAAAATGTGACCAGCATTTACTCCAGGACCACATTCATGTGTGGCAAAGTTAACCTACTTTATTCACTCTTGACATTTGGAGATTATATTGCTTTGTCTCCAGTTCTGTGTGTATGTAAAACAAAACATTCTAACAGGCTTGGTGATGATGTCTAGGAAGCTAGATTTTGTGATGTACTTATTTTTTATATAAAATCTTAAGCTTTTTACGAATATGTCATTCACTGGATCTTGAAATTTGTATTATAAGATTTTTTCTTTTCAGAATAATTTCATCAAACCTGAATTCTAAAATTCTGTGATTTTTGTGAAACCATTTCTTAGAACCTTGTTAATGAGGGGCACCTGGGGGGCCCAGTCGGACGTCTGTCCGGCGGGTGTCTTGATCTTGGGGTCTGGGATCGAGCCCCCTTGGTCCCTAATTTCCCGCTGACCGACTACCGGGCAAGGCCTTTCCACCGCTAGCCGCCCCCAGACCCTCCCGAGACCTGGGTTCCCGCGCCCGCCGCCGTTTTCCGGGGCTGGAAGTGTTCCGCTCCACGCCCGAGGCATTGGGGGGGACGGGGGGCTGGGGTGACGGACGTAGAGCATCATGGGCCGGAGGGGAGCGGCCGTGGCCCAGTTCTCGCGACGTTTCGGCCCGGGCGGGAGGCAACGGCGACTCCGCGGCGGGTGCAAGATGCGTTCAGAGAAGGAGGTGGGGGGAGGCTCTGGGGTGGCCACTGCCGCGCGGGGTCCGAGCGGGAGGGAAAAGCTGTCGGCTGTGGAAGTCCAGTTCCGCCGGGAGTCGCCACGGCGAGAGTCAGAGGTGCCACCAGCCGCGTCCTTCGGCTGTGGGGGCGGTACAGGCAAACCTCGCGAGGAGAAGAAGACGGTTCTGAGCAAGGTGGGGGAAAGGGGCGGGGTAGGTAAATTCGCGAGAGGAGGAGGGTCTTGAGCGAGTTGGGGCGGGGCCAAGGGTTGGCGGGGGGCGGGGCTAAAGGCGGTGTGTTCCGGAGGCAGGCGGGCGTGCAAACCTCGCGAGAAGAGGGATGGTCCAGCGCGAAGACGGGACGGACTCGGCGTTTGGGGAGGAGCGGAGGGGGCGAGGCCACGGGCTGCGAGTTCTGGGAGCGCGGGGCCGGGGCCGGGGCCGGGGCCGGGGCCGGGGCCGCCCGCTTCAGCACCGCGGACAGCGGCTCGACGGGGGCCGTTTTCCGCCCCGCCGGACGCGGCCTTTTCCGGCGTGAGGAGGAAGAGCGGCGCCTGAAGCGGGCGCTCTTTCTGGTCGGGGCTGACCCGTGGCGGGCGCGGTCCGCGCGAGGCCCGGTGCGGTCGCGCGCGCCGTCGTCGGGTTCCTGAGGAAGGAGCTGTGTGAGGCGCAGCGCTTTCCGACGGCCGCGCGGGGGCCGCGCGCGGACTCTCGGCCTTGGCAGCGGTGGGCGTCTGCGCCGGACCCCCGCCGTAGCGCGCTCGCGGGGCCTGGCCGCGCGGCCCCGAGCGCCCGGTGCGTCGTCCTCTCCTCAGGTGGTGATCCGGCGGCTGCCGCCCAGCCTCACCAAGGAGCAGCTGGAGGAGCAGCTGCACCCGCTGCCCGCGCACGACTACTTCGAGTTCTTTACCGCCGACTTCAGGTGAGAAGCCGGGAGGCCGCTCCGGCCGGGGAGCCCGCGCCGCCGCGACCCGGGCTTGCTCGGGCGCTCCTGCCGAAGAGCTGCCGGGCTCGGTTCAGGCCCCGCTCCCCTGGGGGGCAGGTGACGCCACGCGGACGCCCCCCCCTCCTCTTCAGGGGCGAGGAGACCGCAGACCTCGGGGCGACCTGCCGCAGGCCCCGTTGAGCTGCACGCTGTGGTTTTCGCTGTGTCCTCCTGCGCCCTGACCCTCACTGTCCCCTCCTCCGACAAGTACGTCGGAGGACAATGTCACCGACAGGGAAAGGCAGATTTGGGCAGGAACGTACTAGATGAATTTCAGATGAGTAAAGTCTCGGCAGACTGGTGCCCGGGCCTCACAGTGACTCAGGTTGGAGTCCCGGCGCGCCTTTAACGAGCTGCCCCGGAGCCTCGGGGTTCGCCGCCGTGAATTGGGCTCCAGAGGTCCTGCCTGTGCCGGACGCTGGTGGCTGCGAGGCGGCGGAGCGCGGCGTGCCGGCGGCCGCAGTTAGCGCCCCTTTCCAGTAGGCAGAAGTGCGCCCTGAGCCCGCGGGGACCCTCCTGCGCGAGAGACGTCCTCATCTGTCAGTGAGTCAGCACTAGGTGGGATGGGACCACGATGTGCCATAAGGAACGACCTTTGCATAACCTTGCCTTTGGTTTTCCTCCTTGGAGGACCAGTATCTTAACCCTGATTCTGTGCAGTACAGATACTGACCTTAAGTGTCTTTCCCAAGTCATTAAAAAGATCTGGGGTAATGTTTTCCTTTTAAGTTTGGCTAAAGAATACCCGGATTGTAATTAGCTGAGAGATGTTCTTTGCGTATAGGTTTGAGTTTGTTGTATCTAGAAAAGAAAAAAGCAAAATTAAAGAGGTCTTGCATTCTTCACTAACTATTTTCACTGTTCTCTCTTATTTCAGTCTTTATCCTCATCTTTACTCAAGAGCATACATTAATTTTAGAAATCCTGATGACATCCTTCTTTTTAGAGATCGTTTTGATGGCTATATCTTCATTGACAGTAAAGGTTGGATCTTTAGCTTTTTAAACTCTAATTTCAAAGTACGTAATTAAGTTTTGCTGGAATGTTTGTGAATTATAATTAAGTTCTCAGAGACCAATGTAAAATAAGTTCGTAAATTTCAGTTGTGTTACTTTGGTTATGTGCTTGCCTTGAAAATTAGAATACATAAACTAAGGAACTCCCATCAGTTCCTTGTATCAGTGACAACCTATTTATATATTATCGGAGTGAAGTTTTTCATATAAGTGAGTTTTCTGGATAAGGGAACTTCACTTTTTATGTCCCAAAACCAAATCACTTTACTCTTGTGCAATAGAAATTTTCTATAATATATTATTCACTTATATTTATGTCTTTTTAAACAGTACTTTTGGGGCACCTGGGTGGCTCAGTCAGTTAAGCATGTGATTCTTAATTTTGGCCCAGGTCACACTCTCAGCATCAGCTTCTGCATTCAATGAGGAGTCTGCTTAAGTTTCTCTCTTTATCTCTCTCTCTCTCTGCGCCTCCCCCGCACTAAAATAAGTAAGTCTTTTTATTTAAGATTTTATTTATTTATTTGATAGACAAAGAGCACGAGCAAGGGAAGTAGCAGGCAGAGGGAGAGGGAGAAGCAGGCTCCCCACTGAGCAGAGAGGATGATGCAGGGCTCAATCCCAGGACCGACCTGAGGCGAAGGCAGAGGCTTAACCAACTGAGCCATCCAGCACCCATAAAATAAATAAATACATTTTGAAAAAAAATTAAAAAATAAGAATGTTAATTATAAAGTACTCTTCATAATTATACCATTTCTGGACAATGTCATGGGGGAGGGTATTGTAATAACAAACCTAAGTTTCTGACTCTGTTGAACAGCATTGCCTCCTGAGACAGGGATATTTACCTCTACTCCAAATGGTTCTGGTTCTCTGTACTTCTTGGATCTTGCCTTTGTCCTCCTTCCCATCAGACTGTCACCTAGTGTGTCCATTGTGATCAATCCTGTAGACCTGTAAGACCGTATTCCCTGTATACCCCTCACTGACCAAACTCCTCCCACTCCACCCCACTCCACTGCCCATAAGGGTTTTCTTCTTCACTGAGAGCTAACAAAATATCCTTAAAGAGTGACTGGGCTGAGACCAAGAGATTCTTTCCTATGAGGAGAAGCAAAAGTAATCTTGAACTATTTGATCTTTGTGTTGAATGCTTCTTTATTCAAGTGCCTTTTTCCTTTACCTTTTAAAAAGTTATGGTAAATATAACATAAATTTATCATCTTAGTTTTTTCTTTTTTTAAGATTTCATTTATTTGAGAGAGAGCACACATGCGTGAGGGGAGGAACAGAAGGGGGGGAGAGAGAGGGACAAGCAGACTCTGCACCTGAGCGCAGAGGCCAGCGTCTCAATCCCACAACCCTGAGATCATGACCTGAGCCCAGACCAAGAGTCAGATGCTCCAGATGCTCAACTGACTGAGCCACCCAAGTGTCCCTCACAGTTCAGTAGTGTTAAGTGCATTCATACTGTTGTGCAGCCCATCTCCAGAACTCTCTTCATCTTACAAAACTCAAACTCCGGACTCCTTAAATAACTCCCCACCTCTCCCCGACCCCTAGCCCTTGGCATTCGCCTTTCTTTTTTTGTTTTGTTTTTATGAATTTACTAGTCTAGATACCTCATATAAGTGGAATCGAACAGTATTTCTCTTTTTGTGACTGGCTTATTTCACATCGCATGGTGTCCTCAATGTTCACCCGTGCTGTAGCATGTCTCAGAATTTCCTTTTTAAGGCTGAATAATACTCTACTGTGGGTATATACCACATTTTATTTATCTATTTGTCAGTGGACACATTGGTTGCTTCCAGCTGTTTGCTATTGTGACTAGTGCTGCTATGAACATGTACAAGTATCTCTTCGAGACTCCGCTTTCAGGTGTTTTTGGGGAATAACCATAGTGGAATTGTTAGATCATATAGTAATTATATTTTTAGTGTTTTGAGGACCTGCCATACTGTTTTCCTTAGAGGCTGTTTCATTTTGTATCCCCACCACCAGGGCACAAGGCCTCCAGTTTCTCCACATCTTCCCAACTGTGGTCGTTTTCTGTTTCTTTGATAGCAGAGTTCCTAATGGGTATGAGGTAGTATGTCACTGTGATCTTGGCTTACATTTCCCTGATGCTTAGTGATTTTGAGCATCTTTGTGTGCTTTTTGGCCATTTGTATGTCTTCTTTGGAGGAATGCCCATGCTTAAATTGAGTTAAGTTGTTAAGTTGTAGATTTTTTTTGGTATATATCCTAAATCTTAATCCTTCATCAGATGTATGATTTTTTTTCCCATTCCATAGATACCCTTTATATTCTATTGATTGTATTCTGTGACACTCAGATGTTTTTAATGTGATGTGGTCCAGTTTTTCTGTTTTTACTTTAGTTGCCTGTACTTCTGATGTCACATCTAAGAAATCCTTGCCAAATCCAATGTCAAGCTTTTCCTCCATATTTTTTCCAAGAGTTTTATAGTTTTAGATCTCATGTTTAGGTGTTTGATCCATTTTTAATCAACTTTTGTCTGTTTATCTGATAGGAGTCCCAACTTCATTATTTTGCATATGGATATCCAGTTTCTTTAGCAGTATTTTTTTTTTTTTAAGATTCTGTTTATTTGAGAGAGAGAGAGAGAGCATGAGCAGTATGAAGGGCAGAGGGAGAAGCAAACTCTAGTGAGCAGGGAGCCTGACACAGGGCTTGATCCCTAGACTCTGGGACCATGACCTGAGCAGAAGGCAGACACTTAACTGACTGAACCACCCAGGCGCCCTCCAGCATTATTTGTTAAAGAAGACTGTCCTTTCCCTACTGAATAGTCTTGGCACCCTCATGGAAAACTATTTGATCATGTATGTGAGGGTTTAATTCTGGGCTCTCTGTTCTCGTCCATTAGTCTGTTTCTTCTTTTATGCCAGTACCATATTGTTTTGATTACCATAGTTTTGTAAGAAGTTTTGAAATCAGGAAGTGTATCAACTCCTACTTAATAAGTATCTATGTACCAGTCGTGTGGGTGCAGCAGTGAATCAGACATTGTTCCTATCTGTCCAAAGCCTTGCTCTCCTCCTGGTCCTTGATTTTATTCTGAATAGTTAAGGTTAACACAAAAATATTGTCCAGATAAATAAGAGTTATAATATCATGGTCACCTGACCATTCCTGACAAGGATAAAACATTCAGTACCAACATGGAAGTGTTCCATCAGTTGATTAAATAGTGAACATTTCTCCTTATGTTCCTGGATCCCACTCCCATGCCCCCACACATAATAACCGAATTAGTTTCTCTTGGCTTTTGTTCTGAACTTTTCTGTTTGAAGCAAACCCTGTCTGAGTATTGCGCATGCCGTCTGAGGCCCCTCTTTTAGCCAAGTATCTCTTCCAAGCATAGTGATTCCGTTGAACTTGTATAACAGATTGATCATTGAATTAACCTTTTAAAATTAAAAAAAAATGTGACTAAGGAACCTACTTAAAGGTATTCTATGATAAACTCTTCAGGGGTGGAGAGGAGGGTTTATCGACATTTTAAGGTGTGCAGCTTGATAAATTTTGGATGCACTCAGTTATGTAACCACTACTGCAACATGAGAAATCATTTTCTTTAATATATAAGTGCACATCCTTTGTGCAGATCTGGATTTCGACATGCTAAGTTTGCAGGTGCTTGAAAGTAATAGTTTAAACGGTAATGCTGTTATGGTCAGTCTTTAAAAAAGCTAGATCATGGGGCACCTGGGTGGCTCAGTCAGTTAAGCATCCGACTTTTGATTTTGGCTCAGGTCATGATCTCAGGGTCATGGGATCGAGCCCCATGTCGGGCTCTGCTGGGTGTGGAGCCTGCTTGCTTAAGATTCTCTCTCCCTCTGCCTTCCCTGCCCCCTCCCCCGGAAAAAAAAGAAAGAAAGCTAAATCATTTCCCAAAATGAATATAGTGGAATTTTAGAATGTTTTTGCAATTTGTTTTCTGTTAAAGGCCTAGAATATCCTGCGGTGGTAGAGTTTGCTCCATTCCAGAAGATAGCCAAAAAGAAACTAAAGAAAAAAGATGCCAAAACTGGAAGCATTGAAGACGGTGAGTCCCTTTACAAAGGCTGGATTATGAAACTGCCAAGTAAATACACCGATCAAATATAATTCCTCTCCCATATGTGGGGAGGATTATGTTTCTTTTTTTTTTCTTCTTTAATTTATAGATCCCGAATATAAGAAGTTTTTGGAAACTTACTGTGTGGAGGAAGAGAAACCAAATGCAAATCCTGAAACTCTTCTGGGAGACATAGAGGCAAAGACCAGAGAACTTATTGGTCTGTTTGCTCATTTCTTCTCTTTACTTGACTGAGATATATATTTATTTCTTTTTCAAGATTATTTAAAAATTCACACTTGTGACAGGCTTAGCAGGGATGTAGAGTGTTTTCCAGTTGTAACAAAAATATGGCAACCTGGGAAAATATTTCTGAGCATCTGCTAAGGGAGAGCACCAGAGATTTTGGTTACATTTATTTGTTCACAGCTGTGATGCTCCCAAATGAGCAGTAGAGAATGGAGTTTTATATTTTGTAACGAGCTGGTTTAATGTGTAGTGCAAAGGATTTTTTTTATCACTAAAGTAAATATTTATAAAGATGTGCTTAGCATGTACGTGCTCATTTTTGGGCAGCTCACGTTGAGTGGGTACCGGCTCAGCCCAGGTGTATGGATTGAGCATGCACGGGACACATGAGGCCTCTGCCGTCAGGTATCTGCCCTGCTCATGGGGAAGATTGAAGTAAACACCTGCAGCAGTAATCAGGCTTTAAGCCAGGGCATGTCCAGGAATCAGTGCCACAGCATGATGAAACAGTCCTGGGAGGGAAAGGCCCTCTGAGAGCAGCTGTGCTAAGACGTGGAAGAGGAAGGGACTAGAGACAGGAGCTGGAAACTGAGCTGTGAGCCTGTAGGAACAGGATATGTCCCTGTGTGGTTGGTACGTGGTGGGCCGCGGGTAGAGGAGCTGCAGAGGCAGGTGGGTAAGAGATTTGGAGTTTGGGAGATAGCTGAGATTGCCGAGGGAGTGATTTAGCCTGATTAGTTTTCCCCCATCACTCCACGCACATTGCTCTGCACAGGATGGATTGTGGACGCCCTGAGGAAACATCAGGCTTTGAGGAGTGGGGAGGCTCTGCTCCAGTTTTGTACTAGCCGGCAGAGTCTGCATATGCTCTGGCAGATTGGGTGTGGGAAGAAAGGAAACAGAAAGAATCCAGGCCTCCAGGAGTTTGACTTGGACAGATCAGTGCGTAGAGGCACCATCACTGACACGGCAGACTGGGGAAGAAACATTAATGGAAGTGAATCAAGATCTCACTGTAGAACATGTTAAATTTAAGAAGAGCCAAAAAAAAAGCAAATTAGAAATTATTTCTAGGACTCGCCGCCCCCCCCCCCCCCGCTGTAAATTCTCTTGTACAGGATAACCACAGAAAAAGGACCTGGGTTTTCCGCTTGTGGGCAGTTTTGAGATAGTCCTTGGTGGCCAGACACATACCGTCCAGCTGGCTTCAGCCACCCTCCAACGCCAGCGGGACGTCCTCGCCCATCCCCAGCCCCTTTCCCAGTGCCTGGTGCACAGTGGGTGCACTGTAGTGTTTTATGGAACGAGTAAGTGTGATTCACAATTATTAGCCCAGGGTGAGGCTGTGGAGCTTTGTTTCTGTGAGCCTCTCTCTGCCCATCGAGGTTTGGATCTTAATTTGACAATCAGGGCAAATTGCCTTTTTCTTAGATTTTGGCCTTTAGTGGATTCTGTGATCTAGTCTGAGCAATGAGGGTTAAATGGAAATATTAATTCCCTGTGAAATTGCAGGTTCATGCTGTGGCAGAGCAGTGTCTGTAGGGCAGACAAACTGGGGCTCAGCGTCCAGCCCTGAGACTTGGCATCCCTCTTTCCTCCCAGCTTGCTGCGACAGTGCCCAGGATGCAGCAGCTGTGAGCGGTGTCAGATCAGTGTTGTACTCCATGGCCATGCACTTTCTGTGTAACAAGTGATACACTTTTATGGTTTACAAAAGCACTTTCTGATACAGAGTTTCATTTACCCTTCACATTCATACTTTGGGGTAACAAGGCAGGTATTTTGTTGGAGAAGGGAGGTGGGTGGCATCTTGTCAGATCACCAGGGAGATCTTGGTCCTGCTCTTTGCCGACAAGTCCAAAACTCCCGTGATGCAGAACAAGAGTCCTCCCTGATTTGAGGCAACTTCCTGTTCCAGAGGGCATCAGCTATGCTCATCCTGAGCCAGAGTTCCTGATTAACATCGGAGGCACCAGGGAGGGATGGGTTCTTTTAGGCTTCTGTCCCTGTGATGAAATGTGGGCATTTGCACAGCCCTAAAGCTGGGGCTGAGCTTTCCTGGCAGAAGCCATTTGACACGTTCTGTCGAGGTGTTCAGGAGTCCTTAATTCCAAGTTAAGAATCCCTGCCCAGGGGCTCTCTCAAAATTCCTGATCAATTCCTGATCCTCAGAATTCAGGAAATGTTGTGCCAGTCTTCAAGTGCGTCTAGGGATTCTTTCTTCCCTCATTGAATCTTAGGTCTTGAAAGAGCTGTGGAATAGACCCACACCATCTTCCACTTTCCCACCTGCATTGTCAGCCACTACCATGGAAAATACATATTTCTCAGAACCAGTCTGCCTGAGAGGCTGCCTTGAGGCCTGCCATGTTTGGGCACCAAATTCAAGGTCAGATTAGACACGTCTGGGGCATGAAAGCTGAGGATTGAGTTTGAGTTTACAGAGAGGTTCATTCCCGGGTGGTTAGTGCTGCTTAGATGAAGTGCCCTGTGGGGTCATTGTCTAAACTTTTACATCTGGTTATTTTGGTTTGTAGAGTGTATATAAGAAATTACAATAATCTACATTGTTTAACATCATTGTCTGGAGAGCAGAAAAGGAAGAAATTTCCAGAATATGTGTTGAATCCAAGTGAATCTATAACCGTATTGTGTCGTGTTTTAAAATATCTGCAAAAATGGGAAAATACTTATAATGTTTGGGAAGTCTAATGTGTTATACTCACTCTTCTTTTTTGCTTTTATAGCATCTTTGTGAGTAGTATGAAGACTCCCTTAAGAATCAGGAATTCGTTGCCTACTATTTGTAGAGTTGTCAGTGCCTCCAAATTACTTGACTTTATAGTGATGGAGTAGGAACTCCCCCAAATACAATGTGTGCTCATCTAAATTTCATTTATTGATTTATAGGATTATATTTTTAAGTAATCTCTACACCCAACATGGGGCTCAGATTTACCACCTTGAGATTAAGAGTTGCATGCTCTTCTGAATGAGCCCGCCTGATTATTTGAAGATTAAATTGGAAACAAGTATTTAAAATGAAGGAAAGAAATCTTACTTTAGAGTTAAATACTACATTACAATTTTTGTGTTTTAGCTAGAAGAACCACACCTCTTTTGGAATATATTAGAAATAGAAAATTAGAGAAGCAGGTAGGTCCGCCCTTTTGCCTGACGAGTATCCTTCTTGTCCCTGCCGTGTCCTCACAGATAATTTATACACATGCTTTTCCACATCTCTAGAGGATTCGAGAAGAGAAGCGAGAAGAACGAAGGAGGAGGGAGCTGGAGAAGAAGCGTTTACGGGAAGAAGAAAAGAGAAAAAAGAGAGAAGAGGAGCGGTTTAAGAGGAAAGAGGCAGACAGACAGAAGAGAGCTGCTGAGAGAGAAATAAGGATTAAGGTAATTTTGAGGAAACAGCTCATTTCTTTTTTCCAAAGCTAGTTCTGCTACAGTTGTACCTTTCAGGTATGTAGCTCTTCCAACTTGTAAGGACATTTTCAGGTAGCCTACTCTTTTGTTATTATGGTTCCATTTCTCTGCAGTACAGCAGCAGTTCTCAAACTGTGTTTCCTGAGCCCTGGGGGTTCCGTGGGCATACTGTAGGGGAGGGGACCCGGCCTCCTGGATGTGATGGCAGGACTTCACCCGGAGGAACCCCCGCTTACTTGTCACAGATTGGGCTTCTGCTTACATTTTCCTTTAGAAAAAAAGACTCCTTGCCTAAAATGTACCACATTTGGAAACCACTGGCTTAGTGTATACTGGCCTTTCTAGATGAAGGTGCACTCTTGGCACTGGGTTTTACCATTTTTTTTAACAGTAGCAGGAGTGGTTTCTCTTGCCCAGTTTCTCCTTTGACTAATGTGTTCATTTAGAAGGATGGGTTAATGCACAGAAGTAGTTCGTCCCCATGTAAAATAGGGTGCTCCAGTGTGAGTCAGTCCCTCCTTGTTAGTATCTGCTCAGGTCACCTCATCAAATCTAGATTTCAACCTAATTTGTATCTTCCTTCACTCCAAGAAGGCTTTGAAGTACCTTTAGGGATTCATTAAAATTGTATCATAAAAAGAAAGAAAATAAAAGATCAGGATTTGGAGGAAGATAGAGTAGAAAGGGAGAGGGTGGGGAAGAGGTCAGAGTTGCCATAATTGAGCCTTAGATTAGTTTCTTTTTTTATATAATATATATATTCTTTAATTTAAATTCCATTAGCATATAGCATATTAGTTTCAGAGGTAGAGTTCAGTGATTCGTCAGTCTTAAATAATACCTAGTGCTCATTGCCTCACATGCCCTCCTTACTGCCCATCACCTAGTTAGCACATTCTCCCACCCCCTCCCTTCCAGCAACCCTCAGTTTATTTCCTATGATTAAGAATCTCTTATGGTTTGTCTCCCTCTCTGATTTTGTCTTGTTTATTTTTTCCTCTCTTCCCCTGTCATCCTCTGTTTTTTTTTCTGAAATTCCATATATCAGTGAGATTGTATAATAATTGCCTTTCTCTGATTGACCCATTTTGCTTAGCATAATACCCTCTAATTCCATCCACATTGTTGCAGATGGCGAGATTTCATTCTTTTTGATGGCTGCATAATATTCCATTGGATGGAGATAGATAGATAGATAGATAGATAGATAGATAGATAGATCTCACATCTTTTTCCATCATAGATTACTTTCTCATGTGCTTGATGGGAAACATAGTTTCATTATCCATGAGGAGAAAACATGCCATTTCTTTAAGGGAGGTGAAGCTTTTTCTAGGCCTTTGCTATAGGTGATCACATGGGGCTCACTAGCTGGAGGGAACAATTTCTTAACAAAATTCCCATGAAAACACACAACTCTGTGTATCCTTCAGGCCTGGCTGGGTTTGCTACAGTAACCGGTAGCCTCACACCTCACCAGTTCACATCATTGGAGTCTGTTGTTGGTATTCCATGGCCATTGTATGCTGCTCACCATTGCCATCCAGTGCCCCATTGATGGAGGCTCCACTTTGGCATTTGCTTCTGCAGTCCTTATGATAGAGAAGGGAGTGTGTGGTACAGAAGATCGCGTGCTGGTTCTTAAAGCCCCGGAAGAGACACCGCTCTTCTGCCCACATTGCCTTGGCCAGAGCAAGCTGCACAGTGGCACCTAATCTCAGATGGGGGGGCATACTTAAGAAGTGCCGGGAAGAGAACCAGAAGTGTCTCTCTAAGTTTAAAGACCTTGTTGAAGATCTTATCTTGATAAAAGGTGTGGGGCGGGTCACATTCCTCAAGCACATTTGCTGTGAAGACAAATCCTAGATGTGCAAGATGAGTAGGGAACCGATTGTCCCACAGAAAGTACGTCATAATCTGATAACATTGATGATCCTGAGGAACCCAACCAAGACTATCAAAGATGGCCCATCCCCCTTTGGCAAGGACATGGCAAAACCAGGGTATTCCTCGGGGAAATAACTGAGCGCGTGTTTTCCATTTGTCCACCTGGTGTAGTGAACACACAACTCTCCCGAGAAAGTTGTAGCAGATTGACTTCCTATAACAAACCTGTCATCTACAACAGCATGAAGTAACAGCCCTTGAAAGGTAACTAATTATGAAACCTTAATATTATAGGGAAACCTTAAACATTAATTGTGGTAGAAACTCAGCTGTCATGGCCAGGCACAAAGGAGGTATTTGCATTTAATGCAGATTTTATGGTCACAGATGGAAATATTGCCTAACTTTCTCACTGACTTTTCTAAACACAAAATAGCTAATTCACTGCCTAATCTTTATGTACTTAAAAGCACTTTTATCAGTAGCTTTGAGAGTTTTTTAGGAATAATGTTTGAAACTTGTAGTTTACAATTTCAATTATAATTTTAAGTAAGACTTAAAGTATTTGGAGTATAGCATTTCACTTTTACATTTTAAATTATGAAATTAGAGTCCAAAATAAGCCAAAGAAATAAAAACAAAATTAAGTCAGTAAAAATAAACATAGGCTCTTTTTTTTTTTTTAATTTTATTTATTTATTTGACAGAGCACAAGTAGGCAGAGTGGCAGGCAGAGAGAGGGAGAAGCAGGCTCTCCACGGGGCAGGGAGCCCGATGCGGGGCTCGATCCCATGACCCTGGGACCATGGCCTGAGCCGAAGGCAGCCACTTAACCGACCGAGCCACCTAGGTGCCCCAGCATATGCTCTTTCATATAGAAAAGAAGTCATCAAAACATAAAGCAAGAGAAAAAAGGATATTCTTATCCAAGTCTGGTAAAACAAGGTGTGGGTTGCAGAGTAGACCCCATGACATGAGTAATCAACAGCCTCTGTCCTTAGGAGTGCCTGGTGTCCTGACCTGAGGGCACACACCCAGCCCAAGGTTTGCCCTAAGTGAGCATCTGGACTCGTCTTATGGATGTCTGATTTACAAATCATTTTGAAAATTAAAAAATTTTTTAACCTGAAAAATAAAATCAGTGAAGAATGCTAGAAGAATTTGTGTTAATATCATAAAAATGACAGGGACGCCTGGGTGGCTCAGTGGGTTAAAGCCTCAGCCTTCGGCTCAGGTCATGATCTCAGGGTCCTGGGATCAAGCCCCGCATCGGGCTCTCTGCTCAGCAGGGAACCTGCTCCCCCCCCCCCCCCACCGCCTCACCTGCTTCTCTGCCTACTTCTGATCTCTCTCTCTCTCTCTCTCTGGCAAATGAATAAAAAACCTTTAAAAAAATCATAAAAATGACAGCTGCAGAGAGAGACCCTTGTGGCTATTTTAACAATAAAGAAAACTGATATAAGCAACCCAGCTGTTTTTATTTTTCTCTGAGGACTCTAAAACTAAGAGATGAGCTTAAGTTGAAGTAGGAGGTTAGTTGACCAAAGTTACAAATAAAATTCCTGAATATACCAATTGTATAGGCAATAAACTACATTATTAACAAAGTTGTATGATCTTTTTCACAAAACTTATTAAAAACAGATGCAGCCTGGGTGGATGCACAGAAGATATGGCACCTGCTTTCACTTCCTCCAGTGCCCGGCCCCTCCCCCCTCCCTCCTCCCCTCCTCCCCCCTTTCTCCTCCTCTCTTCCTCCTCCCTCCCTTTCACCTCTTTCCTTGCTCCCCCCTCCCTGTGTCCTCGCTCTCTATCTCCTCCTCCCTCCTTCTTCCCCCCTTTTTTCCTCCCTGCTCCCTCTCACCTCCTCCCCCCTCCCTTTCTCTCCTCCTCCCTTTGCCAGTCTGATTTCACCGTAGGCCTCTGCTTGCTTCCTTGCACAGGGAGCTTTCTCCCAACACCTAAGTCTTCTTGTAAGTGTTTCCTCATCATGTCTTACCTCCATAGAGAACCCTCCCTGAACCCCTTGAGAAGCCATCACTCCTCACCCCACACCTCTCTATCCTTTTTTTCTGTTTTAGTAGATGTTTGTAGCATGACACCTAAGATTACCTGGTTCACTTTTTCTATTTTGTTACTGCCTACTCTCCTCCCCACCATGGTGACCACTGCCTCAGCTAGAATGTCCTGTGAATTCCTTCATTGTGGGCACTTGTCTCTTATTCATAACTGTATTCCCAGCCTCTAACACAGAGTCTTTTTCCCCACTTCCTGGCACATAGTTCTTAAAATCCTTGCCGTCTCTGGAGTGATAAGAGTGTCTTCTGTGTGCCAGTGAGATGATAGGTCCTGAGGCCGTGAGTAGCTTCAGGCATCTGAAGTGGGGACAGTTTTGTGCAATCTGACATTAATTCCAGCTAGCTAGTGTCAAAACCCAATGGAATTGTAGGATACCCAGTCTGTGTTGGAGGACCAGAGAAATGGTGTTGGAAAGGAGACCACACATTTGGTTTCAGAAGTCTTGGAGGTAAAAGTGATTCACGGGTGCACAAAATTACTTGTTGGATGGTTGGGTGGAAACAAACTATTACACTTCCCTGTGGCTTATTTGTTATTACCAGCATATGTTACCTTTTTTAATTAAAAAATATGTCAGTAGTGGTGCCTGACTGGGTCATTGGGTTTAGTGTCTGCCTTTGGCTAAGATCATGATCCCAGGGTTCTGGGATCGAGCCCCAAGTAAGGGCTCCCTGCTCAGCGTGGAGCCTGCTTCTTCTTCTGCCTGCCACTCCCTCTCCTTGTGTGTGCACTCTCAAATAAATAAAACCTTAAAACATAAATATCAATAGATATCTGAAAGGAAATGTTTAAATTCACAGACCCCACAGGCAGAATAGGAGCACGTAAGGTAACATAGTGTACACCTGTGATGAGAAGCAACTTTTCATACTCAGTCTTACATTTTATCTGTTTCATTCTTAAATGAACTCGTGTAGTTGAAATTTACATGTGTATGATTTAGCTATAGTACAGCTTAAAATATGCTCACTTTTATAAGTTGGAAAAAAATTCTCAGAAGTAAACCTTCTATTTTTGTTTTGTAAACTGACTTAACCTGTGGCACTTGAATTTCAAAGAGTAAACTACGTAGAGAATGGGGGGAAGGCCCAAATTCAAAGACAGCAACCTGCTCAGGCTGATTCAAGAAAGAGTAAGACATGTTTTCAAAAAGTTTATTCTAAAAGTCATCAATATAAAAGCAACATTTTAAACAGTATATTTTTACATATTATAAAAGCAGTACTTGTTCATGTAGAAAAGACTAGAACTTGGTGACAAAAGGAAAGATCATTTCAGTTCCACCACCTGAAAATCATCGTATTAACACAGTGTTGCCAGCCTTTTAGATGTTTTTCTGTGTGTTGTGTAAACATAAACAGAGACCAGATCATTTATTCATCAATAAGAACATCTTCTCATCACATCTACTGCCCTAAATCGTTGTTCATAACTATAGTACTTCATTGACTGAATGTACCTCTCAGTATTTAACCAAAAACCTGGTTGCTGCACCTTTAGCTTACATTTTTGCTACCCAGACGTTTGTGCTCAGTGTTGTTTTATATTTTTAACTTACTATTAAACATCTTCATTTATAAAATACTCCAAAAGTGACATTTTACTGACATTATAATTTTTTAGCTTCTTAAGAAACCAGAAAAGGGGGAGGAACCAACTGAAAAGCCCAAAGAAAGAGGAGAGGAAGTGGATGTCAGAGATGGAAAACGGGAGCCCTGTGCCGGCTGTGCTGTCCTGAAGCCCACGCCCCCGGGGAGCTGGCTGGAGGAGCCCAGGGAAAAGTGAGCCCATGCTTCCGTTGCTTTGACCACATGAAGGGTCGCAGACTGTCCTGTGCTAGGATATGGGTTTGTATTTCATATAGGAACTTAGCTCCTTTCATCTGCAGCCTCAAGTCTGTCTTCCAAGCAGGGACATGTCCTTCTGCCGGTTCCTTAGCTGTGCCTGTGCTGGCCTCTTCCTTTGGATTCCTGTTATCGCCCTTTAGGTCTTCAGGATCTCCTTCGGAGTCTCTTGTCCAAGTGCTGGGCTTCCTTTGTTGGTGTTACTATCCCTGTGGCCCTTCCGTAGAATTTGACCAGCAGCCGTGGATCCTGCTCTTCCACTAGCCCTCCCTGTCTCAGGCCATTGGTCCTTGGGCGTGGACTTCTCAGCCTGCTTGTGACATGTTGCTCATGAAAGGAGCTCTCGCAGGGCTTCTGTGGGAATGGGACAGACACGGTTTCTGCACAGAGGCCAGAGAGACCCATCAGAACCTTGTCAGGTGGGAGCCCCTCCCTCCTGCCCCTGAGCCCGCCCCTGAGCCTCAAGGCTTGGTCACCTCCACACGGTCCGTGAGATAAGTGAATCGAGGCTCCTTGTCCTCCTGGCCCGGGGTTCCTGAGCACACCCTGCCTTAGGACTCCCCTGGGGCTTCCTGGAGCCCAGGGCTGCTCTGCTCCGGAGGTTCTGGGAGTGAACTTATGTTGGCAGGCAGGATGGTCATGGGTTTGGGCTGCCGTTTGCCTCTTAGAAACAGCAATCTGAATGACTTCATACTGTCTTTCTTCCACACAGACTTGTGATTAAAAAAAAAAAAGTTTCCCTCTTTTTGAGGGTTCTGGTTTATTGGTTTGTTTCTAAAATTAATTTATACATGATTATGAAATCTGTGATCTGTTAGCACTGTGGTTTCTGCTAGAGGTGTTTGTATTATTGCTTACGATATAGCAGTGCCTTTTGTCACGTTTCTGGCATGAATTCACACTTTGCTTATAGATCTTTTTCTCCCCACCAATCCTGCTGCTTCTGTTTTGAGGGGAAGCCACAGGCAGCATGTGAGGACTTTAACCTGTGGGTTGTGAAGGGAAAGACTTTAAGAACCAAAGGAGCTGGGCACCTGGGGGGCTCCCTTGGTTGAGTGGCTGCCTTTGGCTCAGGTCATGATCCTTGAGTTCCGGGATCAAGTCCCACATCAGGCTCCCAGCTCTGCGGGGAGTCTGCTTCTTCCTCTAACCTTCTCTCCTCTCATGCTGTCTCTCACTTTCTCTGTCTCTCAAATGAATAAATAAAATCTTAAAAAAAAAAAAAGAACTGAAGGAGCTAAGCAGCCACTTATTTATTTATTATGCATTTATCAGTGTAATAAATGTATAAAAATTAGTAAATTTCAGTTAATTTTAGCTACATTTGAAGCAGAAATCAAGCCATCAGTAACAGCTCTGTGTCTTGATGGACATGGACCTGGGCCACTAGGAAAGTCACGTGAGCACTTTGGTCTCCTGGACTTTATCTGTAAAGGAGGGAGTTATATTTACCTTGGGGGTTACTGAGAATTAGAAAACTAAGTAATTTGCCTATTATATATGTCACGTAGGTTTAACAGTAGATACTGTCGTTAGTTACTATTGTGGATTCGTCTTTCAGGAGTTCTTTTCTTGAGTACCTGCGCCGTGCCCATTATGTGCGTGCCTGTGATACGCTCACGAGCAGACTTAGGTACTCCCTGCCTCTTCAGGAACCTGTAGTCTGGACAGGAAAATAGGTACTCGACTAGCAGTATACCTAACTGGGGTTACTGAGAACTTGTATTGAATCACAGGTCACAGAATGACAGTGATAAAGAGCAAAGGGAGATGGAGAGAAGATTTCGAGAAAAAGAGCCTGAAACACAAAGATGCCACATGGATGACAGCAGAAAGCACAGAGCTCACTGTGAGTTAGACAAGTTTTCAAGGAGAAACGAAGAAGAGCCAAAATGGGGAAAAGGAGCACCCCCAGACCGAGGGAAGAAGGGGTATCAGGACAGTGGCGTCCCTGTGGAGGCAGCAGAGTGGCCCGGGAGAGAGCACAGGAGTGAAGGCGGCCCAGCACCCAAAGCGGAGCGCCCGGGAAACAAGGTTCTTTTGTTCGTTCGTTCATCAACCCTGAAAGTGTAAACTAATGTCTGCAGGCTTACACCTGCTTTGCCAAACAGAAGTTCCTTTGTTTAGCCAAAATAGAGAAATCTACATTAGAAGTCTTGAGATTTTGGATCCCACACTCTGACAGTGGAAAGTCTGCCCCACGGGGTCCTGCGCTCTTAGGGAGTGTGTCTCCTGAGAGCTTGCATTTCACGACACTCTGTGGAGCTTTCTCTTACATTACTAATAACATACTGATTATTAGGAGATAGCTGGCTCATAAATACCCGTCAGGTCTGCGTAGCCGGCACAGGATTGGAATTGCCCACTTAGACCAACAAATTGTTTTTTTTCCCCCCAAGAGTTTGAGGTTAATTTTTATTCAGATCACATTGTTGCAGAGAAGCACTATTAATGGGGTCCCCTCCCTTCCAGGGCCAGGCCCAATGGTGCAGCCAGTCCCTCACTGCCCGGCCACCTGATGACCGAGGGCACTGAGGCTCCCCGGGCTGCAGTCCACACCCTCCTGCCACCCCATCCCTGACCTCAGCAGGCATGCTGTCCTCTGTCTGCATGATTTTGTCACTTCAGGGGTGTTTTAGAAGTAGAAGCACACAGTGTGTGACCTGAAATCGGCTTTCTCACTCAGCAGAATTCCCTTCAGATCCACCCAAGGTGTTGCTGGGATCAGTGATGTGGATTTTTAAAATGTTCCCAGTAAAGGCAAGGCAGAGTTACCGGCAAGAGGGGAGCTTCTTACCTGCAGCCTTGACTAGCCGCATCCGTATCACTCAGAGGTTTCTGTAGTTATCTGAAGCTCAGGCACAGCAGATTCAGCCATGGGTCTTTTGGGTCGGGGTTGTTTCATGAACACTTGGGTCTCAGCTGCCTTCTGATGTAGCGGCAGTGAGTGGTCTGTATTTGCACAGCTTTAGGTGTTGGGACTCCTCTCAGTGAACTGTGATGCTCTGGAGGTAATGAGGCGCCTTGTGCATAATGGCACCTTTCATATGAGGCCTGGCCGCTTACAGTGTCCTCTCACCATCTGTGTACACCAGTGTTGTCCTCGTGAAAAGCAGGACCGCGTGTTGGCCTCAGGTGGGAGGTGGCACGGGAGCCCTGTGCCTCTGTGCGCACAGGGATTCAGACCCACGGCGCCTGCCTGGCCCTCTCCCGCTCTCTTCACTGGCCAGGTTTCTGCTAAGGAAATGAGCGCGCCTGTAAACGTCCTGCTGGTGACTATGGGTCCTGGGAGTGGGTCGAGGTGAGTTGGTGAGCCCTGCCGAAACCCTGTGCGGGGTGTGCCCGGGCCCCCAGCTGGCCAAGGAAGGGGTGCAGGCTCAGGAGGCTCCCCGGAGCCAGGGGTTGGTTGATCCCCCTCTCCTTCAGGGCAGAGCTGACTGGCTTCCCACTGGTGCTCCTGGTCCTTCACCGGCCTCACCATCGTGGCGTTCCGAAGCAGTTCAGTAGTATTTTACACGCTTCATTTTATTTTATTTTAAAGATTTTATTTCTTTATTTGACAGAGAGAGAGACAGTGAGAGAGGGAACACAAGCAGGGGGAGTGGGAGAGGGAGAAGCAGGCTTCGTGCTGAGCAGGGAGCCCGATGCGGGGCTCAATCCCAGGACCCTGGGATCTTGAGCCAAAGGCAGATGCTTAACCAGCTGAGCCACCCAGGCTCCCCTTTTATACTCTATTCAAGTATTGTTGCGTTCCTCCACCCCAGAGTTTAATCAGATGGAGACACAGGAATAAGCCACATGGAAAGTGCTCATTATAGATGTTATTAATTATTTGGTTCATCACCCTTAAAAGCCACCTCTGTCCATGCCTTGCTTTGTCTTAGGCTGTGTGTTTACCCTGCCTGGTGAGTTGGAGGGGCTGAGATGTGTGTGTAAGTCTTCACCTCCACCTGGGAGGGGAATGCCATGATTCCACTGGCTCTGAGGGTTTTCTGGGTTTGAGCATAACATTTTCCCAGATACTAATTTTACCTTCTTTCAAGTTATTTTAAATATTAACTGTCCTTTCCATGGATTTTTTTTGGCTTTAAAATGCCTCGTGTCTGAGATAGTGCTGTGAAAAAGGCAGATTTTTTAGCTGCAAGACTGATTTGCTTTAGATAATTGGGATCATTAGACCCCAAAGTAGAGACATTTGGCTCCCTCCTGTATTGCCAGCCTTTGGAAGGGTAACCGCTTCCCGCCTTGTCCTGGCAGGATCGGCCAGCCTTGCAGCTGTACCAGCCAGGAGCTCGCCTCCGAGCACGAGAAACTGGTGGGGGAATCTCCGTGGAGGGCCGTGATGGGAGCAGGGGCGAGGCTGAAGATTCGGCATGGGCTGGTTCCCAGAAGAGCGAAGAGGCAGGGTGAGTCAGAGCGCACGTTTGATGGGAAGCTCCCATTCAGCATTTTACGGGTTAGAGAGGCCGTCCAGAAATGTATCAGTCAGCCTCGAGTATAACTCGCAAGGTACATTTACTCCTTATAAAGAAATCAGAAACTAGAAATATAACTGTGGCATAGAAGCATCTAGAAACTATTCTTAAGAAAGAAGCAATCTGTTAAAAAATTAAAAAGTTGTCCTAGATTTTACTGTTTTTAATATAAACTAGTATATACTGTTCAGCCAGCACAGAACAGATAATCTCCTTTGAAAAGTAGAAACATATGATTAAAACAGAGAATAAAATTAGTATTGTACCAGTATGAACTCTGAAGCACTTTGAAACATGTTGTAGGAATAACCTGTACTTTGAGTTATATACAGTTCTAAGTAAGTGATCTGTTGGGATCTGGATCGAGCGCGCACGTGTGTGTGTGTGTGTGCGTGCGCGCGCGCGCACGCTGTAGTTTAAAGAAGGGGAGGGAGTCACTCCCATACCATCGTAAGCTGGCGATGTAGACACCTGTGCCGCCTGCCGGCAGCATTCTCTGACGCCTGCATGCTGTAGCCCCTAGGACAGGAGCGCTACCACAATGTGAAGTCCCATACCGCTAAGTATTGCCCCTTCAACAATTTGGCCACTGACTTTTTTTCAGTCTTTTGATGGACGTCCTGCATATGGTATTTAACCACAGCTGTGTAAGGGCTGCTGAGATAACGTAAGGGCATTATTTGGGGACAGGGATAACTTAGGAACAGCATCTGGGGTTTTCCTTTTTGCAGTCTGAGGCAGTTTTATTTTGAAAGGACTTGTGGAGCTTTCTGCAATTATGTGTTCACAGTATTTTTTAATGTTAGCGAAATTTTAAAACATAAATGTATCTCGGCACTATGCTTTGGACCACATATTAAATAATTTTAGTTGCTATGGATTTGAAATCCAGTTATGGTACTTTTCCTACATTGAATTTTACATAATAAAATACTGCTTTTCAAAATGTAACTTTAATTACCTGGGTATTTTGTTGATTATTCCTTATTAAATATGAAATGTTTATCAAAAAAGTGAGAATTTGGGGCACCTGAGCCTTTGGTTCAGGTCATGAATTTTGGGTCCTGGGCTCAAGCCCCGCATCGGGCTCCCTGGTCACCGGGGAACCTGTTTCTCTCTCCCCCCACCCTGCTTGTGTTTTCTCTCCCTGTCTCTGTCTCTCTCTCTCACCCACTCGTTTGAGAACACAGCATCTTGAGCCCCATGCAGACCTGAGCCCACAGGGCTCCACCAGCCCCTGAGGGTGTGAGTTAGCTATCATGGAGCAGTCTGCCCCACGCCGCAGTGCCTGGGCCTTCCTGAGAAACTCACTCTTCATTTTTAGAATCAACTCAGTGTCCACTTACCCCCTCACAGCACTGGTTTTTCTCCCCTCTGCCTTTGACCACCACAGAAGCAGGCTGCTTTATTCATTTCCTATTCCAAGCCTAAAGCTGGTTCCGACACAGAGCAGACACTTTTAAATGAGTGAACCAATCAATGCACCCTTTGTGGTTTCCCTTTGGGACACTCCCGGGATAGAACAAGAAAAGTGTCTGAGCATGTGGCCCATGGAGGCCCCCTGGCAGCCCCCAGACAGGAGGGCTGGGGGCTGCCGCCAACCAGTCAGCTTGGAGGAGTTCAGCCAAGTGGGGCAGCCCTTGCCTCCTTCACAGGCACCAGCCGGGGCCTCTAGTGCCAAGAGGGAGGAAGGAGCAGCCTTGGGGGCCTGAGACAAGCTGACACTGCCACACGCAGCCCCAGTGTGTCCCCTCTGCTGCCACGTGTTCAGCAGGGAATCAGTGTGCGTGTTCCTCACCTCCCTTGGGAGGGCCATTTCTTGCTGCAGGCGGAGAGAGAAACCATCCACAACTTCCAGATAACCTGCCCAAAGAAGCAGACACACGTACTCTGGCATTGGTGTTCCCCACCATGGGGGCCAGGCAGCAGGAACGTGCTACTGCAGCCTGAATTGACTAAAAGATAAAAACAAAAGGTACGTATCCCTCTGAATTAAAAACAGCAGCATGTTCACAGCTGATGAAGCTGGGAAGGATCCAGTTCACTACTTTCTCGAGGTCTGTAAATGTTTAGTAGTAGTAAAGTGTTAAAAAGAAAATTCATCTTGGATGGGGATTTTTTCCATTTGGTTCATATGTTGAAAGATGAATTGAATGAATACTTTATACTGATAGAATAAGATGATCTTAGACAGTCTTATTTCACTTTTTCGTTTTTATTGGTCTCATTGCTGAGACCACGTTGATGTAGTTAGGGACCAGAGGGGTGTTGTCATAGGAATGCCATGTAATTCTTTAAATTTCTTTTGAGTTGTATGCCAAATGTTCAAATTATCTATAACCAGAAATTACTTGTAAGAGTTTTACCATCTGATAACTCTTTCAATCTTACTGAAAACAGAGACCTGACTTTTAAAAGGGTTTGTTATTCAGTTGGACTCATACATCTTCTGTTTCTGGGAAGCAGACAAAAAAGGCCCTAAACTCATTGCCAAAAAGAGGTAAGCCATAAAATCTCAATCTTTCACTATTACTTTCCCTGCCAGTGGTCAACATTCTCATTAGCATAATTCAATCAGAGCACAAAGTAACAATGGCATCCAAGTTATTTTATATTTTTTTAATGGCATCCAGTATTTATGAAGCAGTGTGCCAGGAATTTGACTAAGTGTTCTAAGCACTTTATGCTGTCTTATTCCATAATACGGAATGAGAGGTAGGTCCTACAAGTCTGCCCCATTTTGCACATGAGAGTAATAGCTTGCTCAAATTCGCCTTCAGGCATGCACACACAAACACACACTAAGCAAGGGAAGCAGGTACAAATGTAGGTTTGTCTGACTTCACAGCCCACGCTCCCAACCATGTGCTCGTGGTCCCTGGCAGGCGAGCAAGTGTGTGCCCATCGAGTGTGAAAGCTGTAACGTCCGGGAAGGTAGATTCTTAGCTTTGCCAGTGCCTTACCGCACTTTTGGAGATGGCCAAGTGATGGAAGTCCTTGCATGGAGAGGGAGCCTGGCTTCTAGTCTCACATGGAATGTAGAGCAGGAGAGAGGTCATGGGCTCCTGCAGTTCCACAACCGCAAATAGTACCCAATATATACTTTGGGTGGTATGTATATATAGTATACCCAATAGTATACCCAGTTATACTTTGTGTGTCCCATAGCACCCAAGGCCCGGCTGGTTTCTGTACTCGCTGCTCCTGCTTTTTTTCAGCAAGAGCAGGTGACCTTACTTGGGCATCCTGTTCCAAGCAGGAGCAAACAAGGCTGTTTGGAAGAGGGTTGGCTTTGCGCTGTCACAATACATGCATAAAGGAACTCAGGTGGCCTGCGTCAGGTTCCTGGTAGCCTTTCACTTGCACGTGTGTGGAAAGGCCACTCACTCATGTATTCAGCTAGTATGTATTGAGCGCCTCTGTGTCGACCCTTTCAATTCTGGCCTGCCTCACCCTGCTGGCTGTGAACCTTCGATGGTCATTCAGCAGAGCAGTTACGCATGGCAGAAGACAAGAGCCTCTTTCCCACCAGCAAGGCTTTCTGGGGGCCTGGGCTCCCCTTCCTTCTCCCTCCTAGAAGGGGGCTCATGAATGGTCCTCAGGCCACAGTTCATCATCCCGTTCTTTCTTGCTAAGGTGGAAAGTCTCTGTCTCATCGACTAGATGAGACATTGTGCTATTTGTTTTCTATGCCCTACAGGTTATAGAGCACATGGAATGTCTGTATTTTTTCCCTCCTTCCTATATTTGTTTCTTTAGTGTGTAGTTGGTTTTTTTAAGTGAAATATTTGAATTCCTCCTTAATTTCCTTTTGCATGTAATCTGTAGCAATTTTCTTTGTGGTCACCATGGGAATCAACATCCTAAAGTTAAACATTCTAATTTAAATTTGTAGCAGTGTAACTTCTATACCAGAAAAATTGCTCCTTTACAACTCCGTCCCCTCCCCCTTTAAGTTGTTGATGCCACAAAATTACATCTTTATACTATGTGTGTCCCAAAACAAATATTTTTTTAAATGCATTAGTCTCCTAAGTAATGTAGAAAACAAGATTTGGAGTTACAAAGCCAAGTTACAGTAGTATTGGTTTCACATTAATATTTTTTCTTTTTATGTCTTAGTTTCTTAAATCACTTAGCTAAGAAAAAAGTGGTTACAAACCATTGTTACAATAATACGAGCTTCTATATTTACCTTTATGAAGGTATTTGTTTCTCCATATGGCATTGAGGTAGTGTCCAGTGTCCATTCATTTCCCCCTGCAGGACTCTGTTGAGCATTTACTGTGGGGCACATCTAGTGGTCACAAACTCACTCAGCTTCTTTTTCTTCTGGGAATGTCTTGATTTCTCCCTCGCTTCTGAAAGACAGTTTTGCCAGATATGGATTTCTTGGTTAACAGGTTTTTTTTCACTCTTAATGCATTCACCCAGTGTCTTCTGGCCTACACATTTTGATAAGAAATCTGCCCATATTCTCATGGAGGGTCCCTTGTATGTGATGATTTTCTTCTCTGTTGCTGCTTTCAAGATTCGTTCTTTCTTTTTGTCTTTTAAATGTTTGATTTAAATGTGTCTCAGGGTGGGTCTCTTGAATCCATACTACTTGGAGTTTGTTGAACTTTTTGGATGTTTATACTCATGTCTTTCCTCAAGTTTGGTAAGTTTTCAGCCATTTATTTCTTCAGATATTCGCTCTGCCCCTTTCTCTCTTTCTTCTTCTTCTGGGATGCCCACAATGTGTAGGTTGGTTTACTTGATTGTCTCTCACAGGTCCCTTAGGTTCTGGTCGCTTTTCTTCGGTCCTTTTTCTTTCTGTTCCTCAACATGGATAATTTCCATTGTCCTGTCTTAAAGTTCATGAATTCTTCTGTCTGCTTAAATCTGCCTTTGAATCCCCCTAGTGAATTTTTCATTTCAGTTGTGGTATTTTCAGCTCCAGAATTTTCTTTTTAAGGTTTTCGGTCTTCTTGTTGGTATTTCCATTTTGTCCATGCATCCTTTTCTTGACTTCCTCCACCTTTAGGACCATTGTTTTAGAGTCATTGCTTTTAGAGTCTTTGCTGATAGATCTGCCACTATATCTTTCTCACAGACAGATTCTGTTGAAATTTTTTCCTTTGAATGGGACATACTTTCCTGTTTTTGTATCTTGGGATATTTTGTGAAACACTGGACATTTGAATCTAAAATGTGTAACTGTGGAAATCAGATTCTCCCTCTTCTCCAGGGTTTGCTGTTTTTTGTTGTTTTTATTATTGTGGGTTCTGTGCAGAGATCAGCCTGAGGCATAAACAATGTCTTCTTATATCTCTTTGGAGCCTTTCCTTCAGCATTCATGGCCACTTTCTCATTTTCCTTGTACATGCAGCTGTTTTTTAAAGTCCTAGTCTTTAATGTCTGGTTCCCAAAAGGGGAAGAGCAAAACTGAGTTTAGGGTGGGGATGGGGGGAGGGGGGTGAGTCCTGGCCTTTTAAATCTCCCGAAGATCACTTAAGCTGGAGGGCAAGGGATTGCAGCAGTGGAGGAGATGCAGCCAGGATGGCTACCTGCCTCTCTGCCTGCACCTTTTTGATCAACACTAGCAGTCAGGAGTCAAAGCCCAGATCCCCAGTGTTTGGAAGACAGGGTCCTTTTTACCCACCCTGTAAGTCGTGTGCAAAATGCTCACATGGCCTCGGGTGGCAGACGGGTAGCTGCCACTCTGTGAAGGCTAAAATTTACTGTCCAAGACTTCCCCTGCGAGCTGCAAGCCTTCAACAGACTCGAGTTCCAAATAGTTACACCAGACCGGTTCTTCCAGTGCGATGCTGCCCACCTGGGGGACAGATTTCTGGCGCTTCCTACTCCATCTTCCTAGAATCCTCACTGCTTGACTGCCTTTGATTTACTCTTTTCCTTGGAAGAGCTGAGTGGCTTCCAGCTGGTCTCCTCCACTGTAATAGCTCTCACCCCACAGGCCAGGGAATCCATGCGGGGATCCCGACAGTTCTGGAGATTAGCTACTGCTATTATACACGTCCTGAGGGGGGCGATAACCACAGGATGGTTTGGGAGCCCACAGAACCAGCTGTGAGACAGACCCGAGCTACCACTCCAGGTGCCTGATCTACACAAGCCCCTGCTTAGACTGGAGGGGCCACAGTGACGCTTGGGCTCTCCTGGGATCAGTGTCAGTCCGGTCCATGTCCAGGTAGTCCCGAGAGTCTGTTTCTTCTCTCCAGCACACAGTTGCGCTGCTCCAAGGCCATCAGTCCCTTGGGTGAAGGTTGGGAGAAAGGCTAACTATAAGTTTTGTGGCAGTGTACTTGGGTCCTTGCTCAAGGCGACCATGCGTCCCCTGCATCCAAGGGGTTCGGGGTTTGTAAACTGGCTCTAGTCTGGGGACTGATTGAGGGGCCAGTGTTCTCTGTTTTTGATTCAAATAAAATTTTTGTTCACTTGACCTAGAACTAATTCTTCCATTTATACAAATCAAGAATTTATGAGGGTTCCATGTATTTCGCCTAGTTCTCTTGTTGGTCCATGACAAGCATTTGCAAGAGATCAGCTAGTGATGGAAGTAAAAAGTTAACAGGCTCAAACCAACTAAGCCACTCATTGGTCAGGATCAAAAGTGTTAAATCATCTTATTTCAACAGTTTTCTCAGCTTTAGTCTGGAAAACTTTTGATGAAAATGTAGCATTCCTGCCCTGAGTCAACACTAAATGAGGCCCAATTCAGTCTCAGAGGGTTTCTCTCTTCTTTCTCCAATTCATAAAATAAAAAGCAGTTTGGCCAAGAGTAGCCCTGAAAAGTGGAGAGAACTGTGTGCCAGGCTTAGTGAGAGTAGCAGTTTTCCTATTTTCTTTCTTTCTTTTTCTTTCTTCTTTCCCCCTTTCTTTTTTTTTAAGATTTATTAGAGAGAGGGGGAGAGGGCACGAGAGGGGAGAGTGGCAGAGGGAGAGGAAGAAGCAGGCTCATCACTGAAAAGGGAGCTGGACTCAGGACTCAGTCTCAGGACCTTGAGATCATGACCTGAGCCGAAAGCACATGCTTCACTGACTGAGCCACCCAGGCACCCTAAGGTGCCAGTTTAATAGGAAACAGAGCATTTTCTTGGGGAAGAAAAAACAATGAGCAGAGTGGGGTTGGAAGGTTGCTTGAGTTAAGGTATGGTTTACCAATGGAAATGGTTTGCCATTTTAAATGTGCAACATAAAATCAGTCTTGTGGAGAGCGATGGTTGACACTGAGTCTTGACACCGCAGGCAGACTGTACTAACAGCTGTGCACAGTGATGAGGGCCTTGACCAGTGAGGTAGTAACAGATACACTGCTGAGGAAAGCGAGCGTGCAATAGGCCAGGCAGAGGAATCAAAACCTCAAATGTCAAGCCCAGGTCTGGTAGGCAGAGTAGTCCCAAAAGATGCCCAAGTCCCAACTGCCAGGCTCTATGATTATGGCAGTATATATGGCAAAAGAGATTTAGGGGTGCTAATCAGCTGACTTTAAAATAGGGAGATCAGCTTAGATTACCGGGGTTGCCTAAAGTAAACAAAAGGGTCTTTACATGGAAGAGGGAAGTAGAAGATGAGGTATGTTAGCAAGGGGACCATAAGCCAATAGAAAATGTAAAGGGAAGGGAATGGATGCTTTTCTAGTGCTTCCCGGAAAGAAGGCAGCCCTGCTGACACCTTGACTTTGGCCCAGTGAACTACAGAAATGTAAGAAAAATTTGTGTTGTTGTAAACAACTGAATTTCAGGTTATTTGTTAACATGGCAGCAATAGGAAACGAATACACTGCTGACTCAAAAACTACTCAACAGAAAGACTGAGGAAAAGGGACAATTTCAGGGCATTTAAAGTCTGGGGATGTAATTCAGCTTGAAGATGCCCTTCATTTTGTGATGTCTGCAGATCTAACTTGGTAAGCATCCTTCTATCTTCATCTAAGACAAAGTTGTAGAATCCACACCAATATTAATAAAAGGAGTGTGGTGCCTGGTTGGCTCAACTGACAAAGCATGAGACTCTAGATCTCGGAGAGGTGGATTCAAGCCCCACGTTGGGTGTAGAACTCGCTTAAAAAATTTTTTAAAAAGTCTTAAAAAATAAAAACAGTATCTGCTACAGACAGATCCCAGTTCAGGTACTTAAGAGTCCAATTAATGACAAGTCAATAGGCCACCTCAAATATAATAGTGCCAGGTCCGTGAATGCTGAGTGAAAGATCGGTCTAGTAATCTTTCATATTATATAAAAATCACTGGATTGAGTTCATTTAAAATAGTAGTCATTATATAGGAAAATGAAAATGTAGATACGGTCACATTGACTAGAGGGATGCTACTGTATAGGAGGCAAAATTGCCAAGGTTAAAAAAAAATGGGGGGGTGGGGAGGTATCCTAATCCTGAGGTAAAATGAGAAAAAGGTGGAAAACCCTAAGTGAGGTGAGACAAGAACACACTGGCTTAACCAAAGGCCAAAACTATTCGTGCATCTCCTACTTGGGCATAGTATCTTCTGTATTATGAAGAAACCCACCTAAGATGGCAAGTCATGGGATCTAGTTGGCCCCACCTTGAGCAAAGGTTTAGGAAGGATTCTGTGAGAAGTTTGCACTAGAAGTGTAAAGTCCTAAGGAAAATAATGTTACACTTAATAGTTGGTTTGAGGTTGCAGGCTTCAAAAGGGTTTCAAAAAAAATTTCTAGGTGCTGCACACCTTTGTCTTCTCCGGTCATACTTTTGATTGAGTCAATGTAGATGAGAACAAGACCACTGTCTTATCCAAGGTTCCTACCTATCCTTCTTGTTGGCCTAAAAGGAAAACTCCAGCACTGGACGCTTGTTCTCAAGGGGCCCAATGTAAACTGACAACATCAACTACTCACCAGAAGTGTGCCCTGGAGCCTATAAGGTCCTCCCAGGATTCTATAAACACTAAGACCTTCCCAGAATTCTGTAAACACAATGTCTTCTCAACTGGCATATTAATTTGGATGCTATGAAAAAAAGTGCTTGCTGTTCAAGAATGTCTGGGAACAGCTTAATTAAAATTAGTCTCTCTACCTGTGGCTACATAGGAGAATCCTTGTGGCCCTAAATGCTTCACATCGGTTTTACACAAGTCGGTCAGGATGTGGATCTCCCACAAGGTGCACTGCCGAAGGTAGTGTTTCCCTCACTTACTTGACCACGTAACTGAGAAAACATAGCTTAGAAAATGCTGCACCAGATGGGAAAATTAGCATGCTGAGAACAGGGGGAACAGGAAAGAATCATGGAATCTCAGTATCATACAATGAAAATTACACAAAGGAAAACACACATAAGGATGCTGCTGACATGAAAGCCTTTGTTTTTAATTTGGTTGATACACATTTGACAAAATATTTTAGAACAAAATAATCCACGAACAGGCACGAGGAATTACAGTAACAACTGCGGAAAACATACAATTGACATACTCTCAAACAGAAATGTCTACTTACAAAATTTTCTACTGTGCATCTGGAAGACTCTCAGTTCCTACTCATTACCAGGTCTGAACCCCACCTAGGTGGCGTGTTAGGCCCAGAAGCAGGAAGTGCAGTTCTGACACATTTGGCAGTTAAGGATCATCTATTGGTGTGAGCTCACAGGGAAGCAAAGAGACAGACCCAGGAATGGGGTGGGATGGGGAAAGCGGCGCAGAATGGAAGACTCAGAAGGAAACAACCAAGGACAGGACCTAAGTCACACTCATCTTTCCCAGTTTCCTAGAGAAGGCTACAAATCTTTTAAACTACTCAACATCTTTTAGCAGAAAATCAGCAACCCTGAGACTCCAATTTCCCATGACATAAAAGCTAATAAACATCTAGAACTGCTCAAGATTTATAAATAAACTAACCTTAAATGATCAAAAAGGAACTTATGATCTGAAAATACACTTAAGAGAAAAAAATTTCTCAAATTTTTCATGCCTAATTCTTAAACATTCCAACTAATAATTTCCAATGTCTGGAGTTAGTTTCACAAAAAGATACACTTTGACTAGATGTTTTAAATTGAGTACAACTTGCTCTCGATAAGTGGACCACCTACATCTTCATATTATTCAAATATATTCCAAAGAAATTAAAGAAATTTTATCCATTGGAATAAAGTTACAAATTTATTGACTTACAAGATAGCCACAGAAACATGAAAAAAAGAACCAAATGCTCATTCTTAGTGACACTACTGAGATAATTAAACACAGTACACCATAAACACCAACATCTACTGATCCGACTACGCTATTTGACTATATGCTTTACAGTTTCAACACACTCTGTAGATCACAAATTCACGCCACGTGTAAAAAAGTCATACCTGCTGCTCTTCCAGGGGCTGCTCCAGAGCTTCCAGCAGCTTTTTATTGGCCTCCTCGTTATGCCGGCTTTGACAGTGAGTTAGATGTTTCTTAAAGCCTCTTGGGAAATTTGATTCAAAATTACAACGTGGACATTTAAGTAAACTTTGCCCGTGGGCTGCTACATGATTTTTAAGGAGAGATTCCAAAAGAAAAGCCTTTCCACAAATTGTACATTTGTAAGGGCTATGAACATTATGCTTATTAACCAAATGATGCAAAACCGCACCTTTTTTCATAGCTCGACAGCAACAAATTTTGCAATAATACTTTCCTTTTCCACGCTTCATATACTTTGCAATCTCTTCCTCAGAGATAAAAGCCTCTTTCTCTTCAGTAAATTGTAACACATTTTTGGACTGCTCTGGACTAATCATGTCCATTTTGTTCTCTTTGCTAAAATCAATAGATTCTACATCAACCTGCTCCTGATCACTGCTTGATTCTTGGCCCTTGCTGTCTATCACATCTAAATCTGCTTTTATATACTCACTGCTACTCAGCTCAGCATCTGAGTTCTCTTGGTTGTCCTTCTTGAGCTTCTTTGAGGAAGGAAATAAAGTGTCTTCTAAGAGTTTCTTAGGTGTAGCTAGTAGTTCTTCCTGAACCAAAATATCACACTTTTGATCATCTATGGCATCTGTCTGTAGTTCATCACCAAGCTCAACTGCCTTCTGAGATTCTGAGAAGATAGTGGATTTGGGCAGTTCAGGGAAAAGGGCATGTTTCCGGGGCTCTGGAAAAAGAGCACGTTTTCGTGGTTCAGGAGAAGCTGGAGGGGCTGTTTTGGTGGGCTCAGAAAACAAGGCAGGTTTTCTAGGTTCGGTATCAAGAGAGAGAACAGGCTTCCATATATCGGAGGTTGCCTTAGGGGACTCAGACGGTCCAGGTTTCCGAGGTTCAATAAAAAAGGAAGACTTCCAGAGGTCAGGGGAACCACCACGGGAAGTTTTCTGGGACTCGGGAAAATCAAGTGAAGCAGGGGAAGTTTTTCGCTGATCAGGAGAAAGCTTCCAAAGCTCTGGAGACCCTGAAGGTTTTCTTAGCTCTGGAGATCCCGCTGGGCTACGGATCTCTGGGGACAATGGTGGGCCTGGTTTGCGAAGCTCAGGAGACAAGGGAGGTCCTGCTTTACGAAGCTCAGGGGACACTGAGGGAACTGTCTTCCAATGTTCAGGTGACAAGGTGGGAGCTGTCTTTCGGAGTTCTGGTGGACCAGACTTCCACGACTCAGGAGACGCAGGGGGAGACTTCCAGGAGCCAGGTGAGACTGATGACGACTTCCAGGATGCGGGTGACACAGAGGAAGTTGGTTTCCATGGTCCAGGTGAGATAGAAGGAATTGGCTTCCAAGGACCAGGAGACACAGATGGAGCAGGTTTAGCTGGCTTCCAAGGTCCCGATGACGCTGAAGGACTGGATTTCCAAGACCTGGGGGACCCAGGTGGCCCTGGCTTCCAAGAACCTGGTGACACGGCTGGGGCTGGTCTTCTGGGCTCTGGAGAGACAGCAGGGAATGGCTTCCAAGGTTCAGGAGACTCTGACGGGGAAGGCTTCCTTGGCTCAGGGGAGATAGTCCGGGCTGGTTTCCGAGACTCTGGAGATGCAGTTGGGGATGGACCCCAAGGGTCAGGGGAAGCAGCCAAAACTGGTGACTCTGGAGATGAGCCTGAAGGTGGCCCCAATGTTTCTGGGAAATGGGAGTGTTTCTGGGGTTTAGGATTAATAAGAGTGGCCTTTACTGGCTCAGGAGATATAGGGGCAAGTTTCTGTGGTTCTGGAGAAGGAATAGGGACTAGTTTCTGAGACTCAGAAACAACAGGGACTGGTTTTGGAAGTTCAGGAGAAGAAACAGAGGAAGATTTTGGAGGCTCAGGAGAAGGAAGAGAAGGTGTCTGTGGCTCAGGAGAAACAACAGCGCCAGGCTTCTGAGGCTCCAGGGAAGTGAGAGGTGTAGGTTTTGGGGATTCTGGAGACAAAATTGGGCCAAGTTTCTGTGTTTCTATGGAAAGGGCAGGTATTGGTTTTGGGAGTTCTGCTGAATTAGAGGGTGTTTTCTGGTGTTCAGGAAGAGGAGGGCTGTTCCCAGGATCTGTTTCTTTGCTTAGCTGATTTTTTGGTTTCTCATTCCACTTCTCTGGGCCTGCATGTGTGGAGGTGATGTGATAGTACACATTAGAGTACATCTTGCTGGTGAAGAAGCACTTATGGCAGTGGAATAGCTTTGCACTTTTCTGGTAAAATATCATTTTACCTAACCCGCCAGCATCCATTTCATCACAAAATTCTGGATGGATGGTGCCCATGTGGATTTGCACATTTTCATAATCTGTGCCGCGGAAACCGCAGTGGTCACACTCCAGACGTGAGGATGGTTTGCGGAGTTCCTGGAATACTTCCATTTCTCTCTCTGTCACAACACACACGATTATATTCTTTAAAACCTTTCAAGAGTGCTGCAATAAAGTAGAAATAAATTATTTTCAGGGAACATAACTTTGAATAAAATGCTGTTCTCTAACTGTCCATTCTATAACTGTGTAATTTTAAGTCTGGAATGGCATGTGTATTTATCAGATAATTCCTCAATAAAGATTTTGAAGAGAAAGGAAAGATGGAACTAACTGAGCCCCACGAACTGTGACTTTTAGAGGTGTAAACTCATGTAATCCTCCTAACACCATGACTCATTATTATTTTTATTTGTAGAGGAAGAAACAGGTTCAGAGAGGTGACTCACCCAGGTTATAACATGACCCTAGCCTGACCCCAGAATCACCTAGCATGTGCCTTACATCTTGACTCTGAAACCCACAATCAACAAGCTGTCAGCATATAAAGCTGAGCCAACACCAAAATTAATGGTAGGCAGTTTAAGGCTGAGCAAGAAACTAGCTCCACTTCAGAGAGCATTTGTTAAACTAGAACTATGAAGAGATGGCTTTTAAAAAAATATCAACACATTTTGGGGTGCCTGGGTGGCTCAGTGGGTTAAAGCCTCTGCCTTCGGCTCAGAACACGATCTCAGAGCCCACATCGGGCTCTCTGCTGGACGGGGAGCCTACTTCCCCCTCTCCCTCTGCCTGCCTCTCTGCCTACTTGTGATCGCTCTCCCTCTGTCAAATAAATAAATAAAATCTTTAAAAACAAATAAAAATATCAACACATTTTGTAATATTTTATTCATCTTAATATCAAGTATTTTACTCATTCATTTAATAAGTGAACTATTTTCTGTGCCCTGTTTTTATAGGCACTTGGGTTTAAAGAGAGGTCTTGTACCACCGTGTTTACATTAGGTGCAAAGCCAAGTGTGCACAGAAGGCTGTCAAGGAAAGACGCTCGAGGACAGATCCTGAATGATGTAAAGGAAGTTTGCCTAGCAATGGGCAATTCAGATAGATGACACTCTTCAGGCAGGAACCTGCTTGCTAATGATTATGACTTTTTAAAAGTTTATGAAAAGTACAGGAGCTCATAGTTAAGAATGTAGTCATTTATGCAGAAAAATGTATCTACATAGTATTACTTGTTCTATGTATACACTATCTTGCACAAACACATCCTACACAAAGGGGATATTAAACACACTGTTCTGCAACTTTCTTTCATTTAAGGAAGAGAAGGTGGCTCCGGAGAAAGAAGACCAGGTTCCTGAGGCTTCGGGGCGAGAAGAGGAGAAGTTTTCAGAGATTCTAGAAACCAAAGTAGGCCAAGTTTGTACGTTTCTACTTAGAGAGTTCTGTTTCTACTTATATAGAGAATAAGCACTAAATTTCCTTGCATATCTTGAATATGAGGGTATTTCTGAAGGGAAAATTCCTAGAAGTGAATTACCTGGTTCAAAGGTGATTTATATTTAAAACATGCATTTCATAAAACTGTCAAAAAGTTACAGTACTATCATATACCAACCAACAGTGTATATACCAGGGACGATTCCCCAACTCCCTCATCAATACTTAGCATTATTAAATTTCTAATCTTTGCTGCTTCCCATGTTAAAACTGGAGTCACAGCATTGTTTTAAGGTGCTTTTCTTTAATGAGAAAGAGTAAACACTTTCCCTTGTTTATTCGCCATGTGTTATTTCTTTTGTAGGATGTGCCTTGTCCATTTAATTATCTGTAAATAGTCTGCATAAAAGAAATCAGCCCTTTACTGAAAATATTTTCCTAGTTTATCATGTCTCTTGACTTTATGGTATGTATGTTTACATATATATGTGCTTTTTTTCATACATGGCTGGTTTATGTAAAAATCAAAAACTTAAAGGTGTTTTCCTTATGACTTACATATTATGCTTTCCCACTCCACTACTTTTTAAAGCAGTCAATATTTCTTTCCTATGATTTTGAGGATTTCATTCTTTTTACATTTGTACTTGGCGGGGGAGAGGTAGAGGGAGAGGGAACCTTAAGCAGGCACCATTCCCAGGGTAGCAGAGCTCCACTTGGGGCTCAATCTCACAACCCTGGGATCATGACCTGAGCTGAAACCAAGAGTCAGACACTTAACTGATTAAGCCGCCCAGGCACCCCTTTATATTTGTATTTTTCCTCCATCTGGTAAAAATAGATTGGGATTCAGCCTATTTTTTCACCCCAAATGGATAGTTCAGTTGTCTCTGCAACCTTTTTCCTCACTGATATGCACATGTTCCATGTAAATTTCATGTTTATGAATCCAGTCTGGACTCTCTTTTATTTTTAAAATTTTTTAGGCAATCTCTATCCCCAACATGGGGCTCAAATTCATGACCCCAAGATCAAGAGTCGCACACTCTTCCAACTGAGCCAGCCAGGTACCCCTGACTCTATTCTATTCTCTACCGGTTCCATCTGGTATGCTCCTCTCTGCACGGGAACTCAACAACTGCTAAAAGAGATTCTGTAACATACACAGTGAGTTTATCCAAGTGAATCCCAAAGTCTTTTTTCATTAAATTATGTAACCATCCTTTACCAAAAGTATCAGCTACCACCAAGAGCAGGTACTGTGTTCTGTGCTAGTAATAATTACAAGGTTAAAACGTATTCCTTTCACATTACTGCTCCTCAAAATACAGCAAAGATTAGAGACCCTTATTTTATATTTAGTGGCTCCCCCTTTAATAATTTCAAAAACATTAACTTAAAAAACTTAACATTTCTAATTTTGATAACTTGTTTTGAAGATGTTATTGCTGACAACACTGTCTTCTATCACCTGTATCATTGGCGTATCATTTGCATTTTGGGGGGAGTGGTCTAAATTTAAAAAGGTGAGAAGACAGTTGAGGAAACAAGTGCTTTTCATAAAGTATTGGCTCCTTCTGAATTACCCTGCAACCATCCTGGCTTTTAGAAAATTGTTTTTAGGGCTATATGGATTAAAAAAAGAATCACTTAGTACTGAAGAAAAATCTCTGAAAAGAATCTTCAACTTACAAACATAATGAGGAAAACGTGTAGAAAGAACGTGTAGGTTGATGATCCCTCTCAGAACCAACATCTCATAAAATTAGAAGAATGGTAAAAGAAAAGGCAGCAATATCTCAATAATCCTATCTGGCTGTAAGTGGCCATAATGAACAGTCAAGGGCTGTTCATATTAAATAAGGGGGACATTAGATAAATCAAACCACATCATTATATTATAATAAACCCTACATCAAATATATTACAATACAGAGGTTAAGACCTCAGGCTGGGTTTGAGTGAGTCCTGGTTCCACTATATGGCTTTGTTAAGTTGCTGAACCTTTCTACGCTGCAGTTTTCTGGACTGTCCAATGGATGTTAGTATTTTGTAGCATATTTAGAACAGTATTTCGTGGTGGAGCCCTCAGTGTCAGCTATGATTATTATATTAGAAACTACAAGGGTAGCCTCTAACAAATACTTCACCTTCTGGTAAGTAAATATTCCCCAATGACCCTGGTAAAGTTCTGCCTGACCAACATGCAGTATCTCATCTGAAATATACTCAAGTTCTATTCATGACAGGAAGTGAGGTTTTGTACTTTCATGACTTAAGTTTCTTAAGCTTAAATGAACTGTTAACTATGGAGACTTTTCCCATCTTCTCAAGAAACTGGTGTACAGGGACGCCTGGGTGGCTCAGTTGATTAAGTGGCTGCCTTCGGCTCAGTTCCTGATCCCAGGGTCCTGGAATCAAGCCCCACATCAGGCTCTCTGCTCAGTGGGAGCCTGCTTCCTCCTGCTGTTCCCCCTGTTGGTTGTGTCAAATAAATAAATGGAAGGAAGGAAGGAAGGGAAAAAGAAAGAGCGAGAGAGAGAGAAAGGGAGGGAGGGAAGGAAGGAAAGGAAGGAAAGAAAGAAAAAAACTGGTGTACAGCAGGAGAAAGTATTTTACTTAGTGACCTCTGTCACTTTGCCTAATTTATAGTCCCATCAACAAAACAACTTTTTTCATTTCCTGTATGTTAACTCATCAACTTTTTACCAATACTAACTCATAAAATAGAGGGTTATCAATAAGCCTAGGAAGTGTATAATACAGGGATCAGATTATGACCTATAAGGGTAAAGCATTTTCTTTTATTCCCACAGAAATTACTGAGCACACTATTCTATCATCAGGAAGGTTTTTCAAAAGTGTTTCTAGCAAACTTACCAAATGAAATATTGACATCTCTACCACAGGGCAACAAGCAGAGAGTTGGTCTCTTCAGCCCCACCCTCGATCCCAACTGCTGCCCAAGTGTTGTGGTTCCTTCCTCCAAAGCTCTACCCCGTTTCTCCTTACTTCTACTTTCCACTGGCTGTATCTCTCTTTCTTGCCTCTCTGGAAATTCTACACTAATGCTACATTTTACAGCTGCTCCTGTAAATTACTCTATCTTTGATGAATACCACTTAGCCTAATTCCTGCTGCTTTTGCCTCCCATGGCCTCCAGCCACCTCAGCTTCTCAGACTGGACTGACTCCTTTTATCCTTAATTGCTGTCTGTTGAATCATCAGCTCTCTCACCCCTTCATCTAATGCCACTTAATCAGTTCCTCAAGCATCCCGTTCCCTCTCAGTCTGTGTTAAACCCCATGACTCCTCAGACTTCAGTGTTCCCCATCTCTCTCACTTGTCCCTCCCTATTTCCTCTTCCTATCATCAACCCTTCTGGCCAGTCTACCCAAACCTGCTACTCCCAGGCCTCATTACCATACCCTAATAACCTCTTACTTAAAAAAAAAAAAAAAAAAAGGAGGGGCGCCTGGGTGGCTCAGTGGGTTAAAGCCTCTGCCTTCGGCTTGGGTCATGGTCTCAGGGTCCTGGAATCGAGCCCCATGTCGGGCTCTCTGCTCAGCCAGGGCCTGCTTCCCCTTCTCTCTGCCTGCCTCTGCCTACTTGTGATCTCTCTCTGTCAAATAAATAAATAAAATCTTAAAAAAAAGGAATTGTACAAAATCCACTTCTCAAACCCAAACTCTATCATATATATGGATATCTAGCACACATTCATGCACAATTATGTATGAGCGTATGCTTTTAAGGATTTTCCTCAAGTATAAGCACTTTTCAAAAATGTTTACATCTTAAAAATATTCTCCTAAACGTTAAAAGACAAACAAAAATATATGCAAAGTAAAGCTGGTAGAATAACACTATAAATCCAGGACAAGTACGTTTAGAGCAGGAAAGAAATAAAGACCAACAGGCTTTTCTCTGGTAGACTTACCAGTTTATCTTCCTAGAGATCTTAAAAGTATGTCTTCAAAGGGCAGGCAAGTCTACATGGCTTCTGAGTGAACTACAGAAAATAGCCTGTAGTACATGAAGAACGAAGATGAGAGTTGGACCTGAAAAAAAAAAAAAAAAAAAAAGTGTAGTGTAATCAAAACTACATTTCTGTGATAATCTGTACCCCTGCAAAAGAATTCTGCCTATTTCTCTCACTGTCCTGCTTCCTGCAACAGTGCCAGGGGTCCAACCCACTTGCTTTAATGAAATAATACCAAAGATGACCATGGCTACCACCCATGCGACCAACCACATCTAATTCTACTTTAAAGTCCACTATGGAATTAACGCCCTTGTCTATAACCGCAGCACTCTCGAACCCACTATTTCCCTTCAGCTGATAGGACAGCACTGAGCAGACTGCTGTTGTGACCACAGACTATAGGAAGAGCTGATGTTTTGTCCATTATCCACACTACACTGCAGAGCAACAAAGTACCAGGCAGTAAGGAAGGGACAAGATAATCAACAGGACAAATGGAGGAAGAAGAGGCTTTGGGGGACGAGGAAGGAGAGTGGTGCTTCAGTGACACCTCGAGCCTCTTCACACGTGGGTTTCAAAGTGAAAGTATCAAGGTCTGGGTAAGTTGCTGACTTGAATAGAAAGGAAGAAAACTGGCCATAAACAGGCTAGGTAATAGCTTACAATACATGTCTACTGATAAGTTCTGGCACATTTCTCTACCTTTGATCATTCTGATAGCTGTGTTCTCCCTGCCTCCAGCCTCACTTCCTTGCAATCCACTCCATACAGTTTCCAGTCATGTTCCAAACACAAAAACCTCGTGGCATTTGCCTGCTCACAATTCCTCAAAGTATCCCCAACACCCACAGCACACAAAATCACAGCATATAAAGCTCTTCATCATCTGTCTAGCCCCTGACTGGACCACAATCTCTAAATACTGATCCACCTATAACTCCATTACAAACCAAGCCTCTGGACATCACACAGGCATTTCCTCTTCTTTACACTCCCCATCTTGCCACTCAGCCATCAGGCAAGTTTCTCTATCCTTCAGTCAGAATTACTTCTTAAATAATGGCCCACAAGCTCCCTGCACTGCCCCCCGTCTCCTTGGCCCCAAACACCTCCAGTGTAGCCATCACTCTTTGGTACTGTAAGAGTCCAGCTCTTAGAGGACAGGGACTACACATTCATCCCTGTAACCCTTGCACATCCCTGGCACGTGGTATACGCTCAGAAAGTATCTGTTCGTTACCTCTAAAACATCCATTAAGACTGGAGACCTTATCTTAGATTCACAGGATTTTAAAACTAGAAAAGACCTGAGCTACCATCCAGTTTTCAAATCACTGGGATTTAGAGCAGAAAGACTTCAGGGATCATCTACTTTAAAACTTCAATTCGTAGCTGAGGAAACAAACCTAAACATTAAGTAATTTGCTCAAGATGAAGCAAATAATCAGCATCTGACAAAGGACCAGATTAAAGTTCTGCCATTTATCCATGTTCTTTCTAATATATCTTGACTAAACTAATGCACTGGAATTTATAAGATCTTGACAAGCCAGTATAATGGGCAAAATCAGTAAGATGAATTCAAAGAGAACTGCATTCCACAGTCTACACTGGACAGAATGTCCCAATGGATCACTGTCTCCAGCTCTTGGTAGAAGGACACTTTGAGTTCATAACACTAGGCAACATGCAAAAGAAAGTAGCCAGGATGGCAGCTAGTCTTTAAAAATATGTCTTTTGTGAGTACAGAAACTGATCAACTTAGAAAGTGGAATAATTATGAATAATATGTAATGTGTCCTAGAAGCAACAAGTGGAAGCCAGCAGGAAAAGATTCGAACTCAAAATAAAGTTTTACAAACTACACAATCATGGACTAGAATGAGCTGCTTTCCCAGGTAGGAGCCCTCCGTTAATTATAAGTCAATGTCCAGCACAGGACTGACAGGATCCTCAAGGGACTTGAGTCCAAACTTCACTTTACAATTGAGAAAACTGACGCTGATGGAGGAAAATGCTTGAGGTCACAACAGTGAGGTCAGAGGAAGCCACAGAAGCCCCTGAATTCCTGATTCTGGATCTCTGCTGAAATACCATGAGGTCTTTCCCATGGGCATGCTGCAACAATGAGTCCAGAATTCAGCTCCCGGGTAGAGGCTAGACACTAAGATTCCTCCCAGCTTTAAGATTCTAGCATTTCCCTGCCTAAATTTCAGAGCTCCTAAGCCTAACTATAAAAATAAACTTTACACTGTCCAGACTAACAGAGGTTTCTCTGATCCTACCTTCTGCCTCTACAGACTATATGCTGTCCCTAAAAAACGTTCTAAGTGGCTTGCCAGTCCACCACCACATCACACCTATCTCCTATTCAACAGCTTCCTGAAAGTCTAACACCTGGTCATCTTTAAAAACTTTCTGATGCATAGTTTTTAAAAACAAAACTCAGTATGGACCGCATGTTTAAAGCTAACTAGGTTCTATTAGTATATATATACCCACTAGCATTGCTCTTTACCACTAAAAATTAATTAATTAAAAATTACTAAACTTTATTTTTTTGTTTTGGGTTAAAGAAAAAATTTAAAGGAAACTTCTCTACCTTTATTTACCTTCTTTCCTCCTCTGCACACAATTTCTCCTATTATTAACATCCTGTATTAGTACATTGGGTACAACTGAGGAAGGAATGCTGATACGTTATTATTCACTAAAGTGCAGAGTTCAGTTAGGGGGTCACTCTACCTGTTGCACAAGCCTATGGGTCTCCACAAATGCAGTGTCACATACCCAGCATTACACAATGGAACAGAATAGTTTCACAGCCAGAACAATTCCCTGTGCTCCTCATGAAGAAGAACACTGGTCTTTTTCTTGTCTCTGTGGTTTTTGTCCCTCCCCCTTTAAAAAAGATTTCAGGTATTTGAGAGAGAAAAGGAGAAGGACAAGCAGACTCCGTCCTGAGCGCAGAGACCGATGTGGGGCTTGATCTCACCATTCCAAGATCCTGACCTGAGTGGAAACCAAGAGTCGGAGGTTCAACTGACTGAGCCATCCAGGTGCCCCCATATATTTTTAAAACTATGGTAAAATACAACAAAACGTACTATTCTAACAATTTTCAAAAGCACAATTTGGTGGCATTAAGTATATCACAATGCTGTACAACCATCCCTACTATCCATTTCCAGAACCTCTCATCACCACACACAAAGTCTGTACCATTCAACAGGAACTCCTCTGGCCCCCCGCAATCTCTATTCCCTTTTCTGTCCCAGTGAGGGGGATCACACGTTTGTCCTGGGTGCTGGCTTATTTCTCGTCCAACGTCTACAGCACAGCATGAACTGGCACTGTGTCCCTTTCTGAGGGTGAGTCGCATTCCCCTGTGCAGCCGCAGTGACCGTCGGCCCCTCTGCCGACGGGCGGGTATCCGGCTGTTCCGAACGGAGCTGCTGGGGACGCGCGCGCACCAGGAGCCTGAGGCCCAAGCCAGGAGCCGGACTGGGGGGCCGTATGCAGCTCCGCGCTAAAATCGCAGGGGCCACGACGCCCTTCTCCACAGTCGCTGCTGCCGCACTTTTCGTGGCCGCCAGCCCCGCGCCCCCCACTCCCCGCGCCTGTGCCCGCAGCCCCCAGTGGGCGTACGGTGGTACCTCACTCCGGTTCTGTTTCCCGAACCCCGACGGCGACGCGCACCCGCAAGGGGCTCACGGGCCGTCCGGGGGCCTGGTGTGGATAGGACCCGAGCGCAGGCCGGTGGCTCCCGTCGCCGGGGGGCGGGCGCTCGTTCCCACTCCGGACGCCGAGCCCCGGCCGGCCCCAGGATCTCGCGTCTCCGTTTCAAGCGGCAACAATGACAAAAGCCCACGCCGACGAGGGGCAGCGAGAACCCCGTCCCGGACTGAAGCGGAACGAGCGCCTCCCTCGCGGAGCCAGCTCCGACCTCCCCGTGCGCTCCCGCACGGTGCTTCCCGCCTCCCGCGGACAACGAGGGGCTCGCCCCCGCCCCGAGGCCCACCCCGCCGGCGGACCCGGCGCAGGCCGCTCCTCGGTGCACGCCCGAGGCGGGCCTCCTCACACCCGGGCCTGCGGGACGTCCCGGCGCGCGCGACACCCCTGCCCGCCCGCCCTGCTCCTCACCGGTGGGCCGCCGCGGCGTCCACACACGCGAAGGACGGCGGGAGCCGCGCTCGCGGTCCCCGGCTGCTCCGCGAGGCCCGGCGGCGCGGCGGCCTTCCGAATGGCGGCGCGGCGCGGCGCGGCGCAGGCGCGGGCTGCGGGCGCGCGGGCGTGCGCGCGGCCGCCGGACGGGCTGGCGGGGGCTGATGGGAAGCGAGTTGGGCGTCCCGCGCCCTCCAGCGCGGCCCAATCAGATCGCTGATCGCCGGGCGCCGCTTTGCCGGAAATACGCCTGCGTGTCCAGCGGTCCGCCCTGCCCTCCGGAAGTGACGCGCCCTGTCCCCCCCCCCCCGGCACCCCCCCGGAGTTGCCTGGGTGCCAGTGGCTGCTGCGTCTTCGGCGGGTGTCGCATTGACCCGCGCGGACGGGTACAGGGCGCTTCCCCGCTTGGCTCCGGCCGGGTCGGGGAAGCTCTCTCGTCATTGAGGGGGGGGATTTTCGGGGAGCAAGGGGCTGGAGTAGCTAGAGGGCCACCGTCTCCGTCTTCAGGCGGGCCCCTGGGCCTTTCGGAGAGATTCGTGGGGCAGAAGGGTGGGGTCCGTTTGCCTTCACGCGGTCGTGTGGGCCGCCGGCCGTGTTTCGGGTGTGGGGTCCGGCGCTGTGACCGTCAGCACCGGCCTCGTCAGCGTTCAGGGTCGCTTTTCTTGCTGCCCCAAGAGCTGGAGGCAAACGGAAATGCCGAAAGTCCAGAGAAAAGGCCTCAGGGAGATGGATGTTTGCTGTGCCACCGAAACCAGATAGCTGGCTGTGCTAAGACTGCCGGCCTCCTTTCGAAATTTAAATGCAGAAAATACTTCCAAACCACAGACTCGGGGACCAGAGTTTGTAGCGTAACGTTCGGCTTTGCACTTTGGCCGAGACTGACGCGCTGCTTCACCGCTTCTCCGCGCTCCTCAGGAGCACGGCTTCCAGACGGGAGTACGTCCCGGGTGAGCGGGAACCCGGGCCACCTCAGGGCCACAGGACTTGTCCGTGCACCCAGGGGCCCCGTGTTGCTGCTCGCCCGGGAATAGCGCACCCGCGGGAGGGACGCGCACGATCCGGCAGGGCCGACATGCTGTGGGGAGATGCCGTCGTCCGCGGGAGGCGGGATGCTGTGGAGAAAGGGGAACGGGGAAGTTAGCGAGTCGTAGCTGTTAAGACACAGGGGGAGCCCCGGGAGGTAGCTGCTGGTTGGACGCGGGTCTGGTCCTCCTCCCAGAGGGCAGCAGACGAGGGGAAAGCTGCTTGGAGATATCTGGCTTGGTGACAAGGGGGGACCGTGATGCATTTTAAGGACCTCTAAATCGATTTTTATTAGAAAAAAAGGCGAAGAGTATGACAAGCGTGTGCTGTAGAATTTACTGCTTTTGGTTATCTTGGACTGTTTGGCACCAATTAAGTCAGAGTTCTGTAATCAGGAGAAGGTGTATTCTACTTAATTACTGTGGCTAACAAAGAGTAAGGAGACACCCATACTCACACCTCCGTTTCTGAGCATCACTGCCAAGTAAACTACCCTGAATTCCCAAACTGCAGCTGATCATCTTATTTAATGAATCAGAAAGCACTTTTAAAATCACCCGAGGCCTCCAAGGTAATTTAATGAGTAGCACTCCTGTTGGGTCGCACATATGTGGACGTGCCATTGCAAGATGAGTGAGAGTTGGAATACCGCTGAAAACCCTTTCCTGGAGAGCAGGCAGGAGGATCTGGGAGCAGCCTTCCTCCATTGCACCACAGAGAGCATGCCTCCACGGGGCTCTGTTCCCAAGTCCCCAAAGCAGAGGAACCTTTGTTGGCGGGGATGGCGCGGGGATGCCTGGAGGTTGGTGAAATGATTATTAATTTATAGTATGGAGTAGGTCTCGGGTGTTGGCTTAGTATTACGTATTCTGCAGAGACAATGGCTGAGAAAGAGCAAAGTGGAAACCGGTCTGGAATGCATCAGGTAAGGGGGTGGGGGTTGCAGCCCTGGCCAACCTGGGTCTCCAGTTTACCTAGGAGTCAGTGTCCTTTCACTGTCCGTAATTTCACACATGAAGAACGTGCCTCTTGGGTGGAGTATGCCCAGACTTGTTCCCTGTATGCCGTGGTTGGTAGAGGAGTGAGGGAGAGGGGCTGCCAGGACGGCATGAGAGGCCGAGTGCTCTCAAGACAGTGTCTGGCTTTCGCAGGGCTCGCTTGGAGCCTGCACACAGGACTGACGAGAATAACAAGAAGTCTGGTTCTAAGGATGGCCTGCTGGAAGAATGTGGTGCCCCTTGTAATCCTGGGAACAGGACAGATCTGGATTCCACTATGGAGTTACTTTGTGAGAGGGGTGGTGACCCGCAGCATCTAGCTGGTGAGATGCCTGTCCTTTTTATGAAGTTTGGGCATGGTGTCTGTGACTTTGTCCTAATGGCTGCAATTGTCAAGGAGCAGGATCTTAAGATATCGTCCCTGTAAGAATTGGTTCCCTGGAGTGGGCCAGTCCAGTTCTGTTGCTGAGAAGTGTCGAGTGTGTATTACAAGCCTGTAGGTAAGTGGCGGGGTGGTTACAGAGGGCAGCAGGCTGTTGCCATGGATGATTCTAATGGATGGATTCCTTATGGTCAGATGTTAGGTCTTATGGGTAGATATCCTCATAAAATGCCCATAAAGCGTGCTTTTGTTGAGTTTAATAGCCAATATGTTTTTATTACTCCTCTTAGCCCTCCTGGTTGGTACTCCAGTGAGCAGTGTGTTACAATGTTTCCTGCACTGTATGTATTTGCATATTGAAAATGTTGGTGACACCTCCACAAACTGTATACTGGCATCCAATTAATATTAATAAAATTTTATTTTTGACAACGAAGTAAGTATCCTCCTGTGATTCTTAGTTTAAGCCAGGGCAGAGGCGGGGGGGAGGTAACCCTCTTTTGGTACCAGTAGTGATTAACAATAAAGGAAATTTTCCCTTTTAATGTTTGTGGGCCTTGCTCCTACGCTACCAGGGAAGCTACACTTTCACATTTACCAAGGTCAAAATGACTTAGCGGAACTTCAAAGCATGGGTTCTATTTCTGCCCTGAGCACACATTGTACATCTGCTTCATTAAACAGACAAACAAAACAAACGAACAAAAAACCAAAAAGGAGTATTCTGAGCACAAAATAAGAAAAAGAAACTTCCCTGGTTTCCATAAAATTAAAGCCACACAACCTGGCATATACTAAGAACATAAGATAAAAATAAAACTTTCTGGAATGTCCTTGCTTATGATGATTTGTAGCTCTTTATGTAAAAAATACATGTGACCCTACACCAAATATTCCTTCCCCTGAGCACTCTCTTCTTTGTGAAGATTGTATATGCTTGGCAGCTGTCCTAACTTGGGCTCAAATAAAACTCTTTTCCTTTCCTTTTTAAAAAAATTTAAAAGGGTTTCTTCATTTTGGATCAATAGTACCATAGTCCTTCCTGGGGAACATTATCAGATTCTGTTGTGAGCTAAACTTGGTCTTGGTTACTGTGGAAGAATAGAGCCCATGAATTGTCGGTCTCCTGTTTCATACTCCATGAGTCCTGGTTTTGGTTCCACACCTTCATGAATCATACAATGATCCCAAAGTTTAGCATCGGCTCATCCCTCTATGCAACGGGTGTGTTTGAGAGAAGGGGCAGCCTCTGTGCACCTGGCAGGTAAGCATCAGAACACTTTTGGTAGGAAATTACTGGGACCCTAACTCTGAACCTGCTCATGGCACCCAGAGTAAATAGATTTCAGATTTAGACCCTTTAGGAAGAAATTTTTTATCTATGATGACAACCTGAAGAAAATTTGTAACCTCCAACCTTTACCCTAACCCTTAACCTAAATCCTGAACCCTGAACCCCAACCCCAAGCTGAACCTCTAGCCCTGAACTTTGAACTGCAAACCCCAACCCCTAATGCCAACCCTGAAACCAAACCCTGAACCCAAACCCAAGCCCTGAACCTGGAACCCCTAACCTCTAGCAATGTTAACTATGTAGATGTAATGTACATCTACATGTAACCAAATGTAGAAACTATGCAAATGTCCATCATGAATGTGTAAACAAAATATTGTTAAGATTTAGGGTTAGGATTTTACGGTTAGGAGCATGGGCTGGGGTCAGGGCCAGGTTTGAGATTAGGAGCAGGGGCAGGGTTAGCATAACTGGCTTTCTCCACCCCCTTCCCCATCTCTCTGGCCCTCTGGGTTGGGCAGGACTCACCGGGGGTCACATGTGCATCAGAGGTGGAGCTGGAGCATTGGTCTTCAGCCCCTCCCTCTGGGTACCAACAGAAGAAGTGTGAGATGTCTGCCTGGTCACTGACTTTCAGAATCAACTCAACTTCGGGCAAGGGTGTGGAGGGCCTCAAAGGTTATACAAGGTTCTTCCACTCTCTCACCTGGGGAGGGTGCCGCTCGCCTCACTCTGCCTGGGCAGCCCCAGGTTTCAGCATGCCCCGACCCACATGGGCACTCAGTGGACATGTATGGATTTATATAGGACTGGCTGCAGTGGCCTACCTGCCCCCATGTGCAGCCCTCTTGTGGCTTGGTGGGGCCCTCCTGGCACCAGCTGGCTCTTTTGTCCCAGCCGAACAATCAGCAGTAGGTGATCAGGTCTCAGGACCGTCCTGGCCTCTGACCATCCAGGCAGGTTCTGTGGTCCTCCAGTCAGGTCCTGATGACCCACATTGTCATTCATTGAGATGACTGTGCTCTTGGCAGTTTAAAAGGTCCATGGGCATTGTAGACATCCCCTGGGGATGTTTCCATTCCCAGTGTCTGTGTGGTTGAGACCAGCACCTCCTCCCTCACAACCTCCCAGCTTCCAAGAGAGCAACAGCCCTCCAGATATTGAATGTGGCCCGTGGCTACAACAGCCATACTGCACACTGGCCCTGCAGTCCCTTGGCCTCTGGTTATAATGTAAATATTTGACATGCATGCTTATTAGGAATTAAGGATATGGGAGAACCTGTGTCTCTCTGTGGGCAGGGAGCATACTGGCTGACTCTGTATGGTCTTGGACAGCCATATACATGACCCGAGAAAGCCTGCCAAGTGTGGATTTCGTGCTGTGGAATAACCTTGAGTCCTCCACAGCTTCACTGAGCAATAATTTCCTTACCATCCTCACATTTGGTCTCTACTCTGTAAAAGAGAGAGAAGAGACTGGAAAATGAGCCAGTGTGTTCTTTGGGGTTGGGTGATTAATGTGGGGGGGGGCAGGTGTGACTCCTGGGCTCCCTCCTCCCAGGGGCATGGGTGAGGTCTGTGTGCCTTCCAGTCTCTGAGATGTGAGGACCCAATGCCCAAGGCAGGAGCCTTGAGTTTCCCACCAACAGCAAATTTGTTTTTTCAGCAGTAGGAAGGGTATCTTGCCATTGTGGGAGGACAGAAAGAGCACTGGATGGGCGGCTGCAGACCCAGACCCAGACCCAAACCCAGATCCTGACCCTGACCCAGATCCACACCCTGACCCAGACCCACACCCTGACCGAGACCCAGATCCTGACCCAGACCCTGACCCAGATCCAGACCCTGACCCAGACCCTGACCCAGACCCAGACCCAGACCCAGACCCTGACCCAGATCCAGACCCGGACCCAGACCCAGACCCAGATCCAGACCCTGACCCACATCCAGCCCCAGACCCTGACCCAGACCCAGATCCTGACCCAGACCCTGACCCAGACCCACATCTCAAGCCTGGCCCTGAGGCAGACTGTAATCCTGATCCAGTTAAATTTTGGTAGGGAAGTGTGTGATATTGTTTTCTATCAGTTCGATTTACATGCTGTGGGTGAGTGTTCACGCAAGTGTCCTGTTTCTCAATTGTGTACATTGGAAGAAGCTATAACCCACTTGAACCTTATTAAATAGCCAAAGGGAAGGCAGAGACGAATGGATTAGGACATGAATGGAAACACATACGAGTGTGAGATGTGAGAGAGATTCAGAGACAGGTGCATGCTAGAGCTGCCTGCAGTCCAAGCTCAGGGGCCGCCCCAGCTCGAGCTGCAGAATAACTGGAACCCCAGACCCCAGGGCCTTGTGGGAAGATGGGGATCAGAAACCCCAGTAGAATGGATGGTGAGCGAATGTCAGCCTGGAGTTGCTGGAGGCCCCAGATGCAGAGAGACAGACTGTGCCTGTGAATGGGGCCTCCCCAGAGCACTTGGCAGGATGGAGGGTTGGAGAGGGTCCAGCTCACCCTGTGAGAGTGAGCCCCTGGGCCTGCCAGGTCCAAACCCACTCTTGTCTCTTGCAAGTATTAATGTATTTCTGCCATTAAAAATATTAATTTATTTTACTTCTGTAAGTGTGTCCAGTCCCTTGCCATCCAAAGTGCTAGATGACACATCAGGGTTGACAGTCCCCGGGACTTCCCATGCATGGCATCCTCACAGGGTGGGCCATGGCTGGGGGGAGACAAGACGGTGGGGTCAGGTCTCAGGAGAACTCCATAACCTCCATAACAGCTCTGTCCCTGCTTCTTCTCTGTCCCAGGAGAGGAAAACCCCAGAACAGTGAGGGGAGCACCAGCAGGAGGAAGAGGCCCCTGGATGGTTAATTCGTCTGCTTGTTTTTCCCTTATTTTAGGGTCTATTTTGTTAATGTGCATTTTTATTAGAAAATCACCCATTTCCTCTGGGCTTCCTGTCCGACGCAATAGTTTTCTCTTATCTGACCTTTAATTTTTCTTTCTATTTTTCATCAGAATTGTCACAATTAATGAACAAATGTTGATACGTTATTATTTACCGAGATCCATACTTTATTCAGGTTCCCTCTGTTCTACCTTTCCCGGCTCCAGGATCCCGGGCAGGAAACCACATGACATGTGGCCATCATGTCTCTTTAGGCTCTCCTTGGCTGGGACAGTCCCTCAGACTTGTCTTGTTTCAGCGACCTTGACCATGTTGAGGAGGACTGGTCAGGTATTTTGTACATAGACCTGCATTGGGATTTACTCGTTTTTCTCTTGGTTAGACTGGGGTTGTGGTTTTTGGAGAAGCAGTCACAGTGGTAAAGTTCTCTGTCAGCACTTTACAACAAGGGAACATTTGTCACTGTTCATGTTAATGCTGGTCACCTGCCCGAGGCAGTGTTGGTCAGGCTTCCCCACCATGACGTTACTCTTTCCCGTGTGTGTATGGTGTATCTGTGAGCAGGAAGACACTGTGCTGAGCCCACACGCTTCAGGAGAGGGGAGTTAGCTTCTCCACCTTGACGGGTGGCTGAGTGTTTACATCTATTATTGGAATTCTGTTAGAAGAGGTCTATTCAACCCCAATTGTAAAAACCTGTGTAATCTGTTAATAAAAAATACAACTGAGTAATTTAAAAGATTACAGTGGCTTTATTGAACAGTTCATGAATTGGGTAGCATCCCATCTAGCAAATAGAAAGGACCTCCTTTGAGCTGCATGGAAGGAAAGGATTTTAAAAGCAGACAGGGAGGGGCGTCTGGGTAGCTCAGTGGGTTAAAGCTTCTGCCTTCTGCTCGGGTCATGATCTCAGGGTCCTGGGATCGAGCCCCACATCGGGCTTTCTGTTCAACAGGGAGCCTGCTTCCCCCTCTCTCTCTGCCTTTCTGCCTACATGTGATCTCTCTCTTCTCTGTCAAATAAATAAATGAAATCTTTAAAACAAAATTAAAAAAAATAAAAGCAGATAGGGAATTGAAAAAGGTAAATTATTAGCAAAGGATGCATTGTTTTAGGCAAGGTCGCCCTCCTAAGGGGAACAGAGGGAGTATTCAGTTGACTGGTTGAAGTTTACATAGAAGTGGGGGGGTGTGAAACTGCAGTTGGGTTAGTAGTAAGTCCTCCTTTGCTGACCTGAGTCTCTTAACATAAGTGACTTCCTTTTGGACCTGTAGTTTCTTTTTGACAAATCATCTATTTTTACCAGAAGTTTCCACTGGCTTCTGTTTTCCGTGGACATCATTCCATCCTTGTAGGGTTTTTCTTGGTACTTCCTTGGTTTCCGATACTTCAAGATCATCCCGCCTCCTACATTTACTGTCTCAGTCCTAGTGTCAACAATTTCTTCAAGGAGCTCTGGCTCCTTTTATTAGAGAATGGTTTAAAGTCTTACCTGTGGGAACTGACTGTGCTCAGGAGACAATACAAGGCCATATATGCATGAATTCCAACCTATGTAAACACACGTACTTAAAGATTCCTGTGTGGTACTGCTGTATCCATATTAAGCCAAAGACAAGTTCATGCTGATGTCTCCAACCTGGCCATATTATGATCTTCTCCCTTTGCCGATCTGTAACTTTCTACTCTAACAGTGACAAACCAGCTCTCACCACCTGCCATGTATTTAATTCATCGCTCCGTTCTAGATCACGCATGTGGTGTTTTCAGAACTGTTAGCTACCACCCTGATGGGAAAGAACTTTATGAATAAGAGTACACTGTGTGCATACAGTACATTTTTCTTTTAGTCTACAGACTCCACTCATTTCCAAAGTTAATTTAGGTCAGCATCTTTTGCCATACAACTGACAGTGTGTCTTTGTTCATACATTTCCAATACAGTTAGATTTGTTATATTCTGTATTACACTGAAGGGCAGAAGATGTTTTGCTCATTTCAAGGTTCTTCAGCTGGATTGGGAATTTTACATTGACATGAAACAGATTAACAGGAGAAAAAGAAAACCCACAAAGTTTAATCATGTACCCATGATTAAATGACAAAGGCAGGCAGGTTTTATACTTTGTGGACCAAGACAAAATAAACCTGTGAGGAATTCACAGAAGAAAGAAAACAACCTTTGGAGTTTCAGTTAGTAAGGAGTTCTAAACAGAATTTGGGCTGAGTAGGGAATTAGTAAAAAGTAACAAGACTTGTTTATGCAGTCTTCTGGGCTCTAAACTTCCCATCTCTAGTGATTAGGAAGTCTTCTCACCTCCTGGAACAGGGAGATTTTCTCATAGAGATTGATTTCTTGCTTCCAGGGGGACAGAGGAGGGTCTGAGTGTCCTCATTGCATAGAATGTCTCTTAAGTAACTTTTATTTCAAATGGTCTATATGTCAAAGTGGCACATTTGGGGCAGACTGCCTTAGGCCCCTATACTGTCCTGTGACACTCCCACATCCTAAATAACTTACAGTAGATTATGATTTACTCTTGGGGATGTAAACATGGTTGTTTGCATTTTTTAACGATTTTTTTTAAAAAATAGCCAACATGTTCGTGAATATTTCTTAGTAATATAAAAAACAAACAGTTAATACATAGAGTTATAGTGTAAAAAAAAAAGAGTAACAACTCTATTGAGAAAATCTCTTTCCAGAGAGAAAAATAAATATTTTTGAATGAAAAAAAAATAAAAATAGCCAACATGGGGTCTGAACTTACAACCCCAAGATCAAGGGTTGCATGCTCTACCGACCAAGCCACCCAGGGGCCCCAAAAGGTTTGGGTTTTGACACATGCATAGTGGCGGGCATAAATCATTAAAATATCATGGAATTCACCCTTGATCCTTTTATCATCTCAAGTTTTGCCTTTTCCAGACTCTCCTACAAATGGGGTCACTCAGTGTAGAGCCTTTTCAGGCTGGATTCTTGAATTCTCTCGTTTCAAAAAATACATGTAAGGTTCATCCATGTCCTTTTATGGGGTGATGGTTCATTTCTTTTTATTGCTGAATAGATTAACAGGAGAAAAAACAAGTCAAAGTTTAATATCATGCATACGTCCTGTATTCATGGGCGATACTCAGGAAAATGGAGTAACTCCGTGAAGTGGCCCAGCCCTCACCCTAAATGCCATCTTCAAGTAAAGACCAGAAGATTTTGGGTGGTGGAAAGGCCAGTTAAGGGATGTTATCAGGTGAGCACAGTAAATGAGGGAATGGTTGTTACACAGATTTAAGTCTGTGCCTTCTCTTTTGGTAAAAGTTTCTTGAGATGTAGTCATTCTGTTCCTGACACAGAAGGAGACAGGCTTACAAATGGAGCATTCCTTTTCAAGTGCACAGTTCACTCACCAAATGGCAACTTTTACCCAGTTTTCAGAGATTCTCCTGTGTCTGCTGCTTCTTAAATGTAATCATCCCAAATAACCCTTGTGCCAAAGATGCATATTTTGGGTGGCATATTCTGCTTCCTTCATGTGGATACACTCAGTTTCCTTATGGATGCATTTATGGAAGGACATCCTGGCTTCTTTAAGTTTGTAACCATTATGAATAGAGCTACTGTGCATAGCTGCATGTGAGTTTTTGTTCGGAAATAGTTTTTCAAAGCAGTTGTCTAAATATTAGAAGTGTAATTGTTGGATCTTAACATGAAACTTATTTAGGTTTGGAAAAAGTAGCCAAACTGTCTTTTGAAGGGACAGTTGCTGCCATTCCTTACCTTCCAGCAATCGGTATTCTTGTTTTTGGAGTTTAGCATTTGTAATA
>CM052810.1:219367-250422 GCA_028533885.1 Nasua narica
GTCATCCAGTGGCAGAGTTGGGATTACAGTCCAGAGGTCACAGTGGCCAACTTCAATGGCAAAGTTCCTAGGTCAGGGTCCCCTAATTGGAAGTTTCCTTTCTCCCTCCCTCCCCCCTCCCTACCTCCTCCCTCCCTCCCTCCTTCCTTCCTTCCTTCTTTCCTTCCTTCCTTCCTTCCTTCCTTCCTTCCTTCCTTCCTTCCTTCCCTTCTTTCTTTCAGAGAGAGACACATGGAATGAGAGAGAGTGGGGCCGAGGGAGGGAGGGAGAGAGAATCTTAAGCAGGCTCTACTCTCAGCACATGAGCCCAACGCAGGGCTGAAATCCTGAGTCAGGCACGTCACCGAATTAGCCACCCAGGTGTCCCCTGTTTTGCTTTGGAAATTTTCACCCGACGGTGGCCCAACTCTGGGGAAGAGGGCAGGGCCAGCACAGCGCTCCGTGCCCCGTCCGGTCCTGGGGCTGGTCCGGCAGGCCTGGCCCGGTGGCTGTGGTGGATGGACCGGTCTTCTCTGCTTGTTCCCTAAACCGCTCCCGGCACTCCCCACAGGCGGTCGCAGGTGCCGTGAGAGAAGAGAAGCGGTCCCGGATGGACATGGACATGGGGTATTTGTCAGAAGACGAGTGAGTGCTGCGAGGGGTTTCCGCAGAGGTGTGGGGGTGCTCCTCCACTGCGGCGGCTGGTGGGCCCGCTGTGCCCCACGCGGAAAGGGCGGGACCCCGCTGCTTGCCTCCCTTCCTCTCCCGGGCGCGCGCAGACCCAAGCTGGGAGGGGTCTGGAGGGGCTGAGGGCGAGTGGTGGGACTCAGGGACAACCCTCAGCTTGGGGCCCCCTCACCGCACAGTCAGACCCTTTCTCCCCCGCTCAGCCCACACCCTGGCCAGACCGTGAGGTGGGAGGAGGGGGAGGGAGCCGAGGAGGTGGGAGAGAGATGTTTCCGCGGCCGTGATTCCAGCTTCTCGGTTTGGGGTTTCGCCGGGAGGAGGACCCATCCCCAGCCAGAGACTCTGCGAAGCGGGCCAGGCCCCCGCGGGGTGGGAGGCCCCGGTCCTGACCAGCTCCCCCTCGCAGGGTGGGGACCGGGCTGGCTGGCCAAGTCCTACGAAGGCCCGAGGCCGTAAAGGGCGCTGGGAGCAGGCCGCTAAGTCACCCAAGGGCCTGTGGATCTGCTTTTATTTTAAGCATAGAGAAACACTAAGAAGAAATAGCAATTCATCCAATTTCCACTGCTCAGAATTAATGACTATGTTAATACTTTGCCTTATTCGCTCAAATATTTTTTAAAAGAAAAATAGCTCTAACAGAGATACTTAGGTACAAAATAATTACTTTGTAAAACGGACACACGGTGCTTTTAAGAAACACACAAGCGTCTAAGTCACCCAGGCCCCCTCCCGGCACCGGCGAGGACCACCAGGATCGCGTGGGCTCGCAGGCTGGAGCCCCACGCCCCACGCCCCCAGGAGCGGAAGCGGGGGTCTCCACACGGTCTGCTCTGCGCGCCTGCAGCTTGGGAGCCTCAGCCCACGTGGTGGTCTCAGTCCCACCGCCTCCCCCAGCTCCCTGGGTGCTGCGGGATAGCGGGGAAGAAGTGTCACCCCCTCGGGCTCCCACCTTCCGCCCCACCCCCCCTTATGCGGGTGTCTGCCGGGCTTTCCTAACTCAAGCACCAAAGCTAGGCTGGAAACAGGTGGGTCTTCTTTCTCGTTGTTTCTCAGTGGATGTGGCCCTGGATTCAGCCACACTGGACGCAGCTTGGTGGTTTTGCTTTCTGCCCCAAGGGCCGCACAGTCGCGAGTCCGCCCCCTTGGCCTCTTGGACTCAGCCCCCGGGGCCGGTGACACCCCCAGCAAGCCGGCCGGCCGAGCCGGTGCACAGATACGAGCCTGGGCTGCTGGGAGCTGCTCGGCCGGTGGCAGGGGGTCTCTGGAGGGCCCTCCACACGGGCCTCGCCCTCACGCCTGCTGGGCGGTACTGGGGTCACCTTTCTGTCCCGCGGCCCTGCTCCCCGGCCCTCTCCTCCCTCCTCCAAGCTGAGGCCTCTCTGTGAGGCTGTCCCTGGGCCCGTTCAGACGGCGGGGCGCCCGCGGCTAGCGGCTGCTTGCTGCCCAGTGGACGCTTGCACGTCGAGCTGCAGGGTCCCTGCAAAGGGACGGGGACAGCTGACTCATCCCAGAGGCAGCTTCGGCGGGAAGTGGGACCCCAGAGACCCCCCACGAGGGAAAAGGACAGGCCGCGGTGTTCCAGAAACGGGCAGGGCTGGGTATGGGGCCGGCTGGAGCCAGCGTGGCTTTGGGGCCAAGCGGAGCGATTTGTTAGCTGGTCCGGAAGGCGTCTCGTGTTCACGGACCCCCTTCTGGTTAGGCCTCCCAGCGCGGAGGACCAAGGCCCGGGGCGGGCTGGAGGAAGCTCGGCCGCTGGGGGAAGGCAAGCCCAGCTCTGCCCCCACATGTGACTGTGTGTGCAGGGCCCTGTCAGCCTCGGATGGCGAGCCCTGGGCCCGGGGCTTGATGAGGGGCCGGCCGCTTGGGGGAGGGTGCTGCCTGCGGCCCTGGGCCCTGAGCTCGGGCGGGGGGCCTGTCTCGCACCGGCTCTAGGACCAGGACCAGCTGGGTGTGCTGCATCCCGTACTCCACCCGAAGGAAGGCGAAGGAGAGCGCGTAGCCGCCGCGGACGAGGTAGTTCGCTCAGGGACGGGGCGCGAGGCCAAGGGGGCTTCGGGAAGGGATGGAGGGCCGCTCTCCTGCCCTGCCGGCCTCCTCAGTCCTGCAGTGAGCTGGCGAGGAGGGATGGGAGCTGCAGACCAGCAGCCCTGAGAAACGCCCCGACACCATTTCAGGGCACCGAGGACCACCCAGGGGTGACCTGCCGATCCGCTGGCTAAGCGACAAGGCCATCTTTTAAAAAGACACAATAAAGTGTGAACGGAAGGCATTCTCCCTCTCTGGTCCCTCCTAAGGGATCCCCATCTCTCCCTCACATGCACCTCATTCCCTGAAGTAGAACTGGGGGGCGGGGGGCTCGGGACAGAAGGCGGAGCCGCCCAGGTCACGTGTGCAGGACGGCGGCCGGGACCACCCGGCCTGCCATTCAGAGCCTCTGAACGCCGGAAGCAGTCAGCTCCCGCTGCGGCCCTGGAGGGGCCCCCCTCTGGGCGATGGCCCCCGGCCTGGGACCCCGGTGCACCCGGGGTGGGGGGAGAGGAGCCCCGAGGGAGGCCGGCGTGTTCCCTGAGGCCCTGGGAGGCGAGCCTGGCCCGCAGCGCGCCAGCCCTGCCGGGTGCGCGGGGGCTTCCGGGGACCCCGCGTCGCACACCGGGGCCTGGGTAGAGGGGCTCGCAGGGTGGCGGGGTGCAGGCAGAGGGGCTCGCAGGGTGGCGGGGCGCGGGCAGAGGGCCACGCAGAGGGAGGCTTGACAGCGGTTCGCGGCGTCTTTGTTCAAACAGCCGAGTTTCCGCAAACCGCCAAGGCCACCTGGGTTCCCACCGAAGAGCAAGAACGTGGCACCCGCGTGCGCTCATCCCACAAGCACGTGTACGCGCACACACACATGCACACGTGTGTGCACACACACGGCACACACAGGCGTGCAGGGGACGTGGGCCCGTGAGACGCAGCATCTCGGGGCGGGAGTGTCTGGGCCCCGGGCTCGGGGGGTCAGACAGGCCAGACCCTCAGGCGCCCGCCGTCCCCCGCGGCAACGCTGTCGGTGAGAGAGCAGGGAGCTCGGAGGCAGCTGGAGACCGCGCTGAGCTCCCACCGCGGGAGCGGGCGCCCCCGGCCAGGCACGGGGCCTCGCGGTCCCACGACGGGATCCCAGGCCGGGCCACTCGCTGCGCGCTCCCGGTGCGCCGGCGGCTCAGAGGTGCCGTGCGCGGAGGCCGGGCTGCCGGCTGGGCCGTGTCCCAGCCCCAGACAAGCAGCCCTGTGGCTGCCCAGCTCCCACCTGCTGCCACCCACTCCCGAGGCCCCAGGAAGCTTCTGGAGACACAGCTGGGCTGCCCCTTGGCCGGGACAGGAGGAGCCGGCCTCCACGCCCGGGGCCCGGGGCCCTCTCCACAGGGCCGCCCTGGCCAGCGTGGCTTTGCTGGTTCCTCTGTGCCCGCGCTCAGCCACAGGCTGGGAGGGTGACGGGCCTGGGTGGCCCTCTGGTGTCCATGCCTCTAACTGTCAGTTGTCCAGCCCTCATCAAGGTGCGTGGCTGCCGGCCGCTCGGGGCTGGGAAGCAGGGAGGCCCCACATGTGCCCAGCACGGCCTGCTCGAGCCTTTTACCGGGTTGGGGCATAAACTCTCCCAAATCACACGCATGTCTGACTTTTCACTGGATCTCTGAACCTCAAGGTCAGGGGGCGTCTGCGGGGGGGGGGCTGGGCCAGGGCAGGGGGGGCCTCTGTGGAGGGGGGCTGGGCTTGCAGGGGCTTTGGCTTTGCTCCGGCCTCCGACTCCCACGCCAAGTCCCTGAGCTGCGGGCAGGGGTGGCCCTGGAAGCCGGGGGCTCTTGCAGGAGGGGGTGCTGGAGGGAAGCTCCAAGCTCCCATCCTGGGCATGTCAAGGGTTGCCAGCCCTGCTTGGCTAGGTCTCTGCCCTCACTGAGGCTTCCGCAGAGCAGCCAGTGCCCGCGGGGAGGCCCCTCCACCCCACGTGAGGAGTGCACTAACCCCAAGGGGAGCAGGGAGAGGCAGCTTGGACTCCAGGCGGGCTGCCTAGAGGAGGTGGATCCACATGGAGCAGTAGGGCCCGTTCGTTCACGCACACAGTGGGCGGGACACCGCGGGCAGGAAAGCAAGTGGGAAGCTAGTGTTCAGCCTGAGTCCCCGGCCACCCAGCTGGCCGAGGTGCCTTCCAACCCTCTCCTGCCTCCCCGGTCCCTGGGTCCCTTGCCTCCGCCTGCCAGGGGCCCTGATGCAGCTTACTGGTGGCATTTCTGTCACAGACCCGCTTGGCCCCCAGTCCCAGGTGGAGGCCCCTGTCATCCCCGGTCCCAGGCCTGGTTCCCCCTTGGCCTTGCGGGGGCCCCCCACCTACTCAGACACCAGTAAGTGAGAGAGGCCCCAGGGCCCTCCTGGGCACACCGCTCGCGGAGCCTCACCGGTTCCGGTTCTGGTTCCTGGGGGCTCCTCCTGGGCCCCAAACACCCCCCCAATGCCTCCAGACTTTTCTTTCCAATAAGCTCATCTGCCCGCCCAAATCCCACATGCGCCTTCCTTGCCGGTAATATGGAACTAACAAAAGCCATTTAATTTGTCCTCTCCTTCATATTCTCCGAGCTAGAATTTTCGTACGGCTCTCTCTGTATAATGGAGGGAGCGCTGTGTCCGGAGACGGATAAATACGGGTTTTTTACCAGGTCAGCGCCACCTCGTACCCAGTTTCTTTGTTTACCGGGTTTCACCATGTCACACGCATTTTCCCCAGTGTCATCGAGCCACGGGCCCCACGCGGCGACTGAAACCAACGCTCCACATGCCGGAGCTTCCTTTCCGTGGGGCACAGAGGGCGTCGTGAACACGGGGTTCCACGGGAAGGACCCTCCGGCGGCGGTGCCCCAGGGCGCAGTGCACCGCGGGACGACGTTGGGGCCCCCAAGAGCGCAGGCAGCAGCGGCGACAGCGAAGAGCAGGGTTGGCTCGGCACCAGGCAGGGGAGACTGTCCAGAGCAGTTTTGCAAATTTTAAGTCATTAGTTCCGCAGCAACCTACAGGCTGGGCTCTAGTCTCAGCCCCATTTTGTAGCTGAGAGTGTGTGTGTGTGTGTGAGAAGGACGCTGGGGGACACCGGTCCCGGGGAGACACCGGTCGCTGCCGCCCTCAGAGATCGCCGTGCCCGAGTGCCGACCTAAATATGCTGTTGCCACAGGGGTGGTTTTCTGGTCCCCTCTCCGGGCCTCGAGTCCCCCCCCCGCACCGTGCCCCTCTGCGGCCGTGGCCACGGACCCGCTGCGCAGAGACGCGCCCAGTGCGCCTCCTGGTGGCCGGCCTGGTGCAGCGCATCCCGCCTCTGCTCCCCCGCGGGGAGGTCAGGGGTCACCGCCACTGTCCAAGAGGAGATGATGGCGAGCCGCCTCGTTAGTGTCAGAGAATTCCAACTCTGGTTACTCCTGGGGGCGCTGGAATGTGAGTGCTGGTCACCAGTTCTCGGGCAGGAGGGGGGCTCGACCCAGACCCCGTGTGCGCCGTGCGTCTCCGCTCCTCCAACTTAGGGCTGGGAGCGCAGCCGCAGCCCCGAGGTCGGGTTCCCAGGCGCTGGTGCTCCCTGCCCTCTGACCTTGTGACCCATGACCCCACGCGCTCTGTTAGAACTGACCGGCAGGCAGAGCTCCTTGGCACTTCTATTTAGAGCATCCTGGGTGCCTCCCGGGGCCGGACGATTCTCGGTTCGTGTGGAAACTCCCCCCGACTAGACCCTTCCCTCTGTGACCTCCACAAAACACAGGCGACACTCCATCTGCAGTCACCAGATGCCCTGGTCCCCGGCCGCGCGGGCGCGGAGGGCCTGCCCTGGAGGACAGGAGCCGAGACAGGCCTGACCGCTGCACAGCCGCCCGGAGCTGCCGAGGCCTTGGGAGGGGAGAAGCGCACCGGCCATCGAGGACCGCCAGAGCAAGCAGCCGTGGGGTCGTCTGGGAGCGGCCCAGGCCCGGGCAGAGAAAGGCGCGCTGCCTGTCACCCTGCCCGGAGCCCTGCGGCCTCTCGCCCTGGAACACAGCCTGCCTGAGAGTCCCCCCCAGGTGCCCTGGGCGAAGGGCAAGGGGAGGGCAGCCCTGGGGGCAGGAGACAGGGACAACCCTGTGCAGGGGTGGGGTGTGAGCCCTAATCAGGGCCGCCTAGACTTCTCCAAGGTCTCCCCTCCACTCGTTTTCGGGGGCAGGTTTTCTGGGACGTACGATGTACACAAAGCAGGAGGTTTGCCGTCTGGCAACTCCCTCTGGGTCACATCGGGCTTAACTGGCCCGGGCCCCGGCCACAGTGGGACCGTCTGTGGGAAAGCTCTTTCCAGTTCCGACCAGCAGGGCCTCCGCTGGGAGCCGGGGGTGGGCCCTCGGGGCTGCAGGATAGAAGGCTTCCACTGGGACAGAGCACAGACCGGGAGGGGGTGGGTGACCCTGTCCCACAGATGAGAAAACTAAGGTGCACGGGTTCCCAGGGGGCTGGGTCTCAGTCCTCGTTCTGCCCCCACAGCCAGGAACGCTGGCCCGTGTCCCCCGGTGTCCCATCAGTGGAGCCCCGGCCCAGGCAGGCTCTCACGGTGCTCTCACGGGGTCCCTCACCTCCCCACATGCCCTCTGCGTCCTCTGACCCCGCAGCTGCGGGGTCCCCGGGGAGCCGGCCTCGGGTGCACCCCTCTTCTGGGCCCACCCGCTGGGGGGCTGCTCGTGCCATCTGCGGCGTGCTCCCTGTCCCGCTCAGTCTGAGCACCCCCTGGGCTCGCTCAGGTCACCGGCTTGTCGGCTTCCCCACAACCTCACCGCCCTCCACCCGGAGACAGCTTTCCAGCAGCCGGGTGGCCCTGAGGCCAGGAACCAGCACTGGGCCCGCCGCCGGCCCGCCGGCTGAGTCTCCGGAGGGAGGGAGGCGGGTGCATTCCTGCCTTGAGTTGCACCCCAAACCGTGACCGTGAAGACCATGTTTCCCAATCGCGGCCCCAAGAGTCTGGGCAGGCTGAGAGCAGAATTCCAGCCAGGAGGACCCCCCACCCTGCGCATATCTGTGGCGGGGGCGGGGGGTGGTGGGAACAGCTCAAGTCAACCCCACAGGAGGCCCTGGGACGGCCCCATCCGGAACTTCCTGGGTCGCGGGCGGCCAGAGCGCAGCCTGCTCCCAGAGATTCGGGGCTTCCCCTCCCTTCGGGCTTCGGGGACTGATGCAGGGACCTCTAGACGCTGTCCCGCTGCTGTTCCTTCTTGCTTCGGAGTGGGAGTGCCCGCCCCGCGGATGGCCGTGGAGGAGAGGCCGGGCGTCCCAGCTCTGTTCTCCGCGGCCCGCGCTTCCGACCCTGGGCTGAGGGACAGCCTCCCGGTCACTGGGCCTGCCTCTCGGCGCTGGATTCCTCCTGTACGGTCTGGGCTCCAGGCTCTGGCACAGTTTTCTTTTCCTGTCTTTCTTTAAAGATTTTATTTATTTGCGAGCGCGAGCAAGCACAAGCGGACGGAGAGGGAGAAGCAGGCTCCACGCGGAGCAGGAAGCCGGACTCGGGGCTCGATCCCGGGACCCCGGGGTCACAATCCAAGCCGAAGGCAGACGCCTCACCGACTGAGCCCCCAGTGCCCCCTGGCAGGGTTTTCTAAACAAAATTGGGAAATAGGATTTCCCTGGTTCCTCTGCCACGCACACGTTTGTTTCAGCAACTGAACAAAATTGCCAAATGCAAACCAACGTCCAACTCAGAGACAAAGGTGGTGTCGGGGGCCCGCACCCCCCACCCCAGTGAGGGCCTCACCCCTCCCTGGCTGCGGGTCTGTCAGCGGGCAGCGAGGGCTGGGGGAGGGGGCTGAGGCGAATCCCAGAGACACCGTAGGTGTTGTGTGCAGGGGGGAAAGCAGATCCGGGTGGGGGGCGCGGGGTGAGCACTCACCAGCCAGCCCGTGGCCTCCCCAGGTCCCAAAGCCTGAGGGGCCATCTGTCACCCAGCCCAAGCCCTCTGCTAGAGCAGGAGGTGGGTGACAGATGCTCGCATTTGTTCTCTGCACAAAGGACTGGGCCTCGCCGGTCAGAGGTCAGAACGAGGGCCCCTTCCTTTGCGGGGACCTCCTTCCCACACACCCCTGCCCGGGTGGGAGCACCACGCCCCGGGCCAGCACCACGCCCCGGCTCTCCGGCACCCGTTGGTGGCCCAGCAACCCCACCCTGGCCCTCCTGCCTGGAGTTGGGGTGGATGCTGCAGGCTCCGGGCCCCATCCCCCGAGCCTCCCCCGCAGAGCCGGCTGCAGAGGGGGGCCCCAGGGCCTTTGCGCACGCAGAGCAGAGCGCGGTGAACTTCACCGTCCACAAGTTTTCCTCTTCGTTGTGTAGATTGTGTCCATTGCGATGGACCCAGTCATTGGCCATCGGTGACTGGCTCTCACACCAGCCTCCCCAGAGGTCGGAGGCCGGGGCTCACACGCAGCCAGCTGGGAGCCGGGAGTCCGAGGCGGGTGGAGAGGGCTTCTCTCCCTCGGGAAACTGCGCGGGTCCGAGAGCTCAGTGCTGGGGTCGGGACGGGCCCCTCAGCGAGCCTGGCTGCCCCACGCCCCTCAGCAACGCTCCGCGGTTCGCAGTGTGCGAGCCTCACACCGGCATCGCGTTCATCCCTAAGTATTTGACGATTTGTGATGCCCAAACAGTAACCTCTGGGTCCTCGCCCTCGCCGCCAGGGCCCCTCCCCCACAGCAGGTGCACCGCCGTCCCCTGCCAGCGCCGCCCAACCTCGGGAAAAGCGGGGGGCAGCTTCAGTCGGGTGGTGTCTGGGCCTCCCATCGGGCGGGGTTCCTCTAAATCACTGAGCGGTGCATCACCGAGCGGTGCCCCGGCTCCGGGTGTGTGCTTGGGCGGGTTCTTGAGAGCTTCACACCGGCTCCGAGGAGTCCGAGGAGTGATGAGAGAAGCCCCGGGTCCCCCAGCGGGACGTCTGAAGCCAGCCTGAGCCCCGCCCATGGCTGGTTTGGTTCTCTGGGGTTGCCGGCTTGCCACAGCTTGATGTGGGTTCCTGGAAGAGGCAGGACGAGCGGTCTGGGCGACGGTCCAGACTTGCGGGGGAGGAAGGCACAAAGCCCGCAGCCCCAGGGGCCTGCACAACCCACTTGGGGAGGAGAGGGACCTCCTGCCGAGGGAGGAGGGGACCCGGGATCCTCCCCAAGCTGACCGTGGCTGGCGGTACTGAAGCGGCCTTGCTCTGGGTTTCTCATATCAACCCCTCCCCCGCCTGCTCACGCATGTGACCGTGTGTCCAGGGACCGGCCCCCGCTGGCAGGAGAACCTCCAGAGGCTCACGCGTTGCAAGTTGGAACCTCGACCGGGGACGCCCAGGACCATAGCCAGCCGGGGAGCCCAACAAGTGTGCCAGGGCACCTGCTGGGGACGCCTGCCCGTTGGCCGAGTCTCCCCAGGTCCCGGCCCCTGGGCCCCGTGCACATGCTGTCCCAGGCCCTCTCGCTGACCCCCCTCCAGCCAGCTACTCTTCAGTCTGCAAGGACTCACTCGTCCTGGGCCTCATCGCCTTGGATGAAGGAACAGGCCTATTTCACTCTGAGCTCCCTGCTTCCCGGGGAGTGACCCGCGCATGCCTTGGGGACCACACGAGGCAGGAAAAACCCACACCCTTGCTCCTGCTTCTGCGGATGGCAACCAGTGGCGGCAGCTGCGGCCCCCGCTGCCTGGGGGTTTGGGCTTCTCGGGGCCCCAGGGGCTGCCCCCTGACCTGCCTCTGCAGAAGCCGTTGTTTGAGCCCTGGGCGGTACCCCCAGGTCATGGGCTCCAGCCCCACAAGCCTTCTAGCCTCCTGTTTGCCCAGATCTGCGGAGTGAGAGGTGTGCACAGTTTTCCCTGTGCCCGCCTCAGAGCACCGCGTCTGAGCGTCATGGCCAGCGGCCTCCTCACCTGTTCTGATGACCCAGCCCCTTCGCCTCCTCCTAAGATCCCGCCGCAGCCCACGGGCTGGGCGTCCGCACACAGACACAGCGCGACCACACCGCGTCCTCCCGGCCTCGGGACCCCCGCCTGCCCGCTGTCTCGCTTCTGCCCTGGCCCAGCCTGCAGTGCGGGGCCTCGACAGCGGCTCCCCTGGTGGCACAGGATGGGGGGTGCGGCGGGGACAGCGCGGCGGGGACAGCACGGCGCTGCCAGGGTCACCCCGCGCTCTGCCCGGCCGGGCCGCTGGATGCTTTCTCGGCGTAGGCTTCCCTTCCCAGCCGCCTTTCTCCCAGAGTGGCCACTGAGCCTGGGAATTTCTGCAGGAACCGCACTCCGGCTTCCCCCTTCCCAGGCAGGGGAAAACACAACAGCCCCAGACGCAACTGGCCCGGCCAGGGTGCTCGTTTACACCTGACCGGGCGGACCGCCGGCCCCGCGGACCATCCCACGCAGCTGACCACCTGCCCCGCAGACCGCTGAACCCCGCAGACCACCTGACCGGTCCCTCCAAAACGGGGGCTCTCCGAGGGAGGGTTGTTGGGTCACCTGGGGCATGGCTGCCCAGCACGCACAGTGCTCGGGCTGCCCCACCTCGGAGAAGGGTCCGGCCTCGCTGGGGACGTGAGGTCTCCCTGATCGTGCGTAAATCTGGGGAGCCGCCCAGATCACGTGGCTCCCGAGGGCCGTGTCTGCCTTGCCCCACGTGCTTGCCTCACCTGCTACGACGCCCGTCCAGGGTGTGTCCTCGCACCTGGGGGGTCGTGCCCGCCGTCGCGGCCAGCCCGCCTGTGCTCGGTGCTGGAGAGCCAGCGACAGAGGCCCCATGGGGCCGGCCTCGGGTCCCGGTGGCTGGCTGCCGAGTCTCACGCTGAAGCAACGGTCTTCTCGGGGCACAGAGCCCGAGTGTCCGCACCTGTCCCCTGGGGCTGCGTCCCACAGTGGCGGTGGCCGCTGTGGCTTCGCTGGTTTGCTGTCTCCCGCGTCCACAACTCTCGCCCAAAGTCCTTCTGAACGAAGAGGTGTCCGCCGAGGTCTTCACCGGTCACCTTGGTGCAAGGCAAGCACATGGGTTTGACCCCGTGGGCTCGAATCCAGAGCCGTCACCACACGGTTGGCTACTCACGGGGTCCCTCCCGCGGCCACCGCAGCACCTTCAGGCTGTTGTGCCCTGTGTCCTTCGACGAGCTCCGACTTTTCTGATTAATTACATTCGGGAGCGTTTCCTGGTTTGCATCCCCACAGGACGTCCCAAGCTCGTCCTGCTGTGCCCTGTGCCAGCCGGAGGCTCTGCGGGGACCTCGGTCCCACTCACGGGTCAGAGCTCCCAGAGGAGACGGAGACGGCAGGGGACGGCCCCCCGAGGGGAACGGTGCTGAGGGCGGAGGGAGACCCCTCTCCCCAGGCCAGCAGGCCCCAGGCCGCAGCCGTGCAGGGGCACCCCCACCGAGCCCGTGGCTGGAAGACAGGAGGGACGGGCAAGGCCCTTCCGTGCGGGTGGTACCGGGCCCCCGTCTGCGAGGCCCAGGCTGCCCGCTGCAGTTGACAAGGGACAACGGAGGTGAGGCCCTGCCACACTTCCAGACCGGGACGCACGGCTGCGCTCCCTCTGGGCAGAGGTCGTCCTTCCGTCTGGTGCCCCAGGAAACCTTCTGAAGGAAATGCTCGACCGTGTGGTCCCAGTCAGCATTTTCAGGGGGAGGGGCCGAAAATAGGAGGGTCTTCTGCTTCAGGATGGCTCGTCTGGGGGGTGGAGGGGTGGGAGGACCCCGCCGCTGGCTCTGCACTTTGTTCCTGGGACTGGCCAGTCGACCCCTTCGCTTCCCCTCCTCTCCGGAGCCTGCTTGTGTTCGCTGCAGACCCTCCCGCCCCCCGCTGTCCAATCCCTTTCAGTCACAGCGGGGCCCGGCGGTGCTGACTCACGGAAAGCCACGGGGTCTCCGGGGCTGCGGCTCCCCCTCGGCTCGGAGGCGGCCCTGGGGACGTGGGCGAGAGCCGGGCTGGAGCCGGGTCCGCGCGCGGCATCGGAAGCACGAGCCCGTTGTCAGCTCGCTCACGGGGTCAGCATGCCCTGCCCCCAGGCCCCGCTGCCCGGCGCCGGATCTCTGTGGGGCCCCAGCCGGCCCCTTTCACAGCGAACTACCTCTGACGCCCACGGGATTCAGACCCGCGACCCATCCGGTCCTGTGTCAGGCCTCAGAAACAGGGGTTGCCATCAGCTGCTTTGCAGATGACAGTGAGGCCATCGAGAGCCTGGTGCCCTGGCCCGAGACACACGGCACATAAAGGGGAACCTGGGGCCCTGGGCCACGAGGTCAGTCAGCGCCTGGCCACTCGCTACTTCCTGAGGAATATTTGTGCCCATTTCACAGGTGAGAATGAAACCAAGGCGACTCAAGACTTCAGGCCCAGGATTCCCTCGGGTCTGCCCCCATCCCTGTTCTGGGCAGTGAACCCCAGCACCCCTGCCCTAAAAAGGGGTTCAGGAAGGCTCTCTGGCTATGAGGGAAGCCAAGTTTGTGAGGGCTCAGGGTTAGCCGGGGAGGGGTGCCGGGGCAGCCGGGGAGGGGTGCTGGGGCAGCTGGGGAGGGGTGCTGGGGCAGCAGCGATGTTCGATCCCAGATGTAAAAGCAGGGGCTTCATGATTCCTGGCAGGTGTCCCCTAAGCTGGGGACCTGGAGGGCCCTGAGCGCCGTGTCACCTGCCACGAGCTCACCGCTCCCCCACGTCCTGTCCAGGGACCTGTGGACGTGTCCCTTCCCTGTAAAGGGCTTGGAGGGGCTGGGGGTTTGGGTGGGAATCGTAGGTGGGAGATTGACCTGGGCGGCGACCCTGGGGGCCTTGTGACAGGGGGCAGGCCGCTCAGAGGCAGAGGGAGACAGAAAGCGCGGCCTGTGGGCCGAGAGCTGGGGTGGGGCCCCCGCTGGTCAGTGAGGAGCCTCCAGGAGCCGGACTGCGGGCCCGGCGAGCCCGCCTGCGCTGCCCTCCAGATTGGATGACGGAGGCCGGGGGCTTCGGCGGCTGCATCGGTGCGATGGCTTAGAGCAGCCGTGGGCAGCCCCCCTTCCGGGGCCGAGGGCAGGCCAGCGGGTGACCCCGTGGTTGGTGAGTCTGGGGTTCCGGCAGCAGCCAGGCCCCAGGTGCATTCCTGCCCCGCTGCAAGGGGGCCACGCGGGCCCGGTGGCCGAGACGTGGGCCTAGTTCCCGCCGCGGGCGGCCTTGGCGCACACGGGTGCTGTCCCGGCCCTCGTGCCGCTGCTCGGACGTGCGCGGGGCCCTGGAGTCCAGGCCCAGGGTCACCCCCCTCCCCCCAGGGACTTCCATTTCTTGGCTCCTAAGCCTGTGTCTGCTTTTCCTGACTCGGAGCTTCTGGGAAAGGCTTTGAGCTGGATGAAGACGCGCCGGTGTGCCGCCGGCAGCAGCCTCGGACCTGAGGGACCCCCCCCCCCCACCGGCTGCCGGGCCGCAGGACGGCGGGAGTTAACAGGTTTGGTTTGTGGGGGTGTCGCCCACACGGCTTGTCCGGCTCTGAGCGCGGCCGGTGCTTCTCTGGGACGCGTGGCCCAGCGCCGGGCAGGGAGGCACCGCGGGGTCCAGGGCCTGGCTCAGTGGCGGTGCGTCCCCCGCTCCGTGCCCGGCGCTTTGCCAGGCTGTGCCGGCCGCGGGCAGAGAGGGAGGAGGCTGGGCGCGCCAGCACTCCGGGCCGCGCAGCTGACCGGGAACCCTGACGGGCACGCGGTTTACCCCCAAACAGTGGTTGCCGCGGGAACCGGAGAGCTGGCAGCGGCCCGGCCCGCACCGCTAGGCCAGGCCCTCCTCCTCGCTGAGGAGGAGGCGCTTACTTTCCCGAGAGGCACTCAGAGGACGATTTGAAATCCAGCGCAAGCAAGGGCTGGTGGGGCCAGGGCGGCGGCTGGGCCGGGAGGCCGGCCAGCCCCGGGCCTGCTCGTTCGGGGCGCAGGGGCCTGTTTCCCAGCAGGCAGGCCTCAGCCAAAGGGCTGCTGGTTAAACGCACGCACACGCTGGCCAAGTGGGCCCCGGGCCGAGGGAGACTTTCAGGGGCGTTTTCCTCTTCCGGCCAAGCGGCTGACGGCCCCGGGGCTCGGCAGGGAGGGCCGCTCCGCTCTCCAGGCCAGGATCCGGGCGTGGCTGGGGGAGGGTTGTAAGGTCGCCTGTGAGGTCAGGCTGGAAGGGGTGGGCTCTGACAGGGAGAGAAGGGCCTGGTTCCCTGGCCTTGGGGGGAAGGAAGAGCTGGAGGCCGGTTCACTTCAGAGATGCCCCCCCAGCCCCGGGACCGTGCCCTGTGCCCCTCTGGAGGGCCGTGGACGTGCAGGCCCGATCCTAGGATATGAGCCCTCTTCCTAGTAGGGCCCCTCCCAGCTGCTTCTGGAGACTTCCACCACATCACCAAGTGCCCTGCTCAGGGTCACCTGAGGTGGGGGTGCAGTACCGAGCGGGGCATCCACACCGGGGCCTCCTGGAGGGCCGAGCCCAAGTGGCGTGAGGGAAGGTAGGGTTCAGACGGGCACCCCGCAGCGAGAGGGGGCGGCCGGTGGCCCCCGAGGTCATGCTGGCTGCACCTGGGGTCGGCCAGGGAGCACAGGGATGAGGTGGGAACGCCAGGTGAGCACCAGGCGGCCAAGGGCCTTGAGGGCCACGCAGGAAGGAGGAGCTACCCCGAGCGGGCAGCCGGGATGGTTTTGGTGGAAGGTGCCGCGAGGGGAGCTATGGGCGGAGCCACAGGGCACCTAGCCGGGAACAGCGGCGGGAGGGACGCGGCCTTCCCGCTCAGACCACGGTGGGGCCCGAGGAATGCCGGGAGGAGGTGACCCTGGGCCCTACAGTCACAGTTTTTAAAGTATTTTCCCTAAATAAAGTAACTTTATTGTATTAAGGTACAAGAAGCCGCGGCAACCTAGGGCGTGTAGTTCGGTTGCTTTTGACAGGCGTCAGCTCTGGGAACCGTCATCACAAGAAAAGGAGCGTCCCCAACACCCCCGACCTCGGAGACTGTACATAATACCCCATTTACACAGTGTTCTTGAAACGACAAGTTACAGAGATGGAGAAGACAGCAGGGGCTGCGGGGTGAGGGCAGGGGCAGCGCACCAGAGTCCCTGGTGGGACCAGACGGTTCTGTGTCCTGAATGCGGTTGTGGTTTCCGGAATCTGCACATCACAGAGTCACTACACAGCGACATATCCAAATAGATGCGTGCATCCAAAATCATGCAAACACCGCAGGCCAGTTAATTGTGTTGTACCAACATCGAGTCGTTGGCTTTGATAATTTACTCTCATTATGCAATTTTCCACCACTGAGGATTATGTGGAAACTTTCTGTACTGTTTTGTAACTTCTTGTGATGTTACGATTGGTTCAAAATTCAGAGCTAAAAATACAGATGCTCACAAATAAGTCCAACAAAAGATAGATACAAAACTTATATACCGAAATTTAAGAACGTCCCTGAGAGAAATTAAGGAAGACCTACCTAAATGAGGAAATATGTTATTCATGGCAGGAAAGATTCAATACTGTCAAAATTGTTAAAATGCCGATCTCCCCAGATTAATCTCTGGAATCGACACAATGCCTATCAGAATCCTCGCAGGTTTTTAGTAGAAACTGACAAGCTAATTCTAAGGTTTATACAGAAATGCGAAGGCTTTAAAGTCACCCAACAGAACACGAAAAGGAACAAAGTTGGAGAATTTCTATGACTTGATGAGGCCTATTCATACCCAGCGGGCCGGGATGTCCTATCATGAGAGGCAAGCAGATCAGTGACCCAAAACAGACCTGCTCAGGTCGGTCGACTGATTCTTGACAAAGGCGCGAAGGCAATTCACTGGTAAAGAACACTCTTTCAACAAATGATGCTGTGTCGCTTAGACATTCCTATGCAACAAACAGAACAAAGAAAAATCCCCAAAACTCTTGCCTCTCACCAAAAAGAAAAACTAACTTGAAACAGATCATAAATCTAAATATATGAACTCTAACAATAAAACTTCTAGTAGAAATATAAGACAAAGTCATAGTTACCTTTAGTTTGGGAAAGATTTCTTAAATACAACACAAAAGTTCAAACTATGTGGTAACCACCAATAAATTAAGTTTCTTTGATCTGAAATTTATGCCATTCAGAAGACACCAAAGAAAATGAAAAGGCAAGCAACAGAGTGGGAGGAAATACTTGCAAACTTTATCCAACACAAAACTTTCACCTAGAATTTAGAAAGAATTCTTACAACTCAATAATAAGACAATTCAATTTAAAAATAGGCAGAAGATTTGAATGGATCCTTCCTCAAAGAAGATACGCGGAGAGGGCGAAGTATGGGCCCACGAGGCGCCCAGCCCGCCGCGAGAGTGGCTGAGAGGCAGTGCGCTGGCCGGCCCGGGCTGGCAAGCACGCGCGCTCCTGGAGCTCTTGTAGGCCGCTGGCAGGACTGCAAAATAATAAAACCACTTTGGAAAATACTTTGGTAGTTTCTTAAAAAATTAAACCTGTGACCATATGATCCAGACATTCCTGGAACATGAATTTTCACAACTGCGTTACTTTTAATAGCCACATTCTAGCAGCGACCCGAGTAACCCCCAGCAGGAGAGCAGATAAAAAAATCGTGACATATTCATACAACAGACCTCTACTCGGCACTAAGAAGAAAGGGATCGTCAGGTTCCTCTGAAAATAATCACACAGCATAAACAAGGTGAGGCAACAGAAGCACGCCTAATGTATTATTCCGGAACATACGAACCAACTCTAGCACCAGAAACGTCAGCGACGCCTCGGCCAGAGGAGCAGGGAAGGGGCGGGCGGACGTATAGGGGATGGTGGCCAGGTTCACAATGGTTCGATTATAGTAATGATTTTGTGGGCGCGCGTGTATGTCAGAAACCACTAACCATACATCGTAACTATGCATTTTCTTGTTTGTCAAATACATCTCAATAAAGCTGAAAAATGTGCTTAAATAACCTACAAAATGTACAACAAATCATACCCAACTGTAGTAAGAATTCAGGGCAGGGGAATGAATTCCTTAAGGGAAGACACGGTCTCTGGGGGACGGATGCCGACTCACAAGTTGAGCTCTATTCTGTGCGACCAAACAAAGGTGAGTGGACGCCGTGCCAGGGACCCACAAGTCACTTTATGTCACTGCTGGGAGGTGGCATTGAAGGGACAGTAGGGCGGTCGGGCTCCTAGGTGTCCTGGTGCTCGCGGAGCCCGTCCAGGGATTCCCCACCACGGGGGCAGGCGTCTCCCCTCGGAGCGGCTGTGCGTCTGTCTTGTCTCTCGCGCAGTTAAGGCCCCGCCCTCTCGCACCTGGACAACTCCGAGAGTCCGCAAACTGGGGACGGGGTGCTCCAATGCCGCCACCCCTGCCCGGCAGGACCCCATCCGGCAAGGACAGTGCGCGTCCCAGAGGGAGCAGTAAAGGGAAGAGGCCAGACCCGAGGAGTGCACCGCCGGGTAGTCCGCGTGAAGGCTCAGGACAGGTGAAAGGAAACCTGCCGAGAGTGGCCTTGGGGTGAGTCTCCGTTGGCCTCGCAGGCACGCGTGCCGCATGTTCCGACACACAGCAGACCTGTCTAAATCTGTCCCTCCCCCAGATGACTTCTTGGGTCCCACCCGCTGCGCACGATCCCCTAGTGTGTCCCAGACGCACTCATGGGCCCCCGCCCAGTGTGGGGGGACCTCCCTCCTACTCCCTCCCGGGCTGGTCGGCACATCTGGGCATCGGCTGCTTTTGGCCCCTTGCCAACCCTCAAGGTCCCCCCGGGCTTCGCCTCCCTGGCATCGTCCCTGGTATAGCCAGGCCACCACCTTCCCCACCTTGGAGTCCTAATCCTGGGCTGGGGCTCTGGGGCTCAGCCCCCCCACCCCGTAACAAGGAACTGGGGGATTTACGCTGGAGAGAGGCATGGTCCTCCAGTACAAGAACGGGGGCTGCAGGGTTTGGGACCCCAGCCCCAGGGGAGCACGGGGTCCCTTAGTCCTCAGGCACCACGGGGACCCAGCAGAGCATCTCCAGAAAGAGACAGGTGCGTGTGGCCAGCCGTCGTGTCCAGCGTGCGCAGAGCGGTCCTTGAGAGCACGAAGAAGTGACCCACATTTGGGAAGAGACAGTACAGCCTTGGTGGCTCGTGTGGTCTGGTGAATGAAAAACAAACTTATTCGTCAATAAATATTGGCTGGACAGGAGCCATCACTTCTGTGCACCAGGGACACGCTGAGACGGTCGCCCAAGGCGACCAGCAGACGCAAACCCCACTCCAGTGGGCTCCCCTCGCAGCCCCGCCCGGCCTGCGGCACCCAGGCCCTTGGCGAGCTTCCCTGTGGACGAGGGAGACGTGGGGGGTGACGGCATGGGGCTCGGGGGCCGTGTAGGAGCAGAGAGCGGACTGCTGCAGCTTGGGGTTCTCGCTCCCACTCCACACTCGAGCACGAGCCTCAGAGAGCCTGGGTGACCCGCCCAGGCAAGTGCCGGTAAGCACACGCAGAGCAGATGTTCTGTGGGCCGAGTGCCCGGACCAGCGGCATCGCCTGGGATGGGTCAGACATGCACGTTCTGGGGCCCTTCCCAGACCTCCTGAAGTGGGTAGTCCGGGGATTCCAAGCCGTGGTAAGAGTGTGGGTGTCCCGACTGAGGGCAGAGAGCCCCACGCACACGGCACGCCTGGGGGCCACTCTGCGTTGGGCTGGGAGGGAACCGCCATGCCCTGGGCCTCGGTTACTCTGTGCTCAAGGGATGGCTGTGCGTCTAAGCCAACCCGGGACACACTCCAGGACTCCTTCCCAGGTGAGGCCGGCTGGCCTGGGGAGCTTCCTGGGGCCCCCAGAGAAAGGACGCAGCCACCTGCCTGGCGGGGTGGGGGGCCCGCCTGGCGGGGTGGGGGGCACACAGCCCAACACGAGGCTGCTGGTGGGAAATTGGCCTCCACGAGCAGGATGAAAAACCACCAGAAAACCCCCTCTGGGGTCAGGATTCCTTTTCGGTTGGATGTTCTGCCTCTTAACTCCATTTTGCGGGCGCTGCCCCCCACCTAGCTCCAAGCGGCCCCTCCAGGAGAAGGAAGCTTGGCTCCCCTTTGGAGGGACTGGAGCCCGATCCGCGAGGGGCCGTCAGCCGCTCCTGTCCTTGCCGGGAGCGGGAGCCCGGAGTCTGCAGGGGGCGAGGGCGGAGGCGGAGAGCCGGAGGGGCCCACGGAGGCTGAGCCGACGCCTCTCCCGGGGCCGTCATGGAGCCTGCCGATTCTGCTGAGTGCACCCTGGGCTCAGCTTCTTCCAACCTTGGCCTGAATCCCAGTGCCCCGAAGGCACGGCCCCCGACCTCTCCTTAACCAATGCTGGCTTTCTCGTGGGCACCCAGCCCTTCCCCGTCCCGGACAGAGTGGCGGGCACGGCGACCCAGAGCACATGATGCTCAGCGTCAGCAGAGAACACCCAGGGCAGAGGCCCGAGGACAGGCTGGGGGAGGCCGAGGGCACGGGCTCCCCTGAGAGCGGTGCCGTCCCATCTCGGGAGCCGTCTGTGGTAGGAATGTGCAGCCTCACCGAGTGTCCCCCGCGGCTGGTGGGCGTCCCGTGTCCCCTGCTCTGAGGAGGAACGGGAGCCGACAGGTGCCCGGGGCCCGCGTGGCCTGCACGCTCCTACGGAGAGCGGGGCCCTGAGACTGGTGACGGTCCCCACTGGTCTGTCCCCCCGCAGCCCAGCCCCTCCATGAGGCGTAAGGACCGCGGTCCCAGCCTCACAGGTCGGACACACAACCGCCCGGTTCCAGCGGCAAATCCTCGGCCTCTGCCGGGTGGAGGCCGGACGCCCTCGGGCTCTGAGTGGGCTTGTGGCTGGAGAGATGTGACTCGTGCTCATCCCTCCAAAGAACACCCAAGAGTCCCACTGCCCCCTGAACCACCCTGGGCCACGTTTAGAGCTCACGTTTCAAAACTTCTGGAGGAACGCGGCCGTGTTTCTTCCAAGGGCCTCCGCCGAGCTCCTGTGGGTCCCTGCGCCGAGCTTCAGGAGACAGACGCAGGTGACCGCGGCTCTGATGGGCGCCTTCTCCTGGGCCACGTGCAGGCGTTCCCCAGAGACTTGCTGGAGGGCCGTCCTGGGATGCTGACGACCGGGGCGCGGACAGTGACCCGGCTGTGAAAGGCCGAGGTGGCCCGCGGGAGCCCCCGGGGTCGTGGGGCTGACGCCAGCGTGCGCTGCCGCCCGCGGCTTCGGGAACGGGAAGCTCCCGGCAAACTCGGGCACCACCGACCCTGCAGACTGAGTCATCGCCACCGATGGGTGTCCCTGGTGCAGGCAGGGCGGCCCGGGGGCAGTGGGCGCAGCTGGGGCGTGCGGGTCGCCCTCACAAGCAAGCATCTGGAGGCCTTCAGCGGGGCGCGAGGAGGAGGGGAGGGCAAGGAAGGGAAGGCCAGGTCCTTGTCCTTGGGAGCCTGAGACCCGCCGGCCTGGGAGGGGTCAGGGCCCCCCCTCCCCACCCGGCTCTGCAGAGGAGGACTGTAGTGTGTGCACAGAGGGTCGGGATTGGGGGAGGGTCCCCGCCCCAGAGGCCTCGCGGGTCAGCACACAGCGGCGCCCATCCTCAGCCCTTACTACAGGTTTCCTCCGCCAGAAGCCCCCCAGCCCCCGGGGCGACAGCGGGCTCGCGGAGCCGCCCGCGTGGGCTCTGGTCCAGAAGCAACGCCCGCCCGGTCACTTGTCCTGCACAGGTAAGTGCGCGTCCCCGCCGACGGCGCAGACCGTTCGGGCCGGGCTGGTCGGCTCTCCTCCGCGAGCCTGAGCCCCCGGCGCCCCCGGAGCCAGGACGGGCCCCTTCCTACGGTACAACCCCGGCCTGGGCCCCTGGAGCATCTTCAAGACGCGCGGAGAGACATCGCCTAAAGGGTCCCCCGCCGCCCCGGGTCCGGCCCCGGGGATGAGCCCCTGGGTCCCGGCCGTACGCAGCCTGCGGGGCCGGGCTTCTCCTTCTGAGCACGTCTTCCCGGTCCACACTCGCTGAGCGCGGCGGGGGCTTCCTCCCTCCTTCCCGACGAGTGACCCCGGTTATACCGCAGCTTCCCGGCCAGCTGCTGGTTTCCACCCTGCGCTGCGACGTTTGTGTGGGCGCTGCATGTGTTTCCCGCGGATCCACACGCACCAGCCGCGGGGTCGGACCACAGGTCCGCGCGGGGCCTGCGTTCCCGCCAGGGAGGTCTCAGGGCTCCGGTGTCCGTGCACGGTTGCTTTTCCCACCAAAAAGAATGATAGTTGTCCTCAGGGGTGGGAATCCTCACGGGTGGGAAGCAGTATCTGGTGGTGGTTTGATTCTATTTCCTTAATGACCGATGATGTTAAACATTTTTTTATGTGCTTGTTGGCCATTTATGTATCTTCTCTGGAGAAATGCCTGTTCAGGTCCTCTGGCCATTTTAAAAATCGAATTGTCTGCTGATGAATCGTCAGAGCTCTTTATACACTCTGAACCCTAAGACCTTGGCCAAGTCCACAATTTGCAGCCATTTTCCACTCTTCTATAGGTTGTCTGCTTTCTTAATAATGCCTCTTGATGCACAAAGTTTTTAATTTTTAGGAAGGGTGCGTATCTATTTTTTCCTTTGTTGTTTGTGCTTTGGTGTCAAATATAAGAATCCACAGACAAATTTGAGGTTATGAAGATTGACTCCTACTTCTTTCTAATAGGTTTGTAAGTTTTAGCTCTTATATTTAAGTCATCGATCCATTTCAAGTTACTTTTTTTATAGAGAGTAAGACAGGGCCCCCAATTCATTCTTTCACATGTGACTGTCCAGGTGTCCCCTCGCCATTGCTTGAAGAGACTGTTCCATCCCAGTTGAATGGTCTTAGCATCCTCCCTATAAGTCGCTCGGTCCTCAGTGTTCGGGCTTCTTTCCGGGCCCTCGGTCGTACTCCCCTGGGCCACAGGTCTGCTCTCATGCTAGTAGCCCCCTGTCTGAATGACCGTCGCTTCGTATCAGCTTTGGTATTGGGAAGCCTAAGTGCCCCAACGTTGTGCTGCTTTTCAGTACTGTGTGGGGTATTTGGGAACCCTTACCATTCCATAGGAATTTGAGGATTAGCTTTTCCATTCCTGCAGAAAAGGACATTAAAATGTTTGCAATCTGCCTGTGTCATGGCGATTGTATTGAGCTCGTGAACTACTTTGGGAAGTATTCCTTCTTTACGATATTTTCTTCCAATCCGTTGACACGATGTCTTCTTTAAATCTTTCACCAATATATTTTAGTTTTGAGCCTGCGAATCTTTCAATTCTGGGCTTAAATTTATTCCTAGGTATTTTATTCTTTTGGTTGATACCACAAGTGGTATCATTTTCTTAATTTTCATTTTGGATTATTCGTTGATGGTATATAGAGATACAACTCACTTTTTAGTTGATCTTATACCCTAAAAGCTTGCTGAATCTGTTTATTAGTTCTAGTAGCTTTTTGTGGATTATTTGGGATTTTCTATAAATGGAATCATGTTATCTGAAAATAGAAATAGTTTTACTTCTTCCTTCCCAATTTTGGTAACTTTATTTCTTTTTCTTGCTTATTGCTCTGGCTGGGACTTCTAGTACTTCTATTCAGCAGTAGTGGAAATGGGCATCCTTGTCTCTTCCTGATCTTTGGGGGAAAGCTTTCAATCTTTTACCATTGAATATGATGTTAGCTGTGGGGTTTTTTGCTCAATACCCTTTATCCTGCCTTCTATTTTTAGCTTGAGTGCTGTTGGTCTTTTTTAAATCATGAAAGAGTGTTGAATTTTGTTAAAGGCCTTTTTCGTATGGAGATGACTGTGTGTCTTTCCCCTTTATTCTACCACTGTGGTGTATTACATTGATTGTTTTTCTTATGTTGCACTTTCCTTATGTTTCTGATAAATTCCACTTGGTCATGGTCATGGAGTTTAATCCTTTCTATATACTGTTGGATTTGGTTTGCTAATATTTTGTTGAGGAGTTTTACCAATATATTCATAAGGGATATCGGACTGTAGTTTTCTTTGGTATCTTTGCCTGGCCTTGTGTCCAGGGTAATATTGGCCTCGTGAAATGTGTTAAGAAGTATCCCCTCTTCCATTTTGGGAAGAATTCGGGAAGAATCGGTTCTAATTCCTCTTTGAACTGCAGGCACAGTGCAAGTATGCTTTGTGGCAAGAAGAGCTGTCTAATTGGAGTTACTCGAGAAAGTCTGGAGATGTGAAAGCAGTCCACTGAGATGCAGGTGAATTTGTGGATGGGACGGCCATAGGAGGGTGCTGGAGAGGAGAGCAGGACGAGGGCAGAGCCCGAGTGTGTCCCAGCCAGGGCATGTGGGGAAGAGGTGACTTCAGGGAGACAGAGGGATGCTGGGCAGAGTGGGCTACTCGTGAGTCAGGGGACAAAACATTTCCGACTAGGCAGGAGATCACTTATCCAGTAGGGTAGGGTGTCAGGCTGTGAAGCCTCCCAAGGCTGAGGCTGAGGTCCAGAATGTCTGAGGACAGGGTTGATGCTGGTGTCGGGAAGGCCCGGGTGCAACATGGGATGTGGGGACCTCCGTCACAGCTGCACAGGTGAAGAAAAGCAGGTATGAGGACAGAAAGCTTTTCCAAGGCCCTTACCACCACCACCCCCATTTGCCGGGGGCTCATTAGTCCACATGCCATTCCCTGGAGATTTCCCGGGGCAAAAGAAAAAGAAAACCCTAGAAGCACTGACAGCAGCTTTGCGTGCAGCATGGTGGTCTGCTGTGAACCCCCAGGCACTGGGGGCACTGACAGGAGGGGGGCTCAGGCGGCCAGCAGTTCTGCCTGCAGAAGTGCACCTGGCACGGGTGTGGCCTGACGGGTTCTCGGCCGGTCCTCAGGTCCTCCCTGCCGACTTCCTTTGCTCCCCTGCTCTCCCTGCTTCAAGGCGGGGTCAGTGGTGAGTTCTCTAACGGCCCCCCAGGTAGGGAGAAGGCAACAAGCCACGAGTCTCGGAGTCCTGACCCCCAGACCCTAGAGAACAGGTGCATGGCGGGAATGACAAAGCGCTCTCTGGCCACAGCAGGTTCACGCCCGCAGAGCCATCTAGAGTTGGGGGGTGGGTAACAACAAGGACACAACCACGGTAACAAAGGACCCAGTGTCCGTGAGGGATCAGGTGAGTTAATCTCCAGGAGATTAGTCCTTTCGCTGCAGGAAGGAGCGAATACCATACCGGGAGGCCATGAAAGGATGCATTTGTCTCTCAAAGAGTAAAAGCTAGTCTCGGAGAACTCTGTCACTGACCACGAGAGCAGGTTCAATGGCACGTTCTGAACTGGACTGCGGAACGTAGACTGAAGTTACATCCTCACTTTGTGAAGAGCCTTAAGAAAAATCTCTGAGCCCATTTCATGTCTTCTGCTGCTAGAAGGATGCGTCCGACCTCCTGTCTGAACAGCACGGCCAGGGGCTGGCTCGCGAGGCCGGATCTCCACGGGGCCCCAGCGCCCCGGGGCTCAGGGCTCAGCGTGAGCTCTGGGAGTGCCTGCTCTGATCTTGTCACTCCCTGTCCCCAGCCCAGAGCCACGCCGCCCCTGGCAGACGCACGACAATGTGAGCACTGGCAGCAGTCACACGGACCCCCGAGTGACTAGAAGTGAATGACGGAAACACCAGCCCCGCTGTCGAGAGCTTGCTGCTGGGGACCGAACTGTGTTCTCCGAGTTCACATGCTGGAGCCCTCACCCTGTGGGCTGCTGCTGGGCCTGGGGCCTCAGGGACAGCATTAGACGAGGCCATAGGCATGGAGCCCCGGGGGGTGGGGGCAGTGTCCTTATAGGAAGCGGGGAGGCCAGAGCTCACTTGCTGTCCCGTGAGGACACAGTCCTGATAGGAAGCAGGGAGACCAGAGCTCACGGAGGACACAGTGTTTCCTGGTGGGAGCAAAGCCACCAGCACCTTTGATGTGAGATGTGGGGTCTGGGAGCCAATGGCCAAGAAAGAACACTTGAGATGTCTTGGTGCAAACAAAGTGTTCTTATTAAAGCTTTCTGGTTTTGTGTTGTGATTTGGGGTGGACCCCATGTTCGGACCTATGGGCAGAAAGAGCTGCACTGGGTTCGTGAGGAGTGGCCCTTTCAAGTTGGGAGGGGATGGGGGAGAGCGTAAGTCTCTGAGGAATTTGGGAAGCAGGGTTTCCAGGACCCTGAGGGGACTAGCTGTTCGCGGGAAAGGGCATTTCCTACTGTTCAGCAAACCCTCGGTCACGAGACCCTTGCAATGTCTACCGGTGGGCCACAGGGTGATTGCTGAGTGTATCTTGTGGGGTAGAGATAAAGGAAGTTTCCAAAAGAATCTCTGTATGTTATGGAAGACTCACAGGATCTGGGAGGTCAGGCTAATGTGAAGCTAAGGTTACCTTTGGCCCTTAGTAAAGTATTAACATTGAGACAGTTGAGATCCCGGAGGAAGGTCACTCTGCCTGTCCCAGGTACTTGTCGATGGGCTATAAGTTATAAGGAAGTTTCATTTTTTTTCTATATTTCTTTTGTCTTTGTTCCCCATCACCTTGATGTTGGACTTCCAGCTTCTGGGACCCTGAGAAATAAATCCCTACAGTTTAAGGCCCAGAGTGTGGGTTTTGTTACTAGGGCTGACTGAGTCACAGCAAGGGTGTCAGTGAGGACTGTGGCCGTGCCCAGCTGGAGACCCTCAGCCGCACTGCCCCGTAGCCCTCCTCAGAGGGCAGACCAGAGGCAAAGCAAACAGTCAAAAGAGGGGCTCCATTTCACAAAAGGGGATTTAGATTCTCATAAAAGGAAGCAATTTGTTAGAAGAAGAAGAAGAGGAGGAGGGGGGGGGAGGGGGAGAGGGGAGAAGAAAAGAAAAAGAAAATGCTATTTTGACTGTGATTCAAAGACTAGATTTCAAAGGATTCCTATCAAGTTAACTGTTGGTGGTAGTAATGCCCTTGGACTTGCTTTCTCAGCCAGAGAGTATACCAGCAAAAAGGACTCCCCTTTTTCTATCAGGCAAACAGTTCAATTCACAAGTCTTGAGAAATTATTTTCAATTTTGAAATTGATTTCAAAAAAATTAGGGCTCAAACGTGATGATAGAACAATGTGTTCTGACACATACACTTTTTAAAGAAAGTTACTGGAGGATGTGCTCCAGATAAATGAAGGAGAAAATAAAGAAAGAACCCACTATTTTGGGTTCCAAAAATAGTGGAGCCAATCAGAAAAAACTGGCAGGAAGTGCAAAGAGGACAGCAGCCCTGGGTCTGGAGTAGTGGTCCTGATGGGGACGGGACAGGGCACCAAGAAGGGCTTGTTCTTGTGGAAAACCGGCCAGTGGGCTGCCTGACAGAGTGGGGGAGGGGCATAGACGCTGTATTAAGAACACACAAACAAATATGAGAACATATCAAGGGAAAATTTAAGACTACCAGAAGGACGAAGCAGGGGGACTATGTTCACAGAAGGAAAAATAACCCCAGTGCTCATAATAATAATAATAATAAATAATCCCTGGCTCAGCAGGAAATGGTATCTTATAAAAATGTAATACACCTTACGGACTTAACTAAAGAGAGCGCTATTGTAGTGGCAATGGGGACACTGGAGCGGGCACAGTGGAGCTAAAACATCTATCATAGCAGGGAGTAAGCAGGTATTGTCTGAAATCAATAAAGAAATAAAAACAGAAGCCTAGGATCCACTGGTATAAAAGTAATCGCAGAAGAAACTCCCTAAAAGTGCAGATTTGTGCTGCACAGGGAGAACTAGGACATGCTTGGGGAACACCTGATTGTCAGTTCCAGGTACGCTTTTTCATCCTACTTCATTTTACAGTGTGATTTGTGTTATGCATGTACAATTGCAGTAATGAAAATGTAGTACGAATAGATAGAGTATTCAAAATAAAATGAAGCGTCCAATTCCAGCAGGAGAATGGGGAGGGGACGAGAGGCTGGGGGAGCGCCTGGCTCATGGCAGGTGGTCAGAGCAGCTCTCCCTGCCACCGTGCGCAAGCCCCAAACATGGGGTCAACCCCAAATCACAACGCAAAACCAGAAAGTAGAACAGGGAAGATATTTGCAGTAAATATGACACAAAATGTCGGTACTTACAGATTTCACATCTGTCCAGGTGTGCATGTGCAAAGTCAGTGTGCGAGGGTTTTGAGCACAAAGAATCACACACCCAAATAGGGGCCACCTAAGTGGGGAGCGGAGGTCCGGGAAACACGCCACACGGGGAACAGAAGTGTATCACTAATAACCAAGGAAATGCAATAAAGCCGGCTCTGCTCCATTCCCACGGCACCCTGACTGCGGGCTCGGGGCCGGGGGGCCACAATAAGGGGAAACGCAGAGGGCACAACCCCGGGATGCAAACACGAGTTTCTTATCTGAAAAAACCAGAGCACTATTCTATTCTATCTTATTTTGTTATATACATATATATATTTAGAGAGAGAGAGAGAGGGAGAGGGAGTGGGGAAGGGGCAGAGGGGGAGAGAATCTCAAGCAGACACCCCGATGAGCGCAGAGCCAGGCACGGGGCTTGATCTCACAGCCCTAAGATCATGTCCTGATCCAAACCAAGAGTTGGCTGCCTCACCAACGGAGCTGCCCAGGTGCCCTGTTTTTCCAATATTTTAAGAGTAAAATCAAATTGTCCTGTTGATTGAACTATGAATGTTACAGCTGACACATCCCATAGTAACTCCATCCATTAGAAGAGGAAACTTGCGATCACCGCTGAATTAACTGGAGTAAAAATTCAAAGTTGTGACCCTGCCCAATTCACCAAAGCACAGAAAACCACAACCATCTCCAGATGCCCTGGTTTTCATTTTGCAATATTTTATTTATTTATTTATTTGAGAGAGAGAGAGTTGGAACAAGAGAGCACAAGCAGGGGGAGCAGCAGAGGGAGAGGGGGCGAAGCAGGCTCCCCGCGGAGCAGAGAGCCCGATGCGGGGCTCAAGCCCAGGACCCCGAGATCACGACCTGAGCCGAAGGCAGAGGCTTTAACCCACTGAGCCGCCCCGACGCCCCTTTATTCAATTTATTTCAGCACGAACAGCTGACCCCGAATCCGCCTCTCTCTGTACCCCTGAGGCTGGCTTTGCCTGTGGACACACTTAGGTCCCATGTGAGAGAGAACCTGTGGCGTCTGCCTGTCTTTCATCCACGTTCATCCACGTCACCGCCGAAGGCGAGGCCTCACCCTCTGCGAAGAGGAGGTCTCTGCCTGTCCCCCACTAGCGCCTCATTCACCCCTGTCGTCACCCCTGCAGCAGACGCTGCTCTTCACTGAGCCGCTCCCCGCGGGGAGGGAGCCGGCCAGAATAAGATGGGCGGTGGTGAGGCAGGGCCCTGCTCAGCCTGAGTTTGGGGCCCCTTCCGACCACTGGTGTCCCTGCCCCTGCCCGTGCTCTACGGCGGGGTCACAAGGGATGGGCAGGGGCTGGGGTGGACTGAGTGGGTGAGGCTGCTGGCTCCTTCCTCTGGGTCTGCGGAGCCCTACCCCTGCGTCTCCCTGCATCTCCCTTGCAGGACGATGAACCCCAGCCCTTCCTCTGGGGTCCAGTGGTCAGTTAGTAACTATTTCTCAAGTTAAATCCCACAGGCACCCAGGAGTAAAGACATCACCAAAATTTCAAGTGGATTTTCCACCCTAAGCCCGTCCTTTCCTGGTGGGCTCCTCCTGCAGGCTGGCTGACGGGCTGGCCCTGAGCGGCGACGGCCACATAAAAGTGGTCACACAGGGACCTTAACACTGGCAGCCTGAGCGGCAGGCTGTGCAGGGCAGGGCTGCAGAAGAGGGATTGGCGGGCTTCCCGGAGGAGGTGAGGGGGAGGCACTCACATTCCATTTAGGAAACGATGTATTTTTTACAAAGCCGTAAAAACTAAAGGATGAGACCTCTCATGTATGCATTTTAAAGTGGAATTAGATAAAGATGTTTCCTAAGCTGGGTAGCTTTGCCCTCTTGGAGCTGGGGGTGAGGCACTGAGGCAGGGCAGGCCCTGGAGAATTGGGGGTTCTAATGAAGAAGAGGGAATAGAGGGGGTAGGGCTCTACCGGGAGGGTCAAGTTTCACAATGAGCAAAACCAGAAGCCTCGGTCCTGGAGCATATGACTATTTACTTGAAACTGAGGGGAGGAGGGGGGGGGGCTGTAGAATGGAGGCATATTGCAACATACCGTATTTAAAATGGATTTTCCTGGCGTAAGAAGAGTCATGCCTGCTTTTTGGCACCAGGATCGCCTTAGTGCAGAGTCTTGGATGTCGACATTCGCTAGCCCTGTGGCTTCTGTCTGGGCACCCGCCCACCACTTTGGGCTGCTGGCCCCAGGGACACCGGGGTGTAGGGCTCCTGGCTGGGCCCCAGGAACTGACCAGAAGATCCCGAAGCCTCCGCCAATGGCCTCTCCATGCTCTGCAGAAGTGCCCTCAGTGGGCCAGCTCCCAGGACAGTTTAAAACCCAGGCTGGGGGGCGTGATTTGCTGGAGGTGCTCTGAGAGGAACCAAATGCGTTTCAATGCTCAGCCTCAACAGGGGTAGAAATATTTGGGATAATCTTTGGAATTTATTGAGCATTTGCCACGAGTCAGGAACTGAACAAGCACTTTGCACAAGTTCTCTCCCTTAAACTCAGCTGCCATTGCACCGCTCGGGAAGTTGTCCCATCCTCCCGCCCACGAAGACTGGGGAAATGAGGGAGAAGAGCCCCAGAGCCTCTGGCTGGGACCCACCCTCTGACGACTGCCCAGCAGCCCCGGGGAGCGCTGGAGGAGGAAAGGGAGTGTCGGTGAGCCGGGCTGGCATGACCGGGAATGGTGTGGATGCTGACCCAGGTGGCCTCTGGGCCATGACCCTTAGGCTCTTACGTTACATCCCGGCGGGGGCAGGGGCAGCCCAGGCGCGGGCCCGAGGACACTCGGGAACCTGGCTCCTGGACAGACCCCGGGGCGAAACCAGTGAGCACCGGCGGAGCCTACCAGCACCCTGGAGCCCGGCCCAGGGAGCCGCCCCGCGTCCCCCGGCCGCAGCCCGGGCTGCCGCGCTGTGTCAGGCCCGGTCCCCGCCGCACCTGCTGCCCCCACTGCCGGCCTGGGCCTCGCAGGTGAGACGAGGCAGCGGCTGACGTTGTCTCCGGAGCCACAGGGGCCGAGCCGGGGAGCCAGCCCACCACGCCTCCGCCGAGAAGGCGCGGACCTGTCCGCCACGGCAGCACACGCCCGCACCTGCAGGCGCGGCGGGATCAAGCTCACCCCCGGCGCCGCCCCTGCCCGCTGCCCCGGAGCCCGCCCCGCAAGCCCCCCAACTCTCCGATTGGCCCAGGCCGCCCACCAATCCCCGCGGGCAGGGGAAAGAGACGCTCTGATTGGCCAGGGTGGGGTCACGTGCCCACCTCCGCGCCAAGACGGATGGGAGGGGCCAACGTTGCTCC
>CM052810.1:250522-260907 GCA_028533885.1 Nasua narica
GAGTGCCTTCCACGGTGGGCTCTGCCGAGAAGGCTGGCAGCTGCCTCCCCCTCCCGCAGGCGGACCCCCACCCCGGGCTGGAGATGCCGCTCCCTCCCACAGGTGGCAGGTGGGGGCTCGGCCACACAGGAGCCCTGGACCTGGGACCGTGTCCCCTCTGCCTCTAGGCTCCGTGGTGCCTGCTTTTCTTTCCTTTTCTCCTCATTCCCACACTTCAAACCCACAGTGTGAGGCTTCTTTTTACCATGGGAGGGGAAACAAACAAGAGCACCCTCCTGACCCACGACATGTCTGGGAATAGCAAACTTAAGGAGTGTTCTCTCTTCACCGCAGTGGAGGCCGGTAGCCGTTTTGTAACGCCTCAGAAATGACAAGGTCCGCAGGCCATCGCGTAAACGCAAGTGCTAGTTGAAACAGTTTTCAACTACTGGATCCAGAGAAAGAGAAAGGCAGAGACAGGATAGAAAACCTCTGTTTGTATAATTCACGAAGCTCAGTTGTCCCCTCTGGTGTAACAGCCCTGAAACCCTCCGCTGGGTAACGGAGCCCTGCGGTGAGCCTGGGCTTTGCTCCGCGGAGACTTCTGAGTATTACCAAGACTTTTGTAAGCTCTGCTGTGAAGTTTCCAGATTTTACAAGCACTTTCTCCGTACGATAAATAAGATGTTGAAAGAGTTGGCATTCTCCAAAGGCCCGTTGTTCTTGTAGCGGCTCCAGTAACTTCACATCAGTGAAGAGGGCTTACCGCCGTGCTGCAGACGTCGGAATGTGTGGTGAGCCTCCCCAGTGGGGCTGTCCGCCCCTACCAACCCGCTGACGGCCCCGTGTTCTTTCTCCCCGTGCTGTTTGTTTCCTAGGAAACTGCTCTACAGTTTGAAACCACAAGTGCAAAAAAGAAAGTCACGGAAACACAGCAGGATTATTTAACTTGTTTGTCAAGGACATGCTGGTCTTCCAGATCCTCTTGTAGTTTTCTACAACCCTGTCACGGCCAAAAACGCAGCAGCCATCCAGACAGTCTGGGAAAGATAAAGTCAGGAAGGGACTTCGTTAGTGGTTCCTCTGAGCCACCGGCATTGAGCGTTGTGATGCCAGGAAACACATCTTGATTGAAAGTGTGATTAGGACACGCCTGATGCCCTGCGAGCCAGAAATGTTCTGAATTGTGCTCTCAAGGAGCAGAGACTGTGACCAAGGAGGAACACTTGGGCGGCTCTTTAAGTGCCAACATAAAAAGGAACTGGTTTATGACCCTTCATGGTGTGTCTGTAGAAGGCTCAGCAGCTACCGCGAGGAGCGCTCAGCACCCAAACAGCAGGTCTGTGCTGGCCGACGCTGGCGGTGTGCCAGCCTGTCCACCCTCGCACCCGGGCTGCCCGGCCCCCCAGCACTCTGCCACAGGAGAGAACATTCTTTCCAACGTAAGGATTTGTTTGAACCAAGCACGAGTCCTGCTTCCATTAAACACAATTAGCATATAAATGCCATGTACAGACATGGAGAAAGGGATTAAGAAAATATGCTATGTTTACTTTGTGGATCCAAAAGCAGACACCTTTAACCCTTTGATGTGCCAAGAGTCCAAATGCTTGGCAGGAGAAGAAGGAGAAACCGTATTGCTCACAGGCTGCTGGTGGGTAAACAGCGGCCTGAAGGCCTTCCTTCTGGCAGGGATAGGCCATCCCACCGAGGCCGGTGCCATGTGTAGGTCCCACACCTGAGCGCCTTCAAGGTGTTGGACTGGTCAGCACAGAGCGTGGTGGCTGCGAGGCTGGGCCTGGGTTAGATGGCTCGGTGGGGCTCCCGCACCTCATACCAACGCCCCATTTCAGCGGAGGCATCTGCCTGGCCATCTGTGGAAACCACCTCACGGGCACTGGAGCGGAAGAATGGGCTGGTGCATCCAAGATACAGGAACTGGGTCAGCAGAATACAAAGCAGGCATCGCTGCTGTTGTGTGTTATGACCAGTACACATGGACGAGGACCCCTTATCCAAAAATGAAACCTAAAGAGAGAATGTTCTTGTGAGCTATGAGATATTAAAGATCATACAGCCTAATGACACATGCAACCCTAGCCCCGGTGGCTTGTCCACATGTTAGGTAGTGGCCCACTGGGAAGGAGGGTGGGGCAACTAGGTGGGTTCCTGGGGCAGCACAACATGTCTGAGATCTATATGGGAAGATCTGCGGCCACCAGTGGTAACCAAGGACCCAAAAAAAGAAGGGACATCCAGAATGTTCTTCGAGTTTGCATTTCTCCAGTTCTGTCTGAACATTTAGTTGGTTCTAGAGCTGAAGATAGCTTTGCCAGACTCTGGCCAGCACTGAGTCAGCCAGAACTGAGTCCTGCCCTTCTGACATCTAACCACACGAGCCTGGTTCCGGTGACCTGTTCCAGCCGCACGAGCTGAGCTCTGGATGGTGCCCAGACTGGTGACACCCAGCAGGCCATACGACCAGCCAGGCAGGTAGCCCTACTGACAAGAGGAATGGAAATACAGAACCTTAATGGATGGGCTCAACAGAGAAAAGGAAGGAGGGGACAGAGAAAAGAATCAGTGAACTAAGAGAAAACAAAACCATCCCATCTGAACAACATAGAGAAAACAGACTTAAAAAAAAAAGTTAGAGACCTATGGAACTCAAACAAAAGATCTAACATTCATGACACCAGAGTCCAGGAAGAAGAGGAGAAAGAGGATGAGGCTGAAAAAAAATACAAGTAAATGAATATATAATGGATTAAAACTCCCCAAATTTGCAAATAACATAAACCTACAAAATTAAGAAGCTGAAAAAGTTCCCAAACAGGATAAACACTAAGGAATCCACGCTGAAAAATCAGCATTGTGAAACTTCTGAAAACTAAAGACAAAATGAACCAATTATTTTACCTATAGGGGAAAAATAATTCAAATGACAACATATATTTTATCAGAAAGCATAGAGATTGGAAGGAAGTAGCCCAGTATTTTTCAAACACGAAAAGAACTGTCAACCTTGAAGCTTGTATCCAGCAAAAATAACCTTCAGGCTTGAAGGGGAAAATCAAGTCATTCTCATCTGAAGAAAAACTAAGAAAATTTGTCACCAACATACTTACTCTGAAAGGATGTTTAATTTCCCTAAACCAAAAGGAAATGATCTAAGGAGGAAACTTGAACATCAAGGAGGAAGAAAGAACATGGCAAACAAAAATATGTGTAAATACAATAGGCTTTCCTTGCCCTCTTGTGTTTTCTAAATCGTGTTTGACAAGGGAGGCAAAAATTTCACCAGTGTCTGACATGGAGGAAACAAGACAATGACATTGTAGACAGAAGAGGATAAAGAGACATAGGGGGAAGGTAAGATTTCTGTGCTTCACCTGAACTGGTAAAATGGTGATGCCAATATATTGTGATAAGCTAATCATGTATAAAGTAGCATCTAGAGGAATCACTAAAATAGCTATACAAAGAAATATGCTAAAAAACATTACTGATAAATCAAAATAAAATTCTAGAAATTGTTCAAGTAATCCATGGGCAGGAAAAAGAAAACAGAAGTGAAAAATAGAACAAACAGAAAATAAAATAAAATATCAGATGGGAGCAATAACATATCAATAATTACACTAAATGTAAATGGCTTAAGAAATGAAATACACTGAAAGACTGACAGAATGGATTAAGAACTGGGACGTATGTGCCATCCAACAAAAGCCTCACTTCAAACATAACAATATTGGCAGGTTAAAAGTTAAAAGTGGAATAAGATGTATCATACAAACATTATCCAAAAGAAAGCAGAAGTGACTATGTTATATCAGATAAAATAGACTTCAGAGCAAAGGAAATTGCTGGGAAAGAGATAGTGTATAATGATAAAAATCTCAATCCACCAAAAAGTCAAAGGAATCCTACATGTGTGTGCACAAAACAACAGAGCTACACAATAAGTGAAGGAAAAACTAATGGAATAAAGGGAACACAAGACAAAATCCACAATTCCAGTTGGAGACCTCAACATTCCTCTCTCAGCAACTGATGAAACAATAAGACAGAAAATCACAAGAACACAGAACTCAACAGCATTATGGACAAACAGAATCAACATTTATCAAACATCCTGCCAACAACACCAAATACACTTTCTTTCCAAGTGTCCTTGGGACATATATCAAGGTAGGCCACATCCTGGGCCATAAAACCAATCCCAACAAATTTTTAAAAATTGAAATTACACAGAATGTGTTCTCCGACCAAATGGAATCATTAACAGAAATCAATAATAGAAAGATAACAGGAAACCCTCTGAACACTTGAGAGCTAAACATTGAATTTCTAGATAATCCCTGGGTCACAAAGTCTCAAGAGAAATTTTAAAAAATACATCAAATTGAATGACAACATGTCAAAATTTGAGTAATACAATTAATGCAGTGTTGAGAGAAGTTAGTACTAAATACATCCATTAGGAAAGAAGAGGCGTCTCGTAACAATAGTTGAGGCTCCTACATCAAGGGCCCAGAATAAGAAGAGCGAAATAAACCCAAAGAAGCAGAAGGAAAGAAATAATAAAGGTAAGAGCAGAAATTAATGAAATTAAAAACGGGAAAACGAAAAAATCAACGAAACAGAACTAGTTCTTTGAAAAGATAAAAAACAAGGGCGCCTGGGTGGCTCGATGGGTTAGGGCCTCTGCCTTCGGCTCAGGTCATGGTCTCAGGGTCCTGGGATCGAGCCCCGCATCGGGCTCTCTGCTCAGCGGGGAGCCTGCTTCCCACTCTCTCTCTGCCTGACTCTCTGCCTACTTGGGATCTCTCTCTGTCAAATAAATAAAATCTTTAAAAAAAAAGAAAAGATAAAAAACAAATAAATCTCTAGCAAGACTGACAAAGAAAGAAAAGAGAGAAGACACAGATTACCAAGATCAAAAATGACAAGAGTTTTCCTCACAGACCCTGCAGACAGCAATAGGACACTAAAGGAGGACAAACAACTCTACATAAATATGACCACTTGGATGAAATGGACCAATTCATAAAAAAACACAAACTACCACCACTCACCCAATATGAAATTAGATAATTGGAATAGCTTTATAACTATGAAGGAAATTGAATTTGTAACTTAAAAACTGCCAAAAATTATATATATATAAATCTCCAGACCCAGATGGTTTCACTGGAAACTTGTACCAAATGTTTAAAGAATTAACACCAGTTTTACACAATGTCTTCTGGAAAATAGAAAAGGAGGAAAAATTGCCAACTCATTTTATGAAGCTCATAGTAACCCTACAACAACAATAGACAGATAGTACAAAAAAGAAAACTGCAGACCAATGTTTCTCATAAATCTAGATGCACAAATCCTTAACAAAACATTAGTACATAGAATTCAACAATACATAAAAAAGAATTCTATGGCATGAGTAAATGGGGTTTATTCCAGGGTTGCAAGACTGGTTCAATATTTGAAAATCATGCAGTGTGATCCATCCATTAATGGACCAAAGAAGAAAAATCGCATGATCATATCAATGGAGCAGGAAAAAAATTGAAATCAACACCCGTTGATGCTTGTCAGACAGCTGAGGTATGCATGAATTTGGCCGTGTTTCAGGTTTCAAGCATAAAATAAAAAAGATAACTGCATCTTATCAGTAGAAATGCACCTACATACATATAGCCAATTCATTTTCAACAGCAGTGCCAAGATAACTCAATGAAGGAAAGAATGTCTTTTCAACAAATGGTGCTAAGACAACTGATATTCATATGGAGGGAAATAAGGCAACATTGAGCTTTAAATCACACTATACATGAAAATTAACTCAAAATGGATTATAGCCCTAAATGTAAAATTAAAAACTTTAGAACTTGTAGGAGAAAAACCTTTGAAGCTTTGGAATGGGCAAATATTTCTTAGATAGGACATAAAAGGCATGACCCATAAAAGGAAACTGTAACAAATCGTGTGTTTTTGGAAAGACACCTTCAAGGAAACAAAAAAGAAGTAGATCAAAAAAGGAAAATTCTTTATTTTTTCACCTATGCTGAAAATACACTGATATAATTTAGCAAACTTATCTGATAAAAATATTGATAAATAGGAACACCCTGGGTGGCTCAGTCAGTTGAGCCACCGCCTTCAGCTCAGGTTGCAATTTCGGAGTCCTGGAATCAAGCCCTGCATCGGGCTCCCTGCTTCTCCCTCTGCCTTTGCTGCTTATGTTTTCTCTCTCCCTCCCTTTTTCTCAAATAAGCAAATGGGGTCTTTAAAAATAAATATTGATAAAAAGAAAAAGAAGGAAACATCATGTTTTTGCTCTTCTAAGTTGGCAGGAACCTTCCTTGAATATGTTCTACATGCCAGTGTTTATTCTCCTTTCCTGGCTGTAAATCTAAAGTCATAAATCCTCTTCATGAAGACAAGCCTGTCTCTACCTGGAAGCTGCCCAGATGCATTTGCTCAACACATTTCAACATCTCTTCAGACTCTGAGATAAGCGAGGGGAAAAGGTGGGAGAGGAGGAGGGAACTCATACTGTGTTATTAGACCAAATGTCCAGAGCAGACCCTCCTCCTGGGAGGATGGGGAGGGAGGGTGAGCACCCTCAGGTGCAGAGCGCCAGCAAGGGCAGCTTGCACTGTTGGAACCAGACAGGAGTCATGGACCCTGGGCCCAGCTGGTCTGGAGACCACCCTGGACTTCTGCCAAGCAAGATCACTATAAGGTGCTTAAAATTGAACATCTGAACCATGCAACATTGAAAGATTCTCTGACTTTCCCTTAATAGTGCTTCTAGACCATGTTGGTTATGGAGGCATTTCAGGCTCCCAAAATCTGGGAGGAGGCAGCCATGAATTTTATACTCGGCAGAACTGACAAGGACCATGAAAGGGGAGCAAGTGCCAGCAACCTTGGTGGTGAAGCATTGAGCTTTCCCAGTATCTTGGGTGATGGCAGTAAGACCCTCTGCCTCTACTGTTCCAGAAGATCTACCCAAGGTAGTAAGGCCAAAAAAAGAAATAAGAGATACAACATCCAAAAGTGAAAAGGAATGGAACTACCACTATTTGCACATGATGTGTCTGAGAATACGTATTTACATGTACATGTGCATATATAATACATTCTTAAACACATATCTCATTTCACTGTGACACCATTTCAATGAGGTAGGTCTTACCATGCACGTTTTACAAAAATGAAACCCGAGGCCTTTAGAAGACAGTGACTAGCATTGGAAAAACTGAATGTCCATGCAAAGAAATGAATTTGGACCCCTATCTTACACCACTCACAAAAATTAACCCCAAATGAGTTAACGTATATGCATGCATATACATAATGGACATATACATACAACATACATATACATAATGTGTGTTTATGCATGTACATATACATAATGGACAGATACATATCCGTACATATAGTGGATACACATATACATATGTAATGGATAACTATTCAGCCACAAAAAAAAAAAAAAAGGAAATCCTGCATTTGCAACAACATGGATGAACCTCAAGGAGATTGTACTAAGTGAAGTAACCCAGACAAATACTGCATGATCTCACTTATATGTGGAATTTAAAAAAGTCCAGCTCACTGGAACAGACTGTAGATTGGGGGTTGCCAGGGGCTGGCGGTAGGGGGAAATGGGGAGATGCTGATCAAACAATGCAAATTTCTAGTTATTAGACGAGTAAGTTCTAGGGTTCTAACACCTAGCATGGTGACCATGGTTCATGACACTATAATACATACTTGAAGTTTGCTGAGAGTAGATCTTAAATGTTCTCACCACACACACACACGCACACAGTACCTCCATGAGATGATAAATGTGCTGACCTTAATGTAGCCATTTCACTACATATACACACAATCATCAAGTTGTACACCTTAAACTTACACAGTGTTGTCAATTATATCTCAGTACAACTGAGGAAAAGAGATATAATGACTTGTCCAAGACCCAGATCTACCAATGGTGGATCTAGAATGCAAGCACAGGTCGACTTCAGAATCAGAGCTTGGAGACAAAAAACTTCCCTAAAACACCCAAAGAATGGACCCAAATTAGTAAAACTAGGAGAGGAAGTTACAGACAATAAACTGAATACAGGAAGCCAGTGGTGCTTCCAGATGCTAGCAATACCAGTTGGCAACAGAGCTGAGGACGGAAGATCCATTTGAGGCAGCAATGCTAACTGAACCAGGAGGAAACAGAAAACCCGAACAGACCCATCACCAGTAAGGAGATTGAAGCAGTCATCAAAAATCTCCCAACACACAAGAGCCCAGGGCCAGACGACTTCCCAGGGGAATTCTACCAAACATCTAAAGAAGAATTAATACCTATTCTTCTAAAACTGTTCCAAAAAATAGGAATGGAAGGAAAAATTCCAAACTCATTTTATGAAGCCAGCGTTACTTTGATCCCAAAACCAGACAAAGACTTCATCAAAAAGAATTACAGAGAAATATCCCTGATGAACATGGATGCAAAAGTTCTCACCAAAACACTAGCCAATAGAATTCAACTGTACATTAAAAGGATTATTCACCACAACCAAGTGGGATACGTGGGCTGCAGGATTGGTTCAACACCCACAAATCAATCAATGTGATACAATACATTAATAAAAGAAAGAACAAGAATCATATGATACTCTCAGTAGATTCAGAAAAGGCATTTGTCAAAGTACAGCATCCTTCTTGATCAAAAGTCTTCACAGTGTAGGCATAGAGGGTACATTCCTCAACATCATCAAAGCCATCTATGAAAAACCCACAGTGAATATCATTCTCAATGGGGAAAAACTGAGAGCTTTCCCCCTAAGATCAGGACACGGCAGGGATGCCCACTATCTCTACTGCTATTCAACATAGTACTTGAAGTCCTATCCTCAGCAATCAGACAACAAAAAGAAATAACAGGCATCCAAATTGGCAAAGAAGTCAAACTCTCACTCTTTGCAGATGATACCATACTTTATGTGAAAACCCAAAAGATTCCACTCCAAAACTGCTAGAACTCATACAGAAATTCAGTAAAGTGTCAGGATATAAAATCAATGCACAGAAATCAGTTGCATTTCTATACACCAACAGCAAGACAGAAGAAGGAAATTAAGGAGTCAATCCCATTTACAATTGCACCCAAAACCATAAGATATCTAGGGATAAACCTAACCAAAGAGGCAAAGAATCTGTACTCAGAAAACTGTAGAATACTCATGAAAGAAATTGAGGAAGACACAAAGAAATGGAAAAACATTCCATGCTCATGGATTGGAAGAATAAATATTGTGAAAATGTCTATGCTACCTAGAGCAATCTACACATTTTATGCAATCCCTATCAAAATGCCATCAGCTTTTTTCAAATAAATGAACAAATAATCCTAAGATTTATATGGAACCAGAAAAGACCCTGAATAGCCAGAGGAATGTTGAAAAAGAAAACCAAAGCTGGTGGCATCACAATTCCAAGACTTCAAACTCTATTACAAAGCTATAATCATCAAGACAGTATGGTACCGGCACAAAAACAGACCCATAGATCGATCAATGGAACAGAATAGAGAGCCCAGAAATGGACCCCCAACTCTGTGGTCAACTGATCTTCGACAAGGCAGGAAAGAATGTCCAATGGAAAAAAGACAGTCTCTTCAACAAATGGTGTTGGGAAAATTGGACGGCCACGTGCAGAGGAATGAAACAGGACCGTTTCCTTACACCACACACAAATATAGACTCAAAAGGGATAAAAGACCTCAATGTGTGACAGGAATCCATCAAAATCCTCGAGGAGAACACAGGCAGCAACCTCTTTGACCTCAGCTGCAGCAACTTCTTCCTAGAAACATCTCCAAAGGCAAGGGAAGCAAGGGCAAAATGAACCATGGGGACTTCATCAAGATCAAAAGCTTTTGCACAGCAAAGGAAACAGTCAACAAAACCAAAAGACAACTGACAGAATGGGAGAAGATATTCACAAATGACTTATCAGATAAAGGGTTAGTCTCCAAAATCTATAAAGAACTTCTCAAACTCAACACTCAAAGAACAAATAATCCAATCAAGAAATGGGCAGAAGACATGAACAGACATTTCTACAGAGGACATCCAAATGGCCAACAGACACATGAGAAAGTGCTCAACATCACTCGGCATCACAGAAATACAAATCAAAACCACAGTGAGATACCACCTCACACCCGTCAGAATGGCTAAAATCAGCAAGTCAGGGAACGACAGATGTTGGCGAGGATGCGGAGAAAGGGGAACCCTCCTACACTGTTGGTGGGAATGCAAGCTGGTACAGCCACTCTGGAAAACTGTATGGAGGTTCCTCAAAATGTTGAAAATAGAGCTACC
>CM052810.1:261007-318253 GCA_028533885.1 Nasua narica
AGAATGTTTATAGCAGCAATGTCCACAATAGCCAAACTATGGAAAGAACCTAGATGTCCATCAATAGATGAATGGATAAAGAAGATGTGGTATATATATACCATGGAACACTATGCAGCCATCAAAAACACGAAATCTTGCCATTTGCAACGAGGTGGATGGAACTAGAGGGTATTATGCTAAGTGAAATAAGTCGATCAGAGAAAGACAATTATCATATGATGCTCTGATATGAGGAATTTGAGAAACGAGACAGAGGATCATAGGGGAGGGGAGGGAGAAATGAAACAAGATGAAACCAGAGAGGGAGACAAACCATAAGAGATTCTTAATGTCAGGAAACAAACAGGGTTGCTGGGGGTTGGGGGGACGGATAGGGTGGCCAGGGGGTGGACACTGGGGAGGGCGCGTGCTATGGGGAGCGCTATGGATTGTGTAGGACTGATGAGTCACAGACCTGTGCCCCTGGGGCAAATAAAAAGAATCTCTAGCAGAAAAACAAAGTGCATCTCTGTACCTCTGCAAGTGAAGCTACATTTGGTAGCTCTGAACACTGCTGTGCAGACTGTCTAATGAGGGTCGGGGGAGGGCCTTCTGCACACACGGCCTCCAGAGCACAGGTTTGTTGTGCAAACAGTCTTAGTATTAATAAAGGATCTTTTTGGTTCTTGTAAAAAGTACAATGGAATTTTAAAATAAAATACATTATGGTTTAAAAAATAAAATAAACTAGCGACACTATGTATCAAATACTCAGATGAGTTAGGTGGAGAAATGTGCACAAAGTGTGCATGGAGGAAAGAATACATTTAGTAAGGGACTGTAAGAAAAACTGAAGTAAGTTGAGAGAGGTAAGTGTAACATCAAAAGCAGAAACCGGAATGGGAAGCTTAGTAGATCTGAGCACGTGAAAATATACGTATAACAATGCGAAACCCCACTATGCACACATTTGTAAAGCAGATGAGGACAGCAAGCTTTTCTAAGGGGCCTGGAGAAACACACTGCACTCTCTGGACCCTTTTATTTGTTGAACTATTTGGTCAGATAAATGAAAACATTGCTTAAAGTAGGGGTGGTGATGGTGATAACATATTTCAATTGTTTCATTGTAACCGAGCATCGCGTGGAGCACGCGTGTGGGGGGTGGCAGTGAGAAGGAGAAGCAGTTCTAAAAGCCCCCCAGTGGGCTACAAGCTAAATTATGATAGTTTCCAAAAGTGAAATGCCGGGGAGCCTTTGGAACGGCCCTTTAGAAGAGTCTTGGCAAAGTCGAAAAGTGCTCATAATACTGCTAAGTAGGAAAAGCATGTTACAGCCCCTTAGATGTTGCTGGAACACATTTTTGTGTGTGAAAATATGTCTATATATTTATCTATGTACATGTTACTAAGATATCAAGAACGTGTGAAGATATTAGCAGCGCATTATGTCTAGATGAATTTTATTTCCTTATTTGTGTTTTCTTGTGTTTTTCAAATGATCTGCAACACACATGGGTTACTTTCATCATCAGAAAACCTTATAGATAAATACTCTTTCGATTTTACTGCACCAACCTGGTAAGTATTCAAATATTTATACTATTCTTACATGTTTTCAATGTTAATGCAAATTATGGTGCCACCTTTCTATAAGCCCTATTGGAGCTGCTCCGTGGGAAGTCCTCTGATAGTAAGAATTTACTTGAGGCCGAAAACTACCCTAGGCTTGAAGTAAAGTTTTAGATTTTAAGGGGCCTGCCTGTTTTGTTTTGTTTTTTTTTTTAAGATTTCCCTAAGAGAATGGGTAGCATAACACGCCAGCCTGGCGATGTTTCGGGGGGATGCCATTGTACGCAGGTCAAGGCAGTCTGGGCGTGCGGGAGAGACGGGAGCCGCCTGTCCATTCTGACTGTCTCCATCCATCTGCCTGGGTCCCTTAATCGTGGTGCTACCTGTGTTTGCACAGGGAATGCGTGACTCTGCCTTGCCCTAATCCCTAAGAGTGGAGGGTTATGCAAACAGTTTGAGGCGGTGCATGTAGATAGATGAGGTTTACTTTAAGTCGCTAGATTATCTCCATGCACTGTAGGGAGGAGCACAGCCAGGATAACGCATCGGTGACCTCACAGACCCCGCTCCAGGTGGAGAAGACATTGAGTCTATTAAAGATGCGCCAAGTAAGTAATAGCAATTTAAATGACTCGCACGCGGCAACACTGCCGTCTGCATGGGAGGACTGAAACCGCGCAGACAGTGTCACATGATAGGACGGTGGGTTCGTGTTCTGAGTGCAGTGTTTCATGTTGGTGTTTTCGTTGCTTTTACATACTTTTCACGGTGCTTTGTAGCACATGTACCTTTTCTGTTTTATTTAAGAAGTTAGTCACTTTCCCTCTGCTGCGGTATGTTTTTATCCTTCTTTTTCTTAGTTGCTTTCAATATTATTGCAATATGATATGGTGCGGTTTAGGTGAATTTATTAAATGCGTTGTTACACCCTGGACTCAGTTATAACCACCTTCCTCTAGTTACCACAATCTGGAAAGAGCACAAGCCCCACCCCAAGGGCATCCGTGGGGTCCAGAAACGCCAAATGGGCGGGCGGGGCTAAGGGACCGCGGCAAGTGGGGACGATCTGTGGGCCACGCCAGACGTGCCTGCTGGCGCCGTGTCGCGCTGGATTCGTGGCGATGGGGAGACTGGATGGCGGCCGAGAGTCCAGGACTTCCGCTGAGCAGGTGCCCTCGTCATTACCTGTTTCAGAGACCAGATGGAAGAAGCCGGCCCCTTGTAGAAGGAGCGGAAGAGGCCTGACACCGCAGCCCGGGGTCGAGGGCTCGGGAACAGATGCGCAGGAAAGGAGGGGCCTTCGGGGGAGAACCTGGAGTGGTGTCGGAGGCATCGTGGGTGCGAAGCCCCTCGTGGGGAGACAGAGTCGAGAGGTGACTCTCCAAACTCTATTTACTGAGCATTTTCCAAAATATTCTCATTCCAGAAATCTAAGGGATGAATTCCAGATCTGAATTCAGATCTCAACTCTCATTTCTTCATGGTGTTTATATGATCCTTTCTCTCTCTCTAAAAACTTGACAAGTAGGTGCCTGGTGTTGGGGATGGAGGTGGAGCCTTCCTTTTAAAATCGCTCTTGGGCTCGACGCACAGTGTCAGCGCCAAGATTCACTCTCGGCCCGGGAAGCTTCTGGAATTCACGTTTGAATTATTCATTTCCACATTGCTGTAAGGGCTGGAGAGTTCTATCTGGGTCGCGACGTGGCCCTGCCTGCCCGTGGTGCGATCTTGCGCGAACACCGCGTGTCTGCCAGCCTCGGTTTCCTTCCTCGTGCGCTTGGCACACGCCGCCCGCCTCCCCCGGTTTGGCGAGGCTCCGCGGGACGGTGTCTGCACACGCACCGCGAACGGAGTTATCTGCGCCTGGGCTCGAGTCGGCAAGGGCACCTCTGCGACTCCCTCTCCCAAGTCTCCGGCCCCTTTGGTGTTCTCGTCCGGGCAGGCTTCTGCCTTGCTTTTGCGCCGCGATCCCCATGGCAACCTCGCTTGATCTTCTATAATATCTAGTAGGATTGCAAGCTCAGTGTTCGAATACCAGTAGCCTGTCTTGCCTTTCCAGGCATTTACAGTTTTCTCTCTTTTTAAAACAGTGTCAATCTGGAGGGTACTCGAGGAACAGTTTTAGTTGCTGTTCCGACCCCAGCTTCCCCACCTCCCCACGGAGCACTTATGGGTGACTGGACCAGAGATAGTCTTTTCCCTCTAAATTTCCCCATTATTTCTAGAGGGCCCCTCGCTGGACTTTACTGGCTGTCCTTTATTTGGGGCATTACTCTCACTTCGAGTGTCTAGCCCCAGGAAAGATTTGCTTCTGTCCGTCTTCCAGACAGTCTGTTTTTCTTAAATGCTACAAAAGGGACCCACTCCCGGAAGGCCCTGACTGTTGAGGTGACAGACCCTGTCCCGAACAGGCCGCATACTCGGAGGAAGGGGCGTCCGAAGCTGCGGTGTCTGTGCTTCAGACAGGGAGGCGGACAGCGGAGACTACTGTTGGGGAATTTATGAGGACGTTGTCGTAGCGTGCGAATCCCTTGGCCACCAAAGGCAACCTCATAAGGAAAGTATGCACGGAAACAATGGAGGTGTTGGAAATGGTTTGCATTCCACCCAGCAATGATATTAATAGACCTAACATATCAGCTCCCCCGCTGAGCTCATCAGTGGGATGTGGGGTGACCCAGCCCCCACACCGCATACTTTGGCAAGTTGACTTCCGTTTCTGTGCCCTCCTCCGTGCAGAGGGAAGTGCGCAGGTAAGTCATCCATCCTGCTCTGAAGACAGGAAGGGGGGTGACTGTGCGCAGAGCCCTGTGTCCCGCCAGGGACCCTGCGTCCTCGCTGGTCTGTGCAGCAATTCGCCGTGTGGGAGGAGCGTGCGCGCGGGAGGTGGTCGACAGGCACGCGGGCGGAAGCTACACACACAGGAAGCCGACAGCCGACTGGGAATTTTCCATTATGAGATGCTCGGTATGGGAAATTAGGGAAGTAAAAACAAATGGGAAAAAAAGAAGTCACTTAGAGTCTCGTCACCCAGGGAAAACCATGGTGAACTTCTTTGACACCTTTTATATTGTGGCACAAGAAAAAAAACCCTGTTCTCATATGATACGCAAGTGGTCTTATTGGTTTTGGGGCTGGTCACTAGCGGAAATGACGGTCACTCCTGGGTGCGCGAGTGCTGCTCTCTGCTCCTGCTCGGCGTGCATGGTCTCAGCGGCCTGTGGGGCGAGCGTTCACCGCACAGCCCCCGATAGTCTCCCTCTTGGACGTTTGGGGTGCTTATATTTTTCAATCTTACAAATAATGCTATCCAAAATGCATATTTAGGGGGTATATTGATTTCTTTCCATTTTTTGGATGTTGTCCTTTGAAATCCTTTCCCAGAAGTACGACATTGGCACAGGAATGGGGAACGGTCTTTACGACTCTCGACACAGGGGGGTTGAACTTACCCCACGTGCTTTTAGTTAAATAAAACACGTTCGAACGCCGGAACGTGGTTCTCTGTTGGAGGGCGTTCGCTCTCCACTCTGAGGCGCTGTGCACACAGGCCTGAGGAGCGCCTAGCCCAGTGTGTGCCGGGGGCCTGCCGTGAGGGTTGTTTTTGCCGGTAGTCAGGGAGCGCCGACTGTTGGCACCCAAAGTCCAGGTGCAGGAAACGACCCTCAGAGAGAACGGGTCCGAGTCCTCCGCGGCGTGGAGCCCCCTCCGGGAAGTGCCGCCCCAGAGCAGCCCCTCCAGCTGCCGGGCCCCGCCCGCCGGGTCACAGAGCCCCTGGGCCCGAGGTGGGAGGGATGTGGACCCCCGGCTCCCGGGGCAGGAAGACTCCAAGTGTGTCTGCCACACGGCAGTGGATCGGCGGAGAACACCTTCCGCGCCGCGGGAGCTCACCTCTGCCCGCTCCGTGTCGCATAGACAACAGGAGTCTCCGGAGGCATGGCCACGTTCCTTATCTTTCTCCCGGACGATTGGCTCTAATTTTCCATTACTCATTACTTCTAGGTTGGACGGCTTAGTATTTTTGTTTCCTGAACCGGCCCCACAGGCTCCAGGGAGCAGGACGAGGGGGGGCTGGGAGGGCTGCAGAGGAGGGTGGGAGCTGAGTGAGACTCACTGCTCCCCCGGGTCTGAGATCCCGCGACCTTCGGGGCTGGCTTCCAGCTGGCTTTACTTCCCTAATTTCCTATATCTCGGCCTGTGGTGCCTCATCCCGGAGGAGTGGTTTCCTCTGCCTACAGCCCCTGGGTGGTCATGGTGAAGCTGAGTCTCACCAGCTTGGAGCCCGAGATCCAACTAGGGATCATCTAGTCAGATTTCAGGCCTTTTAAGTTTGGAATGAGAAAGCCCAAGCCGCCTCCCCCGCCCTGAGGCCACAACCTTCGGTTTGTTGATGGCTCAGAGTGTCCAGACCCCTGCCTCTCCAGGAGGAAAAACGAAATCTCGGCAGCCAGAGCCGAGTCCCGTCCGCACACTCTGCGGTGTGATCGCGGAGATGTCCCCTCGCCGAGGCCGTCGGCCGGCCCTCCGCCCGCAGCTTCAGGCCCGCTGGGGAGAAGCTCACCGAACCTGGCCACCTCGTCAGCACCTGCTGCAGGCGGGGCCTTGGGAACATTGCCAGAAACACCTGTGACCTCGGGTTCTGGACCCCGTTCTCCCCTTAGCCCCCCTGTCGGTAACTCTCCCCGCCCCTCCGTGGGGCCTTTGGCGCAGGTCTCCCAGGGCCGCAGACAGGGTCCCGGGCAGGGGCGAGCAGACGCTCTCCCTCGAGAAGTGGCCGGGAAATCGGGCCCCTCATCCCGGACACAAGCCCCCTCCCCACGGAGGAGGGGACCCGTCTACATTTAGCTGAACAGCTGTGGCGCAGCCTGTCTTTCCAGGGAGGAGATGAGGCGGGATCTGGAGGGTCCGCGCTGCCTCCCAGGGACCACGGTGTGCGGCGGGACCGTGCGGGAGACGCTCGGGGGACGCTCCGGCTCGGCAGGGGATGGAAGTCCGGCACAAAGGGCCACCGGCAGGCATCGCACGGAGCTCAGACAGGGCCAGCCCGAGCACCGCAACTGCCTCTGGCGGGAGGCGGGGGGGCCCGCGGAGGGGGTGAGGGACCCTCGGCAGGACGGAGAGTTCCCGTGCCTCGTGTGGTGCGCGTTACACAGTCGTACCATCTGCACGTTTGACCTGCAAAGCCCCGCGTCCAGGAGGACGAACCGTCCAGGATGGCGGGCGGGAAGGGGCTAAAGCCACAGGCCCAGACTCAGACCCCGCAAAGACTGTCTGGGGTTCTCTCCTCCTGGTTGGCTTCTCTCAACCAAAACCAAATTCTGCTTCACGCTCCAAACCATCAGAATGGAAACAATGGAAACAATGTCCCTCCAAACACCTCCCTTCCTCAGCTTTGCTTTATTTACTTGGGCCCAAGCTTTTAATAACTGAAATGTATCATGGCCTCTAAAGTAACTTCTGCAGCCAAGTAAACCCATGACCCTTCGGCCATCGCTGTTGGCGAGCAAGCCCGGCCCCGGAGGCCGTTCAGGTCGAGGGGGATCAGTACGCAGGAGCCCTTCCGCGGCGGAGCCCAGCTCCAGCTTCCAAGCTGCCGCGGCGCTCTCTCTGGGGGCCTCGTCCCGAAAGCACGGGGTCAGCCCCTCTGCCCCTCCTGAGCTCACCACGTGTGGGGGGTTGTTCTAGAAGCGGGCTCTGCGCATAGGACCCCGGGCAGTGGGCGAGACGGGGGTCTCTTCCTCCTCCACGGACGGCCCCCCCGAGACGGCTTCTGGTCTTCTCTCGGCCCACCTGGTTCGGGGGTCTGAGCCAGAGAGAGGACAGGCCCACATCCAGGCCCCTGCGAGCGCTGTCCCTGGGCTCGGAGCGCCACAGGCCCCCACGGAGTCACGAAGAATTAGGTCCAGCTCGGCCGGCCTGCCAGCCCAGCGTGGGAACCCGCGCTCGAGCTCCCGGCCGCCCGGAGCCTCGGCCAGGCCCACGGTCACACCGCAGGGGGCCCGAGTACAGCTGCTTCCCGCGTTTGTGCGGACGTTCTCGCTTCCCCGAGTGAACACCGCGGGGTGTGCGCGACTCCAGAAGGGGCCGCGGGCTGTCGTCCAGCGGCCTGCGCACCCCGACCTCCCACCCACGGCCGGCATGTGGCCTCTGACCGGTGTGCCCTGGTCTCCCGTGCGGCTTTGGTTGGCATTCCCCTCGTGGCTAATGACGGTGGTCAAGCGTCGGCCCGGATCTTTGGCTCATTTTCTAATGGGCTTGGTTGGTTCTTGCAGCTGAATTTAGAGTACACTTTGGGTTCGAGTCCTTTGTTAAAACTGTGATTCGCAAGTACTTTCTCAGTCTGTCGTCTATTGTTACCCTCTGAAGGGAGGGGGTCTTCAGCGGGGGAGGCGTCCTAGCACCTCCCTATTTGGGTGACTTCTCCCAGCTGGCCGCAGGCCTCCCACCCAACCGGGCCTTCCACGCACTCGCACCCCTCGGCCGCGTGCTGGGAATGCTGGGCAGGGGCCCCCTGAGCCACACGAGGAGCCCCAGCCCGTCACCCCGAGGGCCACGGGGAGCCACGGGGACGTTCTGTCGGGGCCTGGAGACGCGCCAGCAAGCCGCGGAGCCCTCTCCTCTGTCCGCGCGCGTTTCCTTCATCCCCGTCACGCTGGGCGACAGCTGGTTCCGCTCAGCCTCCCGCGGCCTCCTCTCAGCTCGCCGGGCGTGTCCCCGCCTACCCACGAGCCTCCCTGCCTGGCCGCGGGGGCGCCCTCCCAGTCCCACGCTCCCGGCCGCCTCCGCGCGGGCCGACCCGGCTCAGTGCGTCCCCGAGCCCTGGCCAGTGGGGCACGGCCTCCTCACGCCACAGCCCGGGAACCCCACACTCGGCCCCACGGCTCAGCACCATGTCTCGGAGACGCAGACACGATGTCCCTGCCCCCCTGCGACGTCCCCCTGCGGGCTGTGGGGGGCAGTGAGGGGGGCCACCCCTCCCCGGGGCCCCGCTTGCGAAGAATCTCTCCTGGTTCCTCTGCCCAGCCAAGTGCTTTCCCTCCTGCTCACCTCTTAGCAAAGCATCCTCTTTCCCACCACAGACGTGTGGGAAAAGGGGGAAGAATGTACCAGCCACCGGCCAACGCTCTCCGGAGCGGCAATCCTCTTCCTTCAGCTTCCTTCAGCTTTTCCACCTGAATCCAGTGTGAAAGAGCGACAGCGACTCTGCCACTGAGCGTAGACTCTTGCTGGTGCCCACGGAGGCCAACGCGGTGTAGACGGGGGTGCGCGGATCAGTCGAGGGGGTCCTAGTGCCGCGGAGACATCCCAACACGGACAACATTTCCTACAAGGCATCTCTAGGTCCGAGCCGGAGACCATGCTGCTGGGCGGCTTGTCCGGCCGCGGCCTTCCGGAGGGCGGCCCCCGCGGTCCCCGCGGCCCCCATGGCCCGCGGCCCCGACATCAGGGAAGGTGGTTTACAGCAGGGAAGGGAGCCTCTGGGCCGTGGGCTCCGCGAAACGGATTGGATCCTGGCTCTTCAGAGTTTTTAGCTGCGTGACCTGGAATCACTTACTTAACTTGATTTCAATGATCTCATCTGTGAACTAGAGATAGAAATACTTACATTTGAGAGTGAACACTGAGGACTCCAAATAAATTATTTAAGTGATAAATTATTCAATAAATGATATTAAGGTAAACAGTTATCCATTTGGGCAAAATAATATTCCTACTCTTTATTCTTCATTCCGTATAGTAGGCATGTACATGTAGAAATGTGGAAAATACCTCTCAGGTGGATAGGGTTTAAACGCGGCAGAAAGGGGAAGCAGGTGAGCACGCAGGCAGGCACGTATGTTTGTGATCTCAGGACAAGGAAGGCAGCGCTGGAGGATCCAGACCTTTCCGGGTGCAAAATCCAGGGGCGCCAGGAGAGAGGCTGGTGAAAGTGCGTCTGGAGCCTTCTCTAACCTCTTCGTGGAAATAAACATGATGCGTGAGGGGAAACCACGCACGTGGCAAAGGGGTGACTTTCATCACAAAAAAGAACGCAGAGAGCAGCTCCCACGGAACCAGCGGGCCCCCAGAGGGCAGCCGCACATTCTGGGCAGAACGGGAAACCCGCTGCCCGGAGGACGGGGACGGACAAGGTCCGCGTGTGGAGGCCTGGCCGTGCTCTGACCCACCCGTGTGGCAGCCTCCTCGGGACGCCGGTTTTGGAGGGGCACTGGGTAAAGCGGCCATGAGGTCTCCCTGGTTTGAGTGTGACTCTTCAATTATCTCAAGATTTAATTGCAAAAATCAGCTTTTGTAATTTACAGGATTACAGAATAAAGGATTAATTCATATGATCATCTCAGCAGATGTATAGAGAGCAGTTGACAAAATTCAGCAAACATTCATAATCTAAAAAAAACCAAACAAACAAAAACAAAGTAGAAGAACCAAACTAGAACACAGCAAAACAGAGGGAATTGCCTCAATCTGATAAAGGTCATTCAAAAATATGCAGTTGCTATGATGTTTAACAGCGAAATATCAGTTTCTGGCTGAGATAAGGAACAAGAATTACTGCTCCAACTACCTCTCTCCAGCATGTGCTGGAGGTAATAGCCAGAGAAGCATGGCGGGAAAGAACACCGGAGAAGCAAAGACCTCCCCCCAAGCCTGAAGGGCATCTCGGCTCCTTTTACCTCCTTGTCACGTCCGGCTCTCAACCAAGAGTCACGAGTCACAAAGAGTCACAAGTGTCCCTGCCTGCTCGGGTCCGGCGGGAGCTTGAGGGGTCAGACCAGTCGCTTAAAATCACCACGATTAACCAGCCGAGGCTCTCATGGACGAAACCCACAACACGCAACAGTAAATGAATAATGGAAACTGAGAGATGGAAACTCTGAGAAAGCACAGGACAGGGCCCGTGGGCTCGCGAAAATCAGGCCTCATCCATCCAGTGACGAGGGAAGGGTCGGCGGTTTGATGTGCGTCCCACCCAGAGCATTTGGATAAACGGGTCCAAGAGGAAGCCTCCAGAGGAGTGAAGAATTGTCTTGATTAAGTGAAAATAAAATGCCCCTATCTCGTCCCATGTGTGGGGAGCGGCAGCAGGGATGCTCGGGGCGTTTGCAGATGAGTCCAGAAGAAAGGTCTCAAGTGTGTGATCGAGATTTCCACATGGTGAGACAGGAAAAGATGAGCAAGTCACACCCAAAGTAAGAAGAAAAAAAGAAATAATAAACCAAAGGATTGAAAACAGAAAAACAATAGAGAAAATCAACAAAGCCAAAAGCTAGTTCTTTGGAAAGATTAGTAAAATTGATAACTCTCCAGCACGACCAAGGCGGGGGGGAAAGACGCGAATTACGAATGTCAGAAAAGAAGGAGGAGCCATGAGCACCGAGTCCAGAACGTGGATGTGAAGGGACACGAAGAACAAGTCTAAGCCTGCCCGTCCGGACGGGCCCGTTCCGCAGAAGACACAGCCCACCGGGTGCACGCGAAGAGAAACAGATGGCCACAGTCGGCCCGTATTTACACACTCGCGCACACACACACGTATGCATTAGAGAAGCCGAATCAATAATTTATCTTCTTCCAGAATAGCACCAGACCCAGATGGAACCACTGGTAAATTGTGCCAAACATCTAAGGAAGAAATGATACCAATACTTTGCAATCTATCCCAGAAAACAGGAGCAGAGGGAGTACATTCGAACTTATTCTGTAAGGCCAGCATTACCCTGATATAAACGTCAGGAAGGGAAAAGTCCACACCACCATCTCTCATGAACATGGGTGCAAAAATCCCCAAGAAAATATTAGCAAATTGAATTCAACAATGCGCACACAGAATCCCACACAAGTGGGATTTATCCCACGTGTGCTGAAGAGGAAAGAAATCGTACCATCATATCCGTGGTGACATAGAGCATTTGATAAAAATCCTACTTTCATTTGTGAGAAAAAGCCTCAGCGAACTAAGAAGAGAAATTTTTTAAAAGATTTAATATATTTATTCATTCATTTATTTATTTGACAAGAGAGAGAGACACCGAAGGAGGGAACACAAGCAGGGGGAGTGGCAGAGGGAGAAGCAGGCTTCCCGCTGAGCAGGGAGCCCGACGCGGGGCTCGATCCCAGGACCCCGGGAACACGACCTGAGCCGAAGGCAGAGGCTTCACGACTGAGCCCCCCGGTTGCCCCAGAAGAGAACTTTTCAATTTTATAAAGGGCACTTACAAAAAACCGTTAGCTAACATCACACTTCATGCTGGGAAACTAGAGCTCCGGTCCTAAGGTCAGGAACAAGGCAGGAGGTCTTCGTCCCCTCTCCTGGCTAATGTGGTAGTGGAGGTCCTAGGGGATGCAATTAAGACGAGGGAAGTAAGTAAAAGTCATACAAATTGGGAAGGAAGAAATAAGACTATCTCTGTTCGCAGATGACATGATTGGCCAGGCGGAAAATCCCGAACTACAGACAGCAGCTCCAAGTCCTGGATCTTTGGAGAGAAGCCCTCACGGCTGCGGGACACGAGCCAGGGGAATACAGCGTGACCGTCTTCCTCGTTCCCGCAAGATAATCACTGAACGGATGAACGAGCAGAGAACCCCGAGCGAAGTCAGGCCGAGCGCCGGGTCAGCCGGAGTCCCAGGCGGAGGGAGGCAGGAGGGTCTTCAGGACCCTCGGGGTGGGGGGGGCGAGGCGCCCAAGGTGCAGGGAAGGGGGAGGGGAGGCCCGTGGCCTCCAGTCTCGGGGGCCCGGTGAGCTGGTGGCCCAGGCTTGAGGGCCAACTGTGGAACAAGGCTGGACAGCCCCCCTGGAGGCTGTGCCCCCCACCCTCAGGGAGAGGCGACGGCAGCCTCCTTGGGACCCTGGGCCCCTAAACTCCTCCTTGGACCCCACCCAGCATGGAGGCCGAGCAGATAGATTCACCCTCAGAACCTGGGAACTGAAGGGAAGGCCGCTCCTGGCAGGCGCTGCCCGGAGCCGACAGACGGCGGACCCCGGGACGGCCCAGCGCTCGGCGGCCGTGTTCTTGTGCAGACACCGCCTGGGGCGTCAAAGGGTCTGTCCGAACTCTGCTTGGAAAGGTGCTCGAACCCACGGAGCCATGCGAGAGGCGTCGCGGAGAGCGGGGGCGCACGCGGTGGGTTCTGGGCGGCTTGTGTGGTCGGCAGAGCCCCCCCCCCCCCGGAGACCCCCGCACCCAGTCCCCGGAGCCGGGTCGCCTGGCCGGCAGGAGGGAGCGAGCACTTGACGACGATTCCAGTTTTCCACGCGGGTCCTTACGAGGAAGGAGGGAGGCAGGGGTCAGAGAGGCTGCGGTTTGAAGGGCACGAAGGGCCGGGAACGCGGTCCCCCGAGAGCCCCCAGGAGGAGGCGGCTGCCCCACCCTCGTCCGTCAGACTTCCGGCCTCGGGAACTGTGAGACTCTGCGTTTCTGTTGTTCTCGCCTTCCTGAGCCGGGCGCCCAGCCTGCACCAGAGACGCGAGCCGCGCGGGAGGTCCCTGGCCTGGACGGTGGGCCCGGGCGGACAGCTTGCAGTGGGGACAGGACTCAGTCCCACGCCCGGGTGGGCTCGGGGTTGTGTGCGGGGCTGGGCGGAGGCGGCAGACGGGGCCGAGGCCGATGCGGGTGCGGGGCGTGTCGGGGCCAAAGGCAGGAACGGGCGGCCTGGGGAGAAACCTTCCAGGTGGCGGCGTCTGGGACTGGACACCACGCACTCGCTGCCTCGCTCCTGCGCACACAGGTCCGGGGCGAGCAGGAGGCACCTCTCCTCCCCGTCTCCCTCTCTGGAAATGCCGCCTCACTCGCAGGCTGCCCAAGTGGGCCGTGGGCTCGGCGCCCACTCCTGCCCTTCTGCCCATGTTCGCGGACGCCCCTCCCGCGGCGCCGGCGTGCCCTCTTCCCGTCGCTGCCTCGCGGAGCCCTGGCTGCTGTGGGCCCCACAGGAGGCCCGGGGAGGGGCCCAGGGACTGGCTTCCCTCCCCCTCCGACCCTCCGGCAGCACTCCTGCGGAGGCCTGGCTCCCTGCCCACAGTCTGGCTCCCGGGTCCCGCCCTCACAGCCAGAGCTCCTGGGCGGCAGCCTGTTGGCGTGGGGGGTCTGGGTGCCCACCCTGGGGCGCAAGAGGCCCGGGCTGAAGCCGCCGCAGCGGGAGAGCACGGGAAGGGCGGGCCTGACCCTCCGACCCAGCCAGGTGGCGGGGGTTTGAGGCTCGGCGAGACGGAGGGCCCGAGCCCAGCGGCCCGGCTGGCTCACCCCCGCTGTCCGGCCTCTGTCCCTGTTCCTTCCGCTCTGAGGACGTGTGTCGAGGTGTGTGGAATGACTCCTCCACGTGAGAAGAACCATGGTCAGGCCGTGGGCATGAGGGCTTTCTCTGCTCTGCTCTCGGAGTGGACTTCTTGAGGAACGCCATTAAGGCAGAAAGAGGGACCCCTGCTCCCTTTGCAGGTAGCCCTGCTCCTTCCGCTTCTCCCATAAACATCCCAACCAGGAGAATTACTAAACCTGACAAGCTGCCCATCAAAGCAACGCCACGAAATACGGACGTGGAGGGAGGCTGGGCCGGGGGTCCACAGAGGGCGGGGGTGGACGCTCGCGAGGAAACACCACTGGCCGGCAGTTCGAGTCTCTGCAATGGGCTGAAACACACCCAAGGTGGTAAAACCCAGGAGTTCACACTGACACTGGAACTAACAGTGTAAGTCACCTTTGCAGATGCTAAAAATCTGAGCTGCTCTTCTGAAAGCTGGAAAACCGAGGGGAAGGAGGAAGCCGGTCCCTGCCCTTCCCGGCCGGACTGCCCTCCAGGGCCGGACATCGGAGGAAGGGCCTCTGTCCTCAGAGCAGTAGTGATGAGACACAGAAGAATGAGGCTCAGGACCATCCCGTGCAGCCCCTCCAGCGAGATCGGGGTGGCCCCCAGGCCGGGCACGCAGAGGCGACCCCGCCCGCCGCAGAGAAACAAATCACAAAGAAAGGGCGGGGAAGGGAGACGGGAAAGATTAAAACAGACTTGGAGGCCCTCCTGGAAAACCCTGCTACTCAAAAATGTCACAGAGTCCGCAGGGCGAGTGAACGCTGACGTCCGGTGACCCCGAGGGGTCACTGGCAATTATTCTAGGCGCAAATATGGAGTTGTGCTGCGCTTTTATCTTCTATAAAGACTTTCTGAAGTATTTGGGATAAAACAATATAATGGCTGGGGACTGGCTTCGAGTGACGCAGTGAGGAAGTGGGTGCGGCCGGCGTCCTGGCGGGGCCGCGGGATGGCCGGGCTCGCTCTGCCGGTCTCCCCGCTTCCCGCGGGTCTGAAGGGCTCCGAGACCACCTCGCAGATGGGGAATCCCGCAGTGCTCTGTGACTTAGCTGCCCTGCAGAGGTCCTCAGGGCCGCCCCCAGCCCCAGGAAGAGCGAGGGGCCCACGGAAGGGACTCTGCCATGGTTTAAAGCTCAGGCCTTAGCAGGATGTGAGTTCAGGGCTCTCTGCGGCTCTGCAGCATTTTCTCCTCTCTGCTGGAGGCCAGTCACTCTTCAGGCTCCTGGCAGGTTCCCCGGGCGAGTTCAGGACACACGGAGGACGCCATGACTTCAAACGACCTTGAGGGAAAGGCTGGAGAGAATCACAGATCCCAGAAACGACACAGAACCCGGTGCTTGCCCGCGGGCGGTGTCGTCCCAGGCAGCGGCTTCACCGTCCACCCCCCAGCCCACCGGGAGCAGAGAGGATCCTCTTCGCAGACCCCCAGCGAGGGCCCCCCACCGTGTTTGCAAACACCCCTGCCTTGTTTAATAGAGGAAGCGACTTGTTATCCTGAGACCGGCCGCCTGCTGCTGAGATCAGATAAGCGAGGTTGGACAAAAGCGTTTCCTTCACCAGCATTCCCCGTGTGAGGCTTGGCCAGGGCGACCCTGGGAGGCCGGGACCCTTAGAACGGGGAACAGGGGTGTGGCCTTTGTCTCGGATGCCGGGCGAGGGTCAGGCGGTGGGCCCTCTACTCACTGCCTTCCATCGCATGATTGACCCTGATCTCAGGAGGAGGCCCCGTGTTCCCTGATCTCACACAACCCACAGCAGTTTCCCCGGCAAGGCCTCTGGACCGTGGACCTGGGTAGAGGCCACGAGAGTGTGGGAAAGGCCTGGGGGGGCCCAGAGGGAGCCCGTGCATCACCCTCATGTGCTTTGTGTGGGGTCTCTTGGACCCCCCCCAGGGCCCCGACACCTGGCCCTGACCAGGGCCGGCCGGGCCATGCTGGGACCTGAGATGAAAGGAAGAATGTGCACCCTGTATGGACACTTCCATGCACTCTGTGCGCCGGTGTCCTCGGGAAAGCACGGACTCTCCCCGCTGTGTACCCCGCATCTGCTGCCATGTGCCGTGTTCTAGTCCTGACCATTCGCAGCTCAGGGGTGAGGATTCGCTCACGGGAGCCGGGGGCTCGAGTCCCACAGGACGGGGTCCCGAAACAAGGGAAGAAACACCAGAGGGAGACTGAGATTACACGCCTCCAAGCACGGACTCCAGCAAGCTGTAAGCGTCGGGACAGGCCCCCGAGGCTCCGGGGAGAGGACGCCCTGCAGCACGTTCCTTCTGGACCGGTGGCCCCCACAGCCAGGAAAACACACGTCCCCGCCATCTCAGGCGCCCCGCCTCCCACCCTGTCTATGGTCCTGGGCTGCGGCGGCCCCGAGATGCCGGCAGGTCTGTGCGCACGGCCTTCAGAGCCCGGCTGGCTGTGTGCAGGGGTGCAGGTCACCGAGCAGCCTGGAACGTCACCGCTGGGTGGCCGGCCTCAGAGACTGAGCGGGCACAGCTGGTCCGGGTGAAAGGCTCCTACAGCAGCCGTACACATGGCGATGCTCTCTAAAGTAAAGCTTTCAGAACTTTTCAAGCTCGATGTCAGCAGTTTTTAAATTAAAGCCAAGCTCACCAGGCTCTGGAGTGTGAGCCCTTGTGGGGACACGCACCTCCGTTTGCTCGGTCTCTGTGGAAGCCAAGTGACCAGCTTCCATCGCAAGTGTCCTCAAAACGGAGGTCACGGCACTGCTCTGACCCTCCTGATGGCCTGCTGACGGCTGTGCGCAGGTCTGAAGCCGGTGGGGAAGGCTGCTGCCCCTGCACAGCTGTGCCAGGCTCTTCCCCCTGGAGGGACAGCCCCGGGGGACGGGCAGGAGGGAGGCCCGAGCCGACTTCATCCCACTGGACGCCTGTACCTCCTTCCCAGACGGGCTTAAACCCCATCCCGCTGCAGGCCCGCCGACGTGGTTCCCCTCCCTCATCAAAGAAAGAAAGCTTTGGGGGCGTCTGGGTGACTCAGGTCATGATCTCGGGGTCCTGGGATTGAGCCCCATGTCGCGCTCTCTGCTCGGCAGGGAGCCTGCTTCCTCCTCTGCCTCCACCCCTCCCCCAGCTTGTGCTCTCTGTCAAACACATAAATAAAATCTTTAAAAAAAGGGCTTTTGAGAGTCTCGGGGACTTGGTAAGTCTCTGGTGACTGCTGCTCAGCCCCATTTCTATCGGAGAAACTGCGGGAGAGAGCGCTTCACGGCCCCTAGCGCTCCCAGGGTGAGCGGCCGGCCCCCTCCGCGAGTCCCCTCGCCCAGAGATGCCGGAGGGTGACAGCACCCCAGCCTTCCGAGCCGCCTCCCGCCCTGGGCTTGCTGGGTTCAGAACTCACTGCAGTGCTTTCTGCAGGAAAACCCGAAATCACCCCTGATTTTGGGATGGTAAATGGACCATCTGTGTCTTCAGAGGCCGGCCGCTTACCGGCATGATTTTCTAGAGGAATCAGCTAAGTCACGTGACTTCCAAAGACCCTGACGGCTGCTGCCGACCAAGGATGGAACAATCGGGAAAGGAGTCAGTGATTCTCCCGCAAAGAAAACATCCCTGACCACCTTGGCAATTGGGCCTTCTTAGCCCGAGACGCCTACGACGGCACAAGTGCCGCACAAGGGACGGGCACCCAGCCTCCCCTCCTGCGACCGTGGCCAGACCGCTTGCCCCCACCCTTCACCACTCCCCCAGGCCGTCCCGGGTCCTGGGGGGTGGGGAGCAGCACCCTGCCCCCCATCCGGCGCTACAAGCACCCCCAGGCATAACACCCAAAGCCCCGCAGACGCCCCGTGAGGCCCCCAGGCCCCCCACTGAGATCCCCGCCTCGACGACGCTGCAGAGAACAAGGGGATGGGGGTTGGGAGGGTGCTGCTGCCCTGTGGGGCCCACGCTGTGCGGCAGGAAGGGTTCCGGGCGCCCCGGGGCTCCATCAGGGAGACTCCCGGCTCCTGATTTCGGCCACGGTGCTGATCTCGGGGTCGTGGGATCCAGGCCTGGGTCAGGAGGGGCGCTGAGCCAAGACCCTGCGTGGGATTCTCCCCTCCCGCTCTGCCCCTCCGGGCTCGCCTTCTTTGTCTCTAAACAGAACCAAAACCGAACCAAACCGAACCAGACAAAAAGGCTTTCTTTCGGAGCCGGGGACTGAGGTTCACTCTGGAAACCTGCCATTAGATGACCTTCCCGTTATTTCCTTTAGGATCACAGCAGCGGAATCCCTGAAACTCTTGCCTTGACCAGCCTGCACGGCAGGTCGGTGTAGCGGGAACAGGAAGAGCGCGGAAGGCCGAACCCAAGCCCTGCACTGAGGGCTCCGTCTGCATTCACCGTCCCATTCTCAGCGCTGCGGGCCTCTTCGCGGGCGGGGCCACCGAGGCAGGAGCGGCGGCTCGCGCACACGGCCGCCGGCCCCACCCGCCCACCGGCACGCAGGCCTCTGATGAGGCAGAAGGGAGCCGGCCGAGCGTCTCGACCTGAGACAAAACAACCCGCGAGAGAAAGCTGGCCTGTCACCGCGTCGCCGGAGGTAACAAGCCAGCTTGCCCCGGAGCTGGCGGGTTGCTAATGACACAGGGAAGTGCATGTGCGCACGTGGCCCTGGCCCCGGGGTCTCTTGTTGGTGGGGGGGGGGATCCCACATCTTCCTGCCTCCCGCCCCGGGAGTCACAGTCACAGCAGGATGCGGAAATCCTGGGGAACGCGGGCATCTGAGCAAACGTAAGCCTTCCCTTCACTGCTGAGGCACCGACCACTCCCAGGCCGGGGGGGCCCCCTGCCACGCTGCGGCCCCTCTCTGCCCCGGGCCGACTGGGGCCCTGGGCCGCATGCAGGAAACTGAGAGGCACAGCCCCGGGCATCCTGGGGCGGGACCCGGTCCCGTGCCCTGGAGAGTCGGGGAAACACACACCAACGGCACGCATGGTTGCATCGCGCTACGACACTGGCAGCCACAGAAAGGGGACGGGGGACCAACAGGGGTGCAGATGGGGGGGCCCAGCCCTGCTCACGCATCTCTCCCGCACCAGCTCTGAGCCACCAGGGGCCTCCCAACCGCCTTCCCTGCTGTCCTGCACCCCGATTTCGCAGGCCCCCCACTGCAATCTGCCGCCGGTCCTCCACGCTCCTCTGTGAGCCAAGTCGCCGTGATCCCCGAGGAGACAAGAGCAAATCCCTCCTGGACCCTTCACACAGTCAGACTTGTAAGGGACCCCCAGAGCGGGGACCGAGCCCCGAGAAGGACCCCCAGAGCGGGGACCGAGCCCCGAGAAGGACCCCCAGAGCGGGGACCGAGCTATTTCAAGCTCCTTTACTTCCATCTAAGGCCCAGTGAATTGTATTCGGTTACTTCGCTGACGTAGTTATCGGAGATGCTAACTGGTATGAGAAGACGAACCGTTTGGGGCGGGCTTTGCAAATGTGTTCTCGGTCATGACAGTGCAGCGGGAAGTGCACGCGCAGGTGTGGGGGCAGAAGCCGGGCGGGGAGCCCGTATAAACTATAAATATTCCATGAGACAGTCCCGCACGAAGGGCAGCAGGAGCCCCACGAAATCACACCCGCATCTCCGGTCATTGAAACACACATCTAAGCCAACTTCTGCACTTTTCCAAAATATATTTTTATCAGCCAGAGGGAAGAAATTTTCCTGAAAAAGTTATTCTTCTGGAAGGTCTCAAAACGTAAACTTTCACGTTACAGTGCGCTTGCGCACATCTCCGCCGCCAGCGCTCTGCTGGATGAGGGGCGCCCACTGCGTGTCGCCTGCCTCGCACCTTCCCTTTCAGGGGCTCTGCCGGAGCTGGGCACAGGGGCCCAGGAGTGGGGACACGGCCGCCAGCGCAGCAGGAGGCCTGCCTGAGGGGCCTCTGGGCGCGAGGATGCGGCCAGCCTTGGCCTACTGCTCACACGGGGCCCGTGAACTGGAGGACCGTGAGAGGCTGGGGCCTGGTGTCGCCAGAGCCCTGAGGTCAGCACAGGTGCGGGCTGGCCAGTGACCCAACTGGCACATTGCCGTCTGTGGCACGAGCTCGCCGGTGCTGGGTCTGTGTACGGCGGGAGGGGCCCTCGCGCGCGTGTCCTCGAGGGCGCGGTCTCCGGGCAGCCGCAGCGACAAGAGAGGGCAGCCCATCAGGGGGACTGCGGCGGGACAGTGACGCTAGACAATGCTTTCCCCCCGGACCTGTGCAGGTGCCTGTCCAGGGCACAGCAGCCCTGTCCGCCCAGCGGCTGCACGCCGTGCTGTGGTCCCAGCCTCCACGAGGCTCCCCGTCCAGGCCGCTATTGCAGCAGTTCTGGGCCGGCCGCAGGGAGACAGGACCGTGTGGGACCGGTTAGCAGGAGCCCCTTCAGCTCCCTCCCCTCCGGTAGACAGACCAGCAGGGAGTCAGGGAGCGGGAGCCACGGCCTGGGCCTGCCGGCCAGGGCCAGGGAGCAACCCCGACAGGGAGCCCCGTCGTGAACTCTCACGCGCAGCACCAGGAGTCAGGAAGCTTTTGAAGCAAGCTCTATACCAACATGGGGCTCACACTCATGACCCTGAGATCAAGAGTCACACGCTCCACAGACTGAGCCGGCCAGGCGCCCCAGGTAAGGAAATTTGGGGTGGAGAAGAAAAGGGGCTGGCCCAAGATCTCTCTGCGTGGAGGAGGTAAGTGTATCTATTCAGCTCGAGGCCCTGTCTTCCCCGACGCACCTCCTGCCTGCCCATCCTCACCGGGACCAGCCGGGGGCTCGGGGGGTTCTGAAGCTCTGGGTTTCAGATGAGGGAGCCGACCAGCCGCAGCAGGCAACCCCACCTGGACATGGATGTGGTTTCCACAGCATTCCCTAAAACCACTTATGTGGGAAGGTTTGGCACAAAACCCCTTGTAAGTCATGGGCTGCAAAGGGACCCCCAAGGGGGCAGCAACCATCTTGGGATGCCCTGAGCTGAGGGGGTCTGGGACCTGGGACTTCTGATTTTAAAATTGGGAACATCCCCGAAACACTGAAACAAGTCGGCCCCCCTCAAGGAAGACCCCGGAGGACTTACCCACAGAAGGGCTTTCATCCTGACGAGGGCTGACCTCCTTCATCCACCTCGGTCACTAGTGTCGTCCAGACCTTTTGACCTCAGTCCACAATAATAAATGTATTTTACATTGTGATCCAGTCCACACTCACGAAAATAGGTATTGTAGAAATAAAGAACTCGTATCCAATAAAACTCAGAGAGCCTCTATGCTATTCTGCCTCATTAAAATCCACTGGTTAACAAAACCCTAAATTCCGTTAAAATAAAAACCCACTAGGGGTGCCTGGGTGGCTTAGTCAGTAGGGCATCCAGCTCTTTATTTCAGCTTGGGTAGAGGTCTCAGGGTCGTGGGGTCAAGCCCCACACTGGGCTCCACACCCCGTGGGGGGTCTCCGTCTCCCTCTGCCCCTCCCCCTGCCCTTGCTCTCTCCGTATGACTGGGGGCTTTTGCTTCTGGACAAGATAGGGTAACCGGGGTCCGATCTACCCTCCAGCCTGGGACTGCTGACCAGCCAGACAAATATATGAAATAACAGTTTTCCAAACGCTGGAAGTTAGAGGACAAAGGGGGGAACCCTGGGGGACAGGAAGTAAATGAGGTGGGCCCTGTGACTGCCAAGGTCACTGGCCAGACAGAGAGGTGATGGGGCTGGGCCTGGCGAGGCCCCCCGGGCGCAGCGGCCAACCGCCTGAGGAGAGGGCCGCGGAGGCCCGCGGACGGGGACACGGCCGCGCGGAGGCCTGCAGAGACTCCTCGGGGCTTCAGCTGATCCTCACAAGGAGAGGAAGGTCGGCCAGACTCAGCTCTGATGCCCAACAGCTTAGGGGAACTACACGCATTTCTAACTTCCGATATGTTCCGTGCACGCCGGGTTATCAGGGTATAGCCCGTTGTAAGTTGAAGAAGATGTGTATTAGGAAAAGAGGCAGGGTTTCAAATCGATGACTTCAGCTTCTATCTTAAAACACTAGATAAAGAAAAGAAGATGAAATGCAATGTAAAGAGAAGAAAGAAAATTATAAAAGTGAGATTCGGTAATGATAAAATAGAAAACAAAAAATAATAGAGAAAGGACATTAAAGCAAAAGCTAGTTATTTGAGATCAATACAGTTGCTGAATCTCTAGCCAGACTGATACAGACAAAAAGAGAAAAGACACAAATGATCCGTATTAAGAATGAGAGGTGTCCTCACTGCAGATCTATAAACATTACAAGACTATTATGAGTAACTTTATGCCAATATATTCAACAACTTAGATGAAGGAGCAAATATCTTCAAAGGCACAAACTACCAAAACTCCCTCGTGAAGAAACAGGTAACCCAAATAACCTTATGTCTGTGAAGGAAACTGAATTTGTACCTTCCCACAAAGAAAATTCCAGGTATGCATGGCATTACTGATAAATTTCGTCAGTCATTGAAGGAATAAATAACACGAATTCTATTCAAACTCTTCCCCTTAAGCTGAAGAGGAGGAAGCACTTAACAACTCCTCCAACGAGGCCAGGATTTCTTGGCTGCCAGTCCCCGTAAAGACAATGCAAGAAAAGAAAATACTCTTATAAACGCTCAAACATTAGCAAAACAACACGTCGTGACTGAGGTGAGGTTCTTCCCAGAGATGCAAGGTTGACTTTACATTTGAAAGTCAATCAAGGTAATTCACATACGAATGAGTGGAAAAAGAAAAAACATATGATTGTTTCAACAGATGCAGAAAAAGCATTGGACAAAATCCCATATCTATTTCTAATGAAAAAAACTCAGAAAACTACAAATAGAACCTGATCTTGATGAAAAGCATCTATGAATATCTACAGCTAACATCATACTTAATGGCGAAAGACTGAACTGCTTCCAGCTACCACGGGAGTCCTCCGTCGCCATTTCTGGTCGACAGGGTAGCGGGGGTTGCCAGACAGTCAGGAAGAAGTAAAAAGCACCCAGATTTGAAAGGAGATTTGCTGCATTTACAGAAAATAAGATCATCTCGGTAAAAAATTCTATTGAATCTACCAAAAAACATTGAAACTAATAGTTTAATTAAGCAAAGTTGTAGGATAAAAGATAAACACTAAAAAGGCAAATATTTAAATAATCAGAAATGCAAATGGTAAAATTCCATTTATAATATGACAGAAAAATATGAAATATGTGGGAATGAATTCAAAGTGGATCATAGTTCTAAATGTAAAATGTAAATCTATAAATCTTCTGGAAGAAAAATATTTGTGACCTTGGGTTAGGCAAATATAATTGGAAGAGCAGAACTCATTAAAAATCATAATAATAAACTGTACTTTAAAATTAAGAAAAGAAAGAACAGAACTTGATTGTTTAATAGAGTGAAAAACCAAGTCACAGCCTGGAATAAATATTTGCAAATCACAATCTGACCCAGGACTTGTATCTGGAAGATTTAAAGAACTCTTAAAACTCAGAAAAAATAAGTCAATGATTGGAAAAGCAAAGAGCCCAAGTAAAAGACAAAAGATCATGAAATAAAAATGGACATTTCGCCGAAGAATATATTTGGATGGCAGTAAGCACGTTAAAATCTGCTCAACATCACTAGTTATTAGAAAAATTCACATCACAAGGGAAACGGCAGCAGACCTGCTAGGACGGCTAAAATTAAGACCAACAACAGCCAAGTAGGGCTTCGATGTCCTGAAACCCCCATAGGCTGCTGGTGGGAACACAAAACGGTAATTAATTCACTTTGAAAAAGTTTGTCAGTTTCTTAAAAAGTTAAATACTGGGGCACCTGGGTGGCTCAGCGGGTTGGAGCCTCTGCCTTGGGCTCAGGTCATGATCCCAGGGTCCTGGGATCGAGCCCCGCATCGGGCTCTCTGCTCAGCGGGGAGCCTGCTTCCCCCTCTCTCTCTGCCTGCCTCTCTGCCTGCTTGTGACCTCTCTCTCTCTGTCAGATAAATAAATAAATAAAAAATCTTAAAAAAAAAGTTAAATACTTACCATACAGTCCAATGTTACATCCTCGATATTTCCGCAAGAGAAATAACAGCTTATGGGCCTAGCCTACGACCTACAAACAAATGCTCATGGCCGCTTTGTCGGTGATAATCGGTAACTGGAAACAAGCCAATGGCCAGCAGCAGGCGGGCGCTGAACAAATTGTGGCGTATCCATTGACTTGGAAAGCGACTGCCTGGAAAAAAAAAAGGAAGACACTGTTGATTGCGGCACCCACGTAGGCGAACGTGAGAATGCGGCCGAAGCCGCACAAGACGGCACGTGCAGTACAATTCCTATGGCGTGGGATCCCGGAGAGCAAGAGCTCGGACAGCGACAGAAAGGGGCCCAGTGATTGTGCCCAGTGACGCGGGCGCGGCGGGGACACTCAGGAGGGAGGAGTTAGGAAATGCTTTTAATGATGGCTCGGTTCCCATCTTGATCCATGGAGTGGTTTTACAGGTATCACAGATACGTCAAAACTTATTATGCAGTTTATTATATTTCTCTGTGCCTCAATAAAGCTGATTTAAAAGCAAAGAACACCCAATATGATTTGGCAGCAGCGAGTACGCTGCCTTTTAAGGCAAAATGGCAAGTACTCAACTCAATTTATCGAGTGGCTACGGAAGTGAACGGTCTCAGGGCCTTGAAATCATCATCACCCACAGATGTGACGGTGGGAAGGGGAAGGCAGAACTTTCATTTCCCTACAAATACGTCGTGTCCGAAGCCCCCACTTTGACCCCACCACCACGCTTTCATCCCACTTTACCCCTGGCTGGAGGAGGCACTGGCTTCCCATCCCTGACGGCAGATCGGGTGACGGCCCAGAGGACGTCTATCGCCCTGCGTCTAACCCTGAGCGGCTACTTCATCACTGGCACTTCGAGGTGTGGGATACAGCGCCTGACGACTCTCCAGTTCGGGAAATCATGATCCGAATTGTTCCTCTTTCTGCCTCAGTGACAGAGCCCCCGGTCACTGTCCCCTTGTTCCCTGCATTTGCTCTCTGCTGTGATCAGAATGGGCAAGTGAGTGTGAAGGCATTTTATTAAACCAAGTCTCTGTACAACGGGAGGTGCTGGAGTTCCAAAGGGTGAATGGGCAGAGGCACGAGGGGCTTGAGGTCCCGGCCAACAGGTCAAGGCCCCTTCCCGTAGGTATCAGGCCAGTGCGTGCTCACCTGAAGCCGTGAGTCCACACCCCGTGTCCCTCCCAGGACGCAGAGAGGCCGTGACACTCACTCTTACTGGGATCAGACTCGGAGAATTGCAAGAACTCTACGAACTCTCTTCAAACACACACAAGCAAGAAATACCTGCACACACTGCCTGAAATCTATCCACGGGCGGGGGGGGGGTCTGGAACCCCAGGAAATAACAGAAGTGCAATTAATTAATGAAAGATCTGTGTAAATACACACTCAGGAAGGTATCGCCCCACCCAGATTTTTGAAACCAGCGCTTCTCCTTAAGAACAACAAGCAGGAAAATTAAGGTTCTTTCTGAGCCCGGGGCCTGGCAGCGGGCTTTCATCACCTGCCCTGAGCTCTGGATCACAGGGGCGGCCCTCCTACCTATTAAATTGTTAGTGCTCTTTGAAGAGCACCCTTGGCAAACTTAATCTCCCTGACTTTAACATATTAACTTCACCGTCAGACCTTGACCTCAAACCATCCACAGCAATGACCTTTCATTCCCCCATTAGAGAAGGTGAGGAGAAACTCAAGTCTGGAGTCTGGCAGGGTTGAGCCTCAAGTACAAGGAGGGGCGCATTTGGGGAGGACGGTGCGGGGCGGGCAGGTCTGCACTGGGGCCCTGGGAGGGCGGTAGCCAGGCCCCTGCTCCAGCAGCTGGGCTGCCTGCCTGCTCAGCCCCCCACAACCCCCTCCTGGGGAGCGAGCTGCTATGTTTTGGGTGTGTGTGTGTGTGTTGCCCATGACTTTGCGAAATATCTCCGAAGAGAAACAGAAAATCCTGGTCTCTGAGAACAAGCGCGATGTTGCTTTCAGCTTAAGTATCTCCTGGGGAATCTCAAGGTTTTCAATGTCATCGTTATGGGAAACAGGGATTTTGTAATCTCACGCCCTGGACCTCGCTGGGGCTCGGTGTGACCTCAGTTTTTCTTTTCTTCTGTGGTTTTAAGTCTTGAGAAAAACGTGCTCAAGAATGACATTTGGGTGGGGGGCGGCCGTGGTCAGGAGGGGCGAGGACGGCGGTCCCCTTGCACCTCGTTCCTATTTCCTCTTCCCGACCTAATAACCTCGTTCGTGGAGCTGGCGGCAGCCCTGTCCCCTCTGTCCCACGTCCGGGCCGGCTCCCCGGGTCCCGGGTCCCCGCGGCGAAAACCTGCCCCCGCGCCGGGCGCGAGTGGGAAGCGGCGCGCCCCGCCCCCGCGCGGCCCCGAGGCCCGTCCTGCCCGCGCGCCCCGCCCCGGCCCGGCCGCGAGCGCCGAGGTGCCACCGCCGCCGGGATGTGACCTTCAGAGCCGCCGGCACGGGATGACCGCAGCCACCGCCCCGCGGCGCCCGCGGCTCGCCACGGCCTCCCGGGTGCTCTGAGCGGCGCCCCCGGCCCGGCCCTCGTCCCCCAGCCGGCCCTCGCCCCGCGCTCGCCCCGGCCGGGCCCCGCCATGCCGCCGCCGCCCGGGCCCGCCGCCGCCCTGGTCGCCGCGCTGCTGCTGCTCCTGCTGGCCTCGGAGTGCGCGCACAGTGAGTACCCGGCGGGGCCGGGCCGGGGACCCCAAGCCCCCAGGGGCCGGGGAGCGCCAGTGCCCGCTCCCCGCACCCCCGGCCCGCGCCCCCGGCCCGCGCGCTGCAGCAGCATCCCCGGGGCGGGCGGCCGCGAGGACGGCGCGTGCGGGGCGGGGTTGACGGCGTGTCCCCCGCTCCGTCCCCGCTCTCTCCCGGCAGCGGTGATGCTGCGGGCGCGGGAGGCGGCGCAGTTCCTGCGGCCCCGGCAGCGACGCGCCTACCAGGTCTTCGAGGAGGCCAAGCAGGGCCACCTGGAGAGGGAGTGCATTGAGGAGCTGTGCAGCCAGGAGGAGGCCCGGGAGGTGTTCGAGAACGACCCCGAGACGGTGAGCGCGCGGGCGCCTTGGGGTTGGGGGCTGTTTGGGACCCTGGCGCGGTGCGGAGCGCGCGGTCCTCCGCAGCGCCGCACTGGCAACACCTGGTCCGTGCGCCCAGCTGGGGAGCCTCGGGCTTGCTCCCCACGCAGACCTCCCTTCCCTGACTGCGCAGGGAGCCATTTAGGTCGGGGGCGTGGGGACCGTGCTGCAGAAAAGTCTCCCACCCAGAATCCTTGAACGCCGTTCAGGAATGGTGGAAGCGCAGGGCCGAAGGGGTCCCCCAGTCCCCCCTCCGGCCTCCTGCACACCTTCTGAGCCCCATTCCTCCCGGCGAGGCGAGTGCAGGCGCTCCTAGGCTCTTAGCAGGTGTGGCAGGCAGTGGGGCCTCTTGAGCCCCTCAGGTGTCTTCCCCCAGCAGGCCTATAGAAGCAGCCACTTGATTTATTTACAGATTTACTTATTTGAGAGAGAAAGAATCTCAAGCAGACTCCCAGCTGAGCCCAGAGCCCTACTGGGGGCTTGATCTCACGACCCTGAAACCAGCACCCTAATGGGAACCAGGGTGCTCACAGCTGCACCGCCCAGGTGCCCCTGAAGGCAGCCCTTTGAAGGACATAGACGACCTACAACCCCTCTACCCTTTTTAGGATGCAAAAGAAGGACAATGTTTAAAAACCCAAACAGCTTCCTACCCCTCCCCCCAGGTGGACTGGAAGTGAAGGGTGGGCTGCCCTCAGCCCCCAAGCCGCTGGGGCGGGGGATCCCCGGAGCCGCTGGGGCGGGGGTGGCCTGGGCGCTTAGAAGAGGAACTGAGACCCGTGAGGTCTGGACCTGCTCGCTGCAGCAGGTCCCCAAAGACCACGACAGGAATAGGACCGGAACATGTGTGGGGGGTGGGCAGGAGGGCTGGGGTCGGGGGGCCGGGGTGACCCGCGTGGGGTGCCTCTCAGCAAGGTGCTCTCTCGGAGCAGCTGGTGCCTTCAGGAGCCGGGCTGCGCTGGCTCGGGTCCCATTTCTATTAATAATGTCCTTGGGGACTGTGGGGCGGCGGGCGGCCGGCTGCAGGGAACATGCCCAGTGTGCCCTGGGCATCTGCTCGGTAGCCCGCCGTCCTGCAGGAGGGGACCCCGGGACCGGCGTGCCTGGCTGCCCTGGGCAAATGCCTTTGGAAGGTGGGAGTGTGGAGATTGGACGGACTTTGTGCCCTGAGGTCCGGGGGACGGCACAGCTGGGTTTGGTTCTTCCGGAATTGTTCTTTTGAAGAATTCTGCGACGAAAGGAACCTTGCAGTAAGTGGGTGGCTCTGTGTGGCCCGTATGGGCTTTTATTTCCGCTTGTGTTTCTCATCCGCTGGCATACAAGCCCTTTCCGGCCCCTCGGGAGCCAGCCTCCAGCCACCACCGGCTCTCGCCGGGCCGGTCCTTGCGGTGGGACCGCGCCAGGAAGGCTGTTTCCCCAGGGCCCCTGCCCCCCGGGCCCACAGCAGCACAGTTTCGGTGTTGCTGCAGGGAGCAGCGCTGCTGATCGTCTCTGGCCTGCCTTCCGGTTTCTTGGCTGATGAATCCTGGTGGCCCCATGAGTCACTCCGGGCCGAGGCCTGTGGAGTGCGGGCGGCGGGGCCGTGAGCCTGGCCTCCCGGGGGCTGCGGGGTTGTGTGACAGGTGTGGGGGCTCCCCCACCCCAGGCCCTGTGCAGAGGCCGTGGGATAGGGCTTCCAGGTGACAGGAGTTCGGGGCGACAAGGCCACTCCCCCACCAGTCCCTGCCCAGCACGGGACAGCAAGGCCCTGACCTTCAAGCACAGCGCCCTCCTTCCTGGAGCTTTAATCCCTCTCTGGTTTTAATGGCTTTAATTTTTTTTTTAAGGATTTTATTTATTTATTTGACAGGGAGGGAGAGATCACAAGCAGGCCGAGAGGCAGGCAGAGAGAGGGGGAAGCAGGCTCCCCGCTGAGCAGAGAGCCCGATGTGGGGCTCGATCCCGGGACCCTGAGATCACGACCTGAGCCGAAGGCAGAGGCTTTAACCCACTGAGCCACCCAGGCGCCCCAATGGCTTTTATGTTTTAATTATAACTATTTATAAATGTCTGCTACAAAGGCAAGAAAAGGAAAGCATGCTTAGACCCCGTGATTTTAATGCAAAGCAGTGCTCTCTGGGTGCGTTCCTGCCGGTCGGGCGCCCCTGCCTCGCAGGCCTGTCATCCCCTGTGCGGGCCTGTCAGCCCCGCTCACAGCGAAGCCGGCCCTGACTTCCCAGGGTTCTGTGCCCCCTGGCAGCCCCCAGCCGCAGGGGTCCCGCATCGTTCCCTCGTCACCAGCGGGGCTGCAGACCCCTCACTTGAACCTGTTCCCGTGTGCACATCTGCTCTGGCCTTTGGCACGTGGGAGGCAGGAGTAGCAGGGCGGGGGCGGGGAGGGGGCGTCACCCTCGCCACCACGGGGGGTGGGGGGGGGCGGTGCGCAGGGCATGGGGGGGTGACTCTGGAATGGCCAGCCCTCTCGACACCCTGCCCCGCTCTGGCTTTGGTGGAGCTTGGACGACAGGCCGACTCCCTGCTGGCGGAGGAGGCCGTGCTGCCCCCTGACCTGTCCCCGGGTGCTGGGGGCGCTGGGAGAGGGGATAGCGTGTGGGAGCTCGCCCCCCCCACCCCCCCCGGGCTGCCTGCCCACAGCAGCTCTGGGCCGCAGACACTCTCCTGCTAGGGCTGGGCTGCCGGCCTGAGCTCCTGCGCCCTCCGGGTGCCCGGACTAGGCTGCCTTCCGCGGGGGAGGGGAGTGACCTTCACGGCAGGTCGTTTCCAGCGCGGTGGCTCCCTCCTGGCCCCAGGGCGCATCACACACCTGTGCGGGGAAGGAAGGGGACCCGGGGCGTCCTGACCTCCCGGCTTCTGGCCTGCACCTGCTTCCCTTGGGGGACAGATGGCCTCCCCCTCCCCCGGGCACTCCCCCGGGGCCCAGGTCCCGGGGGAGTGTCCCAGGCTCCCCATTGTTGCCACTGCACACCCTCCTCTGCAGGCTCAGGCGCAGCTCGATCCCCTCCTTATCTGCTTCCTCTCACGCACTCCCTCTCCCTGCCGGGCATTTCCCTCTCCTTCGCTCTCCTTGGCTCGTCTTCGGTTCAGCTTCCCACGCGACAGCCCCGCCGTCTCTGCTGGGATTCTCCTAAGCTCGGGCGGCTCGCCCAGCCGAGTCACCTTCTACTTAAACCCTTTAGGCCGGCGGTTTCCAGACGCCGACGCCGGCTCGGCTCGGTAATCAGGCTTTGCTTCCGGAAAGGGTTCTGGACGAGAGACTCCGCCTGCCCGCCGGCCTCGCTCGGCCTCGCTCGGCCTGGGGGTGCGGGGAAGACTCCTGACCCTAGCTCCTGACCCAGCACCTCGTTTCTCTGCAGCTGCGGTACTCACAGCCCTCCGAGCACAGCCGGAGGCACACCCGGAGGGCTTCCTGGCGCGGGTGTGGGACCGCCGGCCGCGCTTGAGCTCTCGGGAGACCACGCCGCCCAGTCTCCCTGCGCCTGTCTGAGCACTGTGGGGAACCCGGTGGAGGCGGAGGGGGGGTGCAGTTGAGCGCCGTAGCACCTGCCGCCAAGGGCACCTGGCTTCCTGACACCCCCCTTCTTTGGGGAGCAGCGTGGGGACAGGCGTCCCTGCGGAGACGAAAGCCTCTCCCTCAAGTCGCCTCTTGTCGGGGTGGCCTAAGGGGTCTCAGGAGGGCCCCGGCAGGAGGGCGGAGAGGAAGGAAGAGGGGGACTTCGTTACCCCAGTGACTTGCCTCTGGAACGGGGTGCCCTGGCTGGGGAGTGGGGAGGCGACGCCCTGGCGGTGACCTCCAGGGTAGCCTCTGGCTGGCCCCTTGCCCCCCACGCCCACCCGCCGCCCCGAGAGCAGCCACACACACACACACACACACACACACACACACACACACACACTCTTCCCTGTGCGACCTCGGGGGTGGCCTGCTCACACCCCTGCGCGGGCCCAGCCCGTCTCCTTCCTTGGGGTTCTCAGGGGAAGCAGCTTCTGCCTCCGCTGACCCCTGTGGAATGAGGTCTGTCCTCCTGGACCCTCTCCTTCTCGGGCTTTCGCCCCTGGAAGACCACAAAGGCCACGCCCATCCCTCCGCCCGAGCTGGCTCCCGCTCCATTCCGAGGCCTGTAGCCGGGTCGGTGAGCCCAGGACCACCTCCCACGGGCCGGCTGCCCCACACTGGTTCTACGCCCGGGAGTCCGTCGGGACCCTGGGCTCTCCGGCCTAGTTACAGGCCAGGCCCCGTGGACAGCACGGCGTCCTTGCCCAAAGGCCCGACATCTGCAGAAAGCCAATTAAAGACAGTTTGGGAAAATGCTGAGCGTCTGCCTTTGTTACTTAGGAACAAAAAAGCCTTTGAAGAATCCGAGACTTATGGCCTGTTTCTTGAGTTTCCAGGTAGCTGGGGCCAGGCCACTCCCAACACTTCCCAGGCCGTCCCTTTGCTCCGGCCCCACCGGCAGGCACCCTGCTCTCCCCTCTTCCCTGAGCCCGGAAGCGGGGGGCTGTTTCTGTGTGCCACAGTTACCGGGGTTCAGGGGTGGTGTCAGGTCAGCAATGCTCGGGGCCCCCGCGGCACGTATCCAGGGGCCCCTGCAAACCCAGGGCGCGTGCATCGAAGTTTTGACCCCATCAGGGTACAGTTTGTTGAAGTTTTACGACTTTTCAGGAGGAGTTGGAAGTGGGGGAACGCGGGAGCCACATCGGGCCTGCTTCGAGTGATCCCGCCAAGAACGAATGTGTCGCTCCAGTGAGACAGTAATGTGTGGTGCTGATGTTTGCTTTCTCAGACTTCGTTTTGCAGACTTGAGCATTGTTGGTTCCCGGTGTTAGTGCCCATGGCAGTAACACACATTCCGTCCACACGTGTCCCCCAAACCTGCCATCCAGCCCCGGGTGGTGAGGGCCCCTTCCTGGGACACTGAGCTCTGTGGAAATCAGGCAGCTGGGCGCGGCCAGCCCCGGGGACAGGCCTGCGGGGGTCACCGCGGCAGCTGGGTGCGGCTGCAGGTGCCGTCCCTGGGCAACCGTCCGACTTGGACGGGCATCTCTGTGGCGCGAGGCCTCCAGCTCAGAGGGAGGAACCCGCCAGGACATTGCCGTTGGCGGCCGTCAGGGCCCAGGGGTGTGAGTTTGTGCCTCCCCGCCCTGGCGCACAGCGGCCCCCCTGCAGACGCGCCCCGGGATCGGCCTGGGTCTGCCCCGGCGCCTGCCGCGGCCGCCCTCCCCAGATGTGTGCTGTGGGCAGCTCCGCGTGCGCGGCCTGCTTTCCCTGTGTCCGCCGCGCAGGGGAACCCCTCGCGTGCCACCGTGATCCGCGGGAACCCGGAGAGGGCCTAGGACCCACGAGCTTTCCCATCCTAGTCAGGAGGACACAAGTTTTGCAGGAGCGTTTGTTACGTCGTAAGACGCGGTGGTGGGCCTCATTCCAGACGCTCGGGAGACTGAGACCTGGGGATTTATGGAGAACCTGCCCGAGTTAGCTCTTCGATGGGAGGACGTGGGGGACACTCAGGTCCGCGGGCCCCAGGGCCAGCATGTTGGCACGAAAGTGGTTGACCTTCGGAGGTGGGAAGTGTCTACACGGCCTGCTGTTCCATGACTCCCACGTGGTTGTGTTTCCTCCTAAAACTGGTCACGGAAAGGGCCCCAAGAGCACAGCTTTCCAGTGGGCCGCAGCCGCTCCCTGGGACCCCGCTGCCTCAGGGCCTGTCCTTGTCGCACCGGCGTGTGCTGGGCACCAGGCGACGCAGGCCGCAGAGGACGGTGCAGCTGCAGTGGCCTCATCTTCCGGCCCCGCCGCTGGGGACGGCGCCCAGGGCTTTGTCCCCACAGGACCCGCAACAACAAATGCACACACGAGTGAGTGAGGAAGGGGAGGAGCACCACGGTCTTGGGGAGCTTCTGGGGCCGGCCCCCTGCGGGGCTGGCGCGGGGGCTCCGGGCTCGACGGGGCTGGGGAACTGCCCAGCAAGGGCCGGGTGTCCTGTTTCCTTCCGTCTCGGGGAATGTGCTGAAGCAGGCACCCAGTCTGGAGACTCCTGGGAGATGGATTCAGGTGGAAGAAAGGAAAGGGGTTTCGTGTGAATCGTGCTTTGAAAAACATGCGCAGGCTGCGCGACGCCGGCCTTGGGGCAGGGGCCTCCCGGTGCAGGCGGCGGGCCTGAGCTCGCCCCCGCCGAGACGCCGCACTCTCTCCGAGCGCCATCGCAGAAACGGCGAGACCACGGGCCTGAGGTCCCCTGTCAGGGCAGGAGCCGGAAAGCAAAAGCCTCAGGAAGAGCAACTCAAGTTGCCGTGGCATTGACAAGTGTGTCCCTTAGAAGCCACGTTTGCCAGCAAGACAACACTAAGGTCAAAGGGTTATGCCGTTTTTCTGACCCTTTCTCATGGAAAACGCCTTATGTTTGTATCACGTAATTAAGCAAAGTTATTGTGACACACACGTCCCAGCTGGCTTTGTTAAATAGTTTAAAGACTTGGGGAGGCAAAATTTCAGGCCATTATTTATTAAAGGAAGTAACACATTCTTAGTTTACTGAAAAGCAGTGGCCGCTGGTCGGCTGTGGTGTGTGACGCTGGGCACACTCCAAAGTCCTAGGTACGAGTTACACATGGCGCAGGCGGGCGCGTCTAGGCCCCGCTGGCTGCGAGCGTCCCGTGAGTCCCCAGATGTGTCGGAGGGAGGACTCTGGGACAGGGACGTCCACGGGGAGCCGCGGCCGCAGTGCTGGATGCTGCCTCGGCCCCCCCGGTTCCCCGCGTCCCTGCCAGGGCCTCACCGGCCTCTGGGGAGCCCAGACCGTCAGAGGAGATCAGGCCGTGGCCTTGCCGGCCGCCCGCGGCCCGGTGCACGAGCTCCACCGGGTGACTGCCCCATCCACGCGCTGAGCCCGCGTCACCGTCTGTCTTGACAACGCATGTGCCGACCGGTAGGCTCGTGAGGTCTCCGACCGTTTTTCAAGGCAGATCTGCACTCACGGCGTCGAGCTGGGTGGAGAGACCACCGCGGGCCCGGCAAGCCTCGGAGGAGGCCCAGGGGAGGAAGTGCGCAGGCGGCCCTCGGAGGGGGTCCTGGAGCGATGCGCCGGGCCAGCTGCTGGGCGAGGCCACCGGTGCTGTTCGGCGGGAATGCCACAAGGGACTGTCCTGATGTAGAGGGGAGGTGGGCAGCGGGTTAGCAGCACGCAGGTGACAGCCCTTGGGGAGGGGGCAGCTCCCTGCTGCTCTTCACTTTGGCCCCGTGGGGAGCTCCAGACGCACGGACCCTGCCAGGCAGACTGGGGACCCTGTGGTCATGCAGGGCAGAGGCTGATGGGAGGTTCTGTCCACAAATGGGAATTCTCGGGGATTTCACCGGCCGCCGATTTGCTGTTCTTCCCTGCGGTCCCCTTAGTGAAGGGACGATCTGGGTGACAGCGTAACGCAGGAGCAGAGACGGGGGAGGTCCTGTCACAGAAACACCTAGTTTCATCTCACGTTCGATGAAGGTGGCCAGAGCCCTTCCTCGGGCCCGGGTTCCTGTGTTTACAACCTCGGGGAGCAGAGCGTGGGAGAATGGCGTCTGCGGGACGGTTGGGTTGTCGAGCGCTTGGCCCTGTTGACAGGGGACGAGCTCTAGCGGGTGGGCTCGCGGCCGAGAGCAGCGCGCTGTGCCTCCGGGGGCCAGGCCACTCCCGCTGATGGGCCGTGAGCTCCGCGCGGCGCGGGCCGTCCATGCCGGTAGTGGTGACGACTCAGCCGTTGGGTCTCACGTGCACCTTGGCTCGTCACCCCCTGGGAGGGACTGGCAGAAGGAAAGCTAGGCAAAGGGCAGCTCATCTACGGATCTAAGTTTAAAAAATGCACTGGCAGTTTGGAAGTTTAAGGAACCAGAGTACTGACAATTCCAAGTTTTGAAAGAGACAAGCGAAGAGCATTGATTTAGACTGTTCTCCCAATGCACTTATCCGTGTTATAAATAAAATTAAGAATCTGGTGCTTTATCCAAGTCAGTGAAAATTATAGGACTCTCTTTGCCGATTCATCCATCCACCCTCCACCCTCCACCCACCCACTCACTCTCCCCCCATCCACCCCTTCCTCCATTCATTTGCTGTTCATGCACCTGGTCAGCAATGGCTCCTGAGGGTCAAGGGAATGTCGGCACCAGGCCAGGTACTGAGTGGATAGACGTCCTTCCCTCCAGGAGCGTCAGCTCCTAGTTCAGGGGGCTGCGGTTCTGCTCACTCCCTTCTCTCTTTAGCTGCTTAAGTAAAGCAGAAGCAAACCCATGGAAAATGATTGCCAGGTGACAAATGGCCCCGCTTCCCAGCCCGACGGTCCGGGCTGTTCCCTGCTCCTGACCCCACCCCGGTCCTCACGCAGCCCGGTGCCGGGCCTTGCTGCTCGTGGGGTCAAAAAGAAAGAGGGTAAGCTTGTAGGGCACTGGGCCCTGGCCTCGCGTCTGGCCGACTGGACAGTGGCCTGGGTCCTGCGGCTCCCTGCGGGGAGGGCCCCCGAGAGCCTGCCCGGCTCCTGAGCCTCGGGCCGCGGCTTCTGTGGCCAGTTTGTGGTGCAGGCGGGCCAGGGTGCGTCCTGTGTTGGGTGCCCTTCACCCGCGGAAATTTCCGTAGGTCCTCCTCTGCGGTGGGAACTTTGGAGGAGACTAGAGATGTCTCTTTCTCTCAGGAGAGGGCACCGCAGCTTTAAGGTTATCTGTCCCAGCCATGCACTTATTTGGGGTAACCAACTCTGCCCCAGAGGGGCAGCCCAATTAACATTCTCCCACCCCAAATCAAACAAATTAGGGTAAATGGTCACCGGGTCATGGCCCAGGTCTCAGAACCCGCCTTCCCGGGCGTGTGGCTGACTGCAGGGGTGCGTGTGGCTTTTCGATCAGTGATGCTTTTCCCCAACAATAGACCTCGTTATTAAAACATGCGACACATAACTCGTAACAGCCTTGGTTTTGAAAACTGATAGAGCTTTCTGGAAAACTGTGATAATGCCACCGTTCATAACAACTGGTCACTCTGCTCACGGTGCCCCGTCGTTTCCGGTGTGATTCTTGGTTTTCTGAGAGGACGCATCACGCGTCCATCTGAAATCTTCCCTTCAGAACCAGAGCCATTCCCTTCGTAACAAGTCTGTGGCCTTGGTTGTCCCTCGAAACCCAGAAGGTGTCATGGCCCGTTGGCCCGCAGCTCTGAGGTCTTTGTCAGAGCCCCCCCACCTGCCTTTCCTGTCTGGGGGCGGCCAGTCCATGGCTAAAAGCAGCACCGAGAAGTGAGACCAGGTGGTCAGGGCCTCCGAACGCCGGCGTGGAGGGGCGTCCCCGCCCGGCCAGCCCCAGCCTCTGTCACAGCTGCCTGAATGGCACCTTCACCGACACACAGGCTGAAATCACAGATGTGCTCCGACCATTACTTCGCTCTTAAAGGAATTATGTGTCTATTTAAACTGCATCTTTACCAGAGCATTACTTTCTGAAAACACGTCTGAGGGCGTCTTCGTGGACTGTCCCTGGCACCACGGCCCCGGCCAAGGTAACCGGGCAGGAGGGACACGTGGGGTTGAGCCAGGCCAGCGCGTGGGCCGCCCGGGGGCACCTCTGCCGTCACGGCAAAGCAATGCCAGCTCTTGTCTGCGTGCTTTCGGGGGACCGTGTGCCCTCCGGAGCTCGTCTCAGCTTCCTGACCTCGTCACGGGCCGCAGTGTGTCGCGAACGCCCGTGTCCTCATCTCTGGTAACAGGGCTCGTTCACCGAGCTCGCCGTGGTGGCGCGGGCCGGGCGGAGCACCGCACGCTCGTGTGCCGCCGACTCCCAGCAGCTGGGAGCCGCTCCTGCATCACTCGGTTCCGTCGCGGGTGGAGGCGTCTCGGGCCAAGCAGCTCGCGATGCACCTGCGTGGGAGACGACCGAGGACGGCGGGGCTGCCTCCCCCAGCCCGTGGCCTGGCGTCTCTGGCTGGGCCCGCGGACCCTGGCCCAGTCCAGCTGCTCCCCGCCGGCGGCCAGCACAGGGCAGGCGCCCCCCCACACCCCGTACCCTCCAGACCTCGTAATTTGCATTCGTGGACAGAAGGACCCCGCTTACGCCCCCGTACCTCATGCAGCACACTTTTCTTTTACAAATACAGTGGATGCAAATCAGAGCCCAGAGGTGATGGTCCCCGGGAGGGTCTCGACAACGGTACTGGGGCGCACCTCGTTCTATGAGACGCTTTACGCGGCACCAGCGAGCTTCCGTAAATGACATCACTGTGCTGCTTCCAGAAGGTCTGATCACGTCAGCGGTTTCACAGAGCGTCCGGGGGGCCTCGTCAGCAGCCCGGGCTCTGCCCTCCCACTTCCTCTCCTCGTGCCTCGGTCTTCCCGGCAGAAAGTGGCCTTCTGGGTGGTTCTCTCCGGCTGTCCCTGGGCCCGCCATGGGGATTTCCCCGCCTTCCTCACACACATGCCTCTCTGGGCGTCTGACCCACGCTGGGGGGAGGCAAGGGCCCCCTGCCCGGCTGTGCCGGGCGCTGTTTGGGGGCCTCGTACCGTGCCAATAAACTGTTCCCCTTCTTCTTTCTCTGCAGGACTACTTTTACCCAAGATACTTAGGTAAGTGGACGTCCCTGCTCTGCAGTGGACGTAAGGGAACAGAGGGGGACACTCGTTAGACGTCAGAGACAGCGGGACCGGTGCGTGGCCCAGTTACTCCCGGAGGTCATTCATCACACGGCGGGTCTGGGTCCGCCCGGAGCGTACCGGTCCTGACGCCCGTTTGTGTCTCCCCGCCCCAGGGTCTGGGCAGGTCTGTCCCCACCCCGGGGTCCAGCTGACCTCGGTCTGTCCACCTCCCAGGGTCTGACCTCAATCTGTCCCCGCCCCAGAGTCCTGCCAGCCTTAATCTGTCCCCGCCCCAGCATCTGGCCCGCCCTCGGTCTGTCCCTGCCCCGGGGTCCGGCCTCCGGCTTCGATCTGTCCCCCCACCCCGGGGTCCGGCTGACCTCGATCTTTCCCCGCCCCAGCATCTGGCCCGGCCTCGATCTGTCCCCGCCCCGGGGTCTGACCTCGATCTGTCCCCGCCCCAGAGTCCTGCCGGCCTTGATCTGTCCCCGCCCCGGGGTCTGACCTCGATCTGTCCCCGCCCCGGGGTCCGGCCCGGCCTCGACCCTGTGCCATGACTGGCAAAGGGCTTCTCTGCTCTGACTCCAGGCTTGACTTCCCACTTGAATGTGTTTGATGTGGGGTCTCCGCACTTCCGGAATTACTGAAGACCCCAAAGAACTTCTGTTCGGGTGGGCTCCATAGGTTGCTAATTGCCACATCACTAATCAGAACTGGGAACAGTAAACAAAGTCTTTGTTCAGTTGGAACAAGAGGCACGTATGAACGGACACCCCCGGCCACTGGGCGGGGTGTCGCCGTGTGGGTGGTCTCTGAACAGCTCCCTGGTGCGCTCGGGGGAGGAAGCAAGGGACAAAGGACAGCCCAGTCTAACCTGGACAGTCAGAAAGGGGCCTTGATTTCCCTGAGAACTGCTCCTTTAATTAATACCATTTTAAGAAAATTCTAGATACATATTGCTTATAACAAGATAAATCTATTTCAGGGTCTCCCTTTTTACTGTTGTAAAGTGCATTTTGGTAAATTTTCCATTGGCCTTATATCCTCTTATGGTTCCTTCTCTGGGTCGGTATCCGGCAAAAAGCAAAGTGGACCCGTAAATGGCCCTAAAAAACCAGGACCCTGCCCCTCCCAGGCTCCCTGCCGCCTCCACGGGCCTGGCTCCTGGGCAGTGGGGGTCTGCTCATAGAGGCAAAGGGTGACCAGCTACCTCAGGAGCCCTCTCCGGGCTGCCCGGGCCCTCGTGTCCTGGACACAGTGTAGACCGGGGACCCGGCTGAAGGACGGGATGCGACTCAACGCTGTTGTGCCCGAGCTCAAGTTGCCGGGCACCTTCCCCCGCTCCCGTGTGCACACCGGGTTCATCAGAGGGGCGGGGGGTGGGGGGCCGCTCCCAAAGCAGAATGACTTTCAGATTAAGGGCAGTGTTTCCAAATGGGAGTCCACTTGAAATTGAAGTTTAACCCTCTGATCAGGGTCACAAAACTCCCTGAATGTGACCAGTGACCCTTCGGGGCCGTAGCAGAAGGGATCCGCTGGAGAGGCTGCCGACGGACCTTGGGACACAGTTCTGCCTTTTCGGTGGAGGCATTTCTTGCTTGCCAGTGGACAGACGGTCCATACTGATAAAGCCGAACTGTGTCGTCGCCTCAGCACCCAGAAAATGGGAACAGTCTCCTTTTCTAGAGGGGTCTCGGGGCCGACGTGCTAGTCCTGAGGTCTGTCCTGTCTCCGGTGACGATGACGTGCTCCCTCTCTCTCTTGCAGACTGCATTACTAAGTATGGATCCCCGTACACAAAGAGCCCCGATTTTGTTACATGCGTTCAAAGTAAGTGTATCTCCTTCTTGTCTTCCTCAAAGCTCCGTGGGCTGGGGTAACTTCAGGCTTTGCGTGGGGTTTTGGATGTTGCCGTCACCCCGAGGAGGCGTAGCACCGGCCTGAGCTCTGCTCCCTTTCCGTCGGACTTCCTCGCTTACGCAAGTAAGGTCTGGTTTTTCAAACAGGCCGGAGACGCGAGCCTGTGTCGTCTAACCCTGCACGGGAGTCAGGGGCGAGCACGTCTCCGGCCGCGCCTCCGAGTCGAGCACTCAGGCTCCCAGAACCTCCTTCCACTTGTCAGCTCACGCGCACAGTCTCTTGGTTTTGCACAAACGCTGGTTTACCACAGCTGTGCTGCGACCGGGTGCAGGACGTCCTCCCCTCGGCGCGCACGCAGCGTGCCCGTTGGTGGCGCCCCGGCCCGGGTCGCGGGCTGTCTTCCAGGCTACTTCCAGTGTTTTATTATTACGAGCACGTCTCACACACGTCGTCGAAGGTGCCTGCGGGGCGGGTTCCCAGCGGTGGGATGGTTGCCCCCGGCCTGCGGGCGCCGCTCGCTCCAATGCGGAACGAGCAGGGTGACCAACCCGTCCCGTGTCTTTGCCGAGCTGATGCGTGTTTCTCCTTTTCGGTCTCTTTCAATATCAGCGGTGAAGAATGAGGGCTGGTCTTTGTTTTTCTCACTGAGTGAGGCTGAGATTTATGTGTTCAGAACCTTGTGTTTCTGCAAGCGATTTGTTCTTCTTTGCCTGTTTCTCTCCATTTGTAGGCGCTCTTGATTCACTACTTGTCCTAAAGGGAACTCGGTTCTTCCCCAGCTCCTTACGCTGCTTTCGTATTAGTAGTAACGTCACTCGGAATATTCTGCAGTAACAGTCTTTCTGCTCGCCGTCCTTATCGCGCTCATGCCAGGTGTGGACGCTGCCGCCACTGAGCCGGACGGACCGGGGGCCCGGCTGGGGTCTGAGAGCCTCGCGCAGCAAGCTCCCTGGTGGCCCCCAGGCCCAGGTGTCCGTGTGTCCACCGCCCGCGGCAGAGCGGGGTCCTTCCTGCATTTCGCGTGTGGCCTGCTCCCTCCAGGGTAGCCAAGAAGGCAGGGGGCACCCAGCGCGGCTCACAGGGCTGTGCCGGCCTGGCTGGGTGGTGCCCCCAGGTCTGGGCACCCACCTGGCAGCACCATCCACGAGCTGGCCACAGGCCTCGTCTGACTCGCCTCGGCCACAGGCCCGAGCCCCAGCCTGGATGAACAGAGGAAATGATTGACTTAACTCAGGAAGGGAAGGGGAAAGTGGCGCTGCCATTCAGCTCCCCCACTGCCCTGGGGCCCCAGGGCCCCCTACATAGTGCAGAGCAGACTGGCCTCTGGGATTTGGGGCAGAAAGAAGTGCCTGCTGACTCAGGATGGCCACAACCCATGCCCGTGTTTCACGGGCAACCTGGAGTAGGCCCCTCCCTCGGCCTCCGTGGGGTCGACCCGTGACCTCGGCCTCCATGGGGTCGACCCGTGATCTCGGCCTCCTCGGGGTCGACCCGTGACCTCGGCCTCCGTGGGGTCGACCCGTGACCTCAGCCTCCCCGGGGTCGACCCGTGACCTCGGCCTCCGTGGGGTCAACCCATCACCTTGGCTTCTCCAAGGTCCTTAGGCAGACGGGGTTGTAGCAGTTCAGCGTTGTGTCATTTCAGCTTTTTGTTTTTAGCAATTTTTTTATGGTTGACAATTTGCTAAACCAGTTTCTTCCTTTTAAATTATGATTAGACAGATTGTTCTAGTTCCCAGGTGTTAGACTGTGCTTTTCCAAAGATTATAAAAAGCTACGTAGTGCTTCACGCCTCCCGACGGCGCCAGGACCGTGGTGTTCCAGACGGCAGCCCCTTGTTCCAACAGCACTTATGTAAAACCCTCGGGGTCTTCTCAGAGGGAGGCTGCACTGGTCCTGGGCCGCGCTGGGCCGCGGGAGAGGCCGCGAGGCGTTAGAGGGACTCGGGTCGGCTGACCAGCACACGTTGGCTCAGAGGGCGCTCAAGCTGCTGGCTCCGGTGCGGGCGGCCAGGGCGGAAGGCGAGGGAGTCCCCGAGTTGCCGTCAGAGGACACATCTCGCGCCATCGCTGCGCTGCGTGAGTTCCCGCCGCTCAGGACGCTGCCCCCCAGGCCCGGGCTCGCCATTCTGCCCGTCGTCCTGCATGGGTGCGTGACCGCGTGCCGTCTGTGCCGGTCAGTCCCCAGAGCCCGAGGCACCCCGCGAACGCAGCGTCAACCTCACGGGGCTCAGGGCCCGGAGGCCTGCAGCTCAGGAGGGACGCGCGCCCTGCCCGCCCCACCCCTGGAGCCAGGCCCCCAGGCCTCAGTGCACGGGGACCCTGCTGGCAGCAGCGTCACGCTGTTTTCACTGCTTCCTTCCTGAAAACCCTCCAATTTGGCGGCCACGAGACAGCCCGGTGCAGGCGAGTGCTTGACCGCCCGGTGCTGTCGAGATCGACGCAACAGCCTTGAAGGGCCCCCCTCTCGGCGTCCACCCCGATGGGCTCCAGGCCCAGGGCTCTCCACCCACTGCTGTCCCACCTTCTGGTCCCCTTGGTCCCGTGGGCCCCGCCCTGGAGCCTGTTGTCCAGGTTAGCGCTGGTCGTCACCCTCAGACTTCGAGGCTGGGGGTCAGCGGCAGCTGAGAGGGGCTTCCTGTGGGGCGGTCCGCCTGCCCACGCCAAGCAGCACCGCCGCCTGGGGCCGCGGTGAGCCCCGTGTCCCCCACAGGGCGCCGGGGCCCTTGGCTACAGAGGTCTGTCCTCACCGCACCCCCGAGGGTGTCCACGGGTTCCGCCAGGCTTTGCGGGACAGCTGCCGGGGGCTGGACCCCTCCTCCTTCGGCGCCGGAGGGGACACCCAGCCGGGCGCAGGGACGAGCCGCAGCGGAGTTATCGGGGAGGCCGTCGTGCAGGACGCCTGCCGTGTGCCCCCACGGAGGGGGGTCTTGGCCCCGGAGCGCGGGGACCCTGAGGTGTGCCTGCAGGGGGTTTAGGCATTCCTGGCAGATTCCAGAGTTAACCAGCCCTCACGCAAAATGCACGGTTCGCGCTTCTGAAGTAACTAGCTCATGAACCAAATATGTCTGGTGGAGACGCACGTCCTCCCCCGGGGGCCCCTTGGGGCTTCTGCTGTGAGCGGGGCCGGCGGTGCGCACGACCCCCGTGGCCCTCGGAGCCCTTCGCCTGTGGTGCCGGCGCCGGGCTGGACCTCACCCTCCCCGGCCCTTCCCCCGAGCGTAACCCGCAGCAGCCAGTCCGCGGCGTGGGCGACCACGGGGCTGACCTCCCGGCCCCACCGGCTGCGGACACGCTGTTCCCAGACCCCGTTTCCTCATTCCTGCACCCGATTCGTCCGCGCTACGGACAGAAGGCATTTCCCTCGCTCTGCCAAGAACGCCTGCGAGCGTCACACAGCGGGGACGCTGAGTTTGCGCAACACGGGCCGCGGGAGGAGCTGTCGACAGACGCAGTCCGGATTGTTCGGACCGAGGCCATCACGCAGATTTGCCGCCGTGGGGACCCTCGCCGACAGGTCCCGGAGCTGCGTGGGACCAAAGGTCGCAGCTCGGCGGAGTGCTGAGTCGCGGCCGGGGGCTGACAGGAGACCCGGGGCAGCAGGGCCGGCGAGGCCGAGAGCCGGCTCAGCCGCGGATCCGCTGCCGCAGGTCGGGAGCGGGCCCCGGGGCAGCAGCGCGGAGCCGAGACCTGGCGTCCCGCCGGCAATGCCCGGCATTTTAAGAAAGAAGAGATGAGTCAGTGGCGAGGGCCCACCCGGCCAGCCTCCCGGTGAGACACAGGCCTGAGCGCTGAGCTCGCGGTGGCGCTGTTGGTCAGGCAGGGAGAAAAGCTGCCCGTCACGTCCCAGGTCCCCGGGAGCCTCTCCGGTGCCACCCGCCCACTGCGTGTTTTCCCAGGGGCCCGTCACCTCGTGCGCACAACGGGAGCGGTTGCACCGCATGAGGGTCCTGCAGGACACGTGGCCCTGGAGAGGGCGACACGGGTGAGGCCGTCTTGTGGCTGGTCTGGGCCCGGCCCTGGGTGGCCTGCCGGGCGTCAGCTGCTGTCCGGGGCCCGGCCGGCCCCTCGCCCGAGTCTGGGGATGGGCCTCAACCTGTCGGCCTGGGAGGCCTCAGTCCACCAAGTGGCTGGGAAAACGTCCTCATTGCCCTCTGACGACGACAACCCAAAGTAGCTGGATTTGTCGCGACTGTCATTGCAGCCGAAGGGCGCCTGCCTCCAGGATCGCGAGGTGGCCGCCAGCGCTCGCGATGTCACCTTCTCCTTCACACCGGCCCTCGGTTAGGACCCCGGCCACGGCCCCGTGCTGCCCGGGGGCTGCACGGGCAGGTGTCCACGCCGGGGCCCAGGACAGAGCGGGAGCCCGCAGCGCCCCCAGGAGCCGTTTCGGCCGGCTCGGGTGTGACAGGAAGGCCGCCGCGCTCAGCAAGCAACAGAGGCACGAGCAGACCCACGTGAGGGCTGGGGGGACGGCGAGAAGGCTGGTCTGAGCCGCAGGCCACCTCGTGGGCCTGCGGGTGACGGGCACGGAGGGCGAGGCGGTGGCCGGTCTGCAGGCGTCAGGCATCTGCTCCCTCGCTGAGGTCCCCGGAAGCCTGGGCGGTGAGCCGCAGAGACCCTGGGCCGGCCTCGCCCCGTGACCGGCCGCTCGACGCCCACCCTGCCGCCGCCTGGGTTCTCGGCTCCCGCGGCTTCGGGCCGAGCGGCTCCAGCGCAGAGGCTTCCCTCCCTGCCCGGCCCACCCGGTGTGGCCGCAGCCCGGCAGGGGCTTCTCGGCGCTCTGCTCTCCCGCCTGGAGCTCACCGCGGGCCACGGTTGGGCTCTGCGGTCGCAGTTGTGACGGTTCCAGGAGCCGGAGCCTCAGTGGCCCCACGCCGAGCCCCCGGAACAGGAGCCCCTGGCGGATGCTTCACGGGACGGGCTCCACCATCGTCCCTAAAGCCGCTGCACATTGTCCAGTGATCAACACTCTGGGCCGGGTGGACCGCCCCCCGAGCAAGGCGGTCCCAGCCAACCGGCGGGCGCCCCTCTCTGGAAGGGCCAGGGCAGCCCCCCACCCAGCGACGGTGTGGGGACACCCTGCAGCAGGGAGGGGGAGGGGATTGGTGAAGGTCGATGGTCACGTTTGAGGGCACAGGGTGGTTGCCCCGGGAAGGTGGGCGCGTGTGCCTCATGCGACCCCTCGGCTCAGCCCGGGGTCTATGGGCTCGCTCCCTGAGAGGCCAGGCACCGCCCTCTCCTCTGCTGCCCCTGGCCCGGTGGGCGGGGCCGCTCCCCCCCCCAGCTGAGGTGACCGCCCTCCTGCCCAGAGGTGGGGTCTGTGCCCGCAGCCTGGGCCTGCCTCCTCGCGCCCGCCCCCAGGCTGCTCCCTCCCAGGTGACCCTTCTTTCCCTTCTTTTGACACAGAACTGCCTGACCAGTGCTCCCCGAACCCCTGCGACAAGGAGGGGACCCAGGTCTGCCAAGACCTCATGGGGAACTTCTACTGCCAGTGCAGGGCCGGCTGGGGAGGGCGGCTCTGTGACAGAGGTGAGGGGCCCTGCTGCTGTGGGACCGGGGGTGGGGGGCTCCTGGGGGAGTGGCCGTGGCCCGTCCCTCTGTCTCCAGCCCGCCCCAGCCCCGGGGACACGGTGGGGGGGGGGCGGCTGTCCAGGCACCTGGTTGCTCAGGGGCAGAGGGGCGGAGGGAGAGGAGGGGGCGGGCAGATCCCTGGCCCCTCCAGTCCCCCGAGAGCAGGAGGCCTCAGTGTGGGGAGGCCCTGCTTCTGCCCCCTGAGCGCTAGGCGCCCACCCGTTGGGGAGCGGTGAGGTGCTGACTGGAACCAAGGAAGGAGCCAGTGGAGGGCTGCCCCTGGGGGCTAGGCCTGGGGGGACGACAGAGTTTCATGGCCAGCCTTCCTGTCTGCAGTGGGGGGGCCGGAGGGAGGGGCAGGAAAAATGCCCCAGGACCCGGTTACCTCGGGCCGCCCCTTTGCTTGGAGCCACCCCCTGGGCAGGGGGCTGCGCGTGTGGGACTTGGCCCTGCCGCATCTGCCCAGGTCCGTCCTCTTCCAGCCCCACCCTCCTCTCGGGCGCCTGGCGGCCGCGGCCACAGCCACGGAGCTGGCACCAGGGACCGTCACCGCCCACGGTGCCGCGCGCGCCGCGGGGGGGGGGGGGTCCCGTGTCAGCTCCGGACGCCCCCCAGTGTCTCTGTCTTGTGCCCAGATGTGAACGAGTGCAGCCGGCAGAACGGGGGCTGCAACCAGATGTGCTCCAACAAGCCGGGCAGCTTCCAGTGCGCCTGCTACAGCGGCTACGCGCTCTCCCCCGACGGCAGGACCTGCCAAGGTAACGCCCGGCCGCCGGCCCCTCGGCGCCTCCCCCTTTCGTCTGTGCAGTTGTCTGGTTGCCAGTCAGCCGCTGGGCGGGGTCGGCCGCTGGGCGGGGTCGGCCGCTGGGCGGAGTCGGCCGCTGGGCGGGGTCAGGCGCTGGGCGGAGTCGGCCGCTGGGTGGAATCAGGCGCTGGGCGGGGTCGGCCGCTGGGAGGAGCCGGCCGCAGGGCAGAGCCGGTCGCTGGGCGGGGTCGGGCGCTGGGCGGAGTCGGAAGCTGGGCGGAGCCTGCCGCTGGGAGGAGTCGGCCGCTGGGCGGGGTCGGCCGTTGGGCGGGGTTGGCCACCCGGGGCAAATCGCTGCAGTTGGCCTTGTGTCTCTGCGCAGGCTTGGGGGGAGGGGAGAGGGGGGAGGGGCCCGTGCCGAGGCATGTCCTGGCACGTCAGTGGCCACGGGGAGCCGCCCCGGCCCGGGGTGACTCACCGGGGTCTGCGGACCGGCCAGCCCTGCTGAGGGGCCTCCCCCGCCCGAGGGAGGGGGCAGCTGCACGCGTCTGTGTGACCGCAGCCCGGGACGGAGCCCCGACAGTGGGGTGGCCAGGAGCGAATGCTTCCTCTGACGCCGCCCGCTTGCTTCCCCGCACCCGCCCCCTCGGGCGGAGGCAGCACACCCCTCCCTGGGGCCCCGCGCCCTGACCTCCCCAGAAAGTCTGCAGCCGGGGTGCAGAGGCCCAGCGGCCCGCTTCACCGGGGCTCCCCCGACACAGCCCAGCCGACACCCACTGCTGGCATGTCCCTGAACCGGGACCTCTCTTTTGTGCTGCCCGCGCACCTGGGGATGGGACAGGGGTGCTGAGGGAGAAGTAGCCTCGGGAGCAAGGGCCGCGCGGTGGCGGGCGTCCCAGGTGAACCTCTGAGTCGGACAGGACAAGGGGCCCCTTTCCCAGATCCTGTGCGGCCGCGGCCTGAGGAAGGGATGTGTTGAGAGCAGCCCAGGGCACGCATATCCAGTGAAGAACTGAGCACAGCACCCGGCGGTGTCAGGATCCCCACGCCATTCTCTGCAGCCCACCGTGTGTGCGCGGCGCCTCTGGCTGCCAGGAGGGGCCTCGGGGCCACCGGCTGATGGTGCCACATCTGCCCTAGCTGCCCCGAAGCCCCAGAGCGGCGGGAGCCCACCTCCCACCCGCCCGCTGAGTCTGTGAGGCGGAGAGAGCCAGAGGGCTCCCCGTGGCCCACTGCCCTTGCCACCGGCTCTGCATGCCGGTCCGTGGGGTCGTGGTGGGGTCGTGCCCCACCCTGTACCCCCAGCCTCCGGACACCAGGGGCGCGGGCCCCTCGATCATCTCGCGTGGCTACAGGGAGGGAGCCCCACGCTGTGTGGCAGGAAGGTGGGCCAGGTGGGGCCTCTCCTAAGGGGCGAGTGGGGGATGGAGCAGGGCCTGTGTGGGGCTTGGGGCCTCGTGGGCGCCGTGCACACAGTAGGGTTGGGTCTCGATTCCCTGCGCCCCGTGCCCGGTGCCAGCACCACACCCCGCCCGCCGCGCCCACCGCCTGTCCAAGGGCCCTGTGACCAATGGCCGGACAGCGGCGTCTTCCACGGGCAAAGTGCTGGTGGGGGTCACAGGGCCCTCGGACGGTGCTCAGCCATAGGGGGCCCCAGTCCCACCCGCCATGGCTCTGCAGCCATGCCGATGGCCGGCATGGGGCCCAGTGGGCAAGTGGGGTCCAGAGCTCCGCGCCATTTCCCGTGAGGAGGGATGGTCTGGGACGCCCTGACATGCTAAGCAGGCCAGGACAGGAGGCCCCCCCGGGGGTGACCGCGAGCCATCCTGCAGGGCCCGGGGATCTGGGGGAGACGCGGGCTCTCGGCCTTGGCCCCGCCCGCCCCTTGGCCATCACGGGCGCCGCGGGCGCTTCGGTGAGCTTTCCGAAGCAGCCGAGTCTGCCAGAGGTGGATGGCGACCGGCCATCGCGGCAGCATCCGCGGGCTGTGTTGAGATGGCTTTGTGCCGAGGCATCCTTTGTGCAGGGTGGTGTCCCCCTGACCACGGCCGGTGCTGGCCTGGGCTCCCCAGCGCCCCGCCTGCCGAGGGGAGCGAGGTGCCAGAGTGCCTGGACGTGGGGCGGGCTCGGCTGGGCTCTCGGGCTGGACTACGGGGTCGGAAGTGCTCACGCAGAGGCAGACGGACTCAGTGACCCGGCACCGTTCACATTGCCTCTGGGGGGACGCATGGTGGAGCCCTGGCTTTTTCCCACGGTCGCGAGCGGCGCTTTACGGTCTTTGTGTTCGGGGCCTGTGTGTGCCGGAAGCTGCTGTCGTAACGAGTTAGGGGTAGTTGTGCGACTCCGTGAGGAATCCGCGGTGTCGGAAGTCCTGCGTGCATGTTCCAGAGGCCCCTTCTATCCCTGGGGGAGATGTGTCTGTAACTCGGAGCCTCAGGAAGAGCCTCAACCGTCGATCCCTACTGTGGGGTCTGATTTGCATCGGGGAGACCGGTGTGCGAGTGGGGGGAGGCGGAGCCCGGTCAGCCGTCGGCATGGGGCACCTCTACCTGGAAGGCCCCCGGGGGTTCCTCCTCCTCCTTTCTGCGTGCCTGTGTTCACCCTTGGACAAGCACGGCCCTGTCCAGTGCTGGGAGATCAGCCTTGTCACCTGGGACCCCGGCCCGAGGAGCCCCCTGCCCCCCACGCCTGAGCCTGGGGCTGCAGAGCCCGGTGGATGGAAGGAGGCGAGCAGGGCCCAGGCCTCCCGGGAGCTGCGCTCAGCACCGCCCAGAGTAGGGGCGCAGGCTGCCGCAGCTCCGTGACCACCCGCGGGCTGGCGACGGGCAGACACAGTCCTGGCCAAGGGCTCTGCTTTCTCTTGTAGACGTGGATGAGTGTGCCAACGGAAGTGCCTGTGGGGAGGCCCGCTGCCAGAACCTGCCGGGCTCCTATTCCTGCATCTGTGATGAGGGTTACACCTTCAGCTCCCAGGATAAGGCCTGCCAAGGTACCCCCTTGCTGCCCTCAGTCACTAGCATGCCCACGCACACCCTGTGTCACACTCACACCTGTGAACACGTGTGTGCATCCCTGCAGACATCGCACATGCAAATCACGTGTGGGTAACACACGCACATGTGCACGCTCACACTTCTGAACACGTGTGTGCTTGTTAGCATCCACGCACATGTTACACAGTTGGGTAACACGTGTGTACACACTCACACCTGTGAACACGTGTGTGCTCGCATGTGCATCCATGCATGTCCCACGTGTGGGTAACATGTACATGCATGCACTTGTGTACACATCCCTACACACGTGGGTGACACATGCATGTGCACACACCTGTGAACACACACAAGAGTGCATGTGTGTGTGTGCCCATGCACGTAGAGCACCTGTGCGTGCATACCACACACGCACCCGCGTCCCCAGGTGCCCTTTCATGCAACAGGGCCCCTTCCCCAAACTGCCACGGATGCAGCAGACATGCGAGGAGGGGCCCCGTGCCACTGGGGCGCGTGGACCTCTAGCCCACCCTCGGATCCACCTGCTGTCCTTGGGGACAGCTGGCGAATGCGCCGTGTCGAGGGGCGGGTTTTCTTCTCAGCCCCCCTGCCCTGCCCTCCCGCAAGGAAGGTGGGGTGGTCCCCACCTGCACTCCCTCCATGCCCTCCTCCGTGTTCCTTGCAGGGTGTCCCTGGGGTCCCTGAAGCAGCCCCAGGGATACCTGCCCACGGTTGCAGACCCTTGAGACCCTCATAGATGGGCTTTGTGCCCTCAGCTGGTGGCTTGTTCCCGCCTCCTTTCTTAACCCGAGAAGAAGCGGAGGAGGCAACCGCGGACCGGCCCTGCGGGGAGCTGGGGGGGCGCGGGGCGCGGCCTGGGTGGGTGCCTCCTGGATCACATGCGCTGGAGCTCGTTTCCACGGGGAGTGCCCCGGGGCGTCATCGGAGAAATGGCGGGGCGCCACACCTGGTGAGCTTTGCCCGTCTCCCCCGTGGTGACAGATGTGGACGAGTGTGCCGAGGGGCGCTGTGAACAGGCCTGTGTCAACGCCCCGGGGGGCTACACCTGCCACTGTGACGGACGCGGAGGCCTCAAGCTGTCCCCGGACATGAACACCTGCGAGGTAGTGACCACAGGGCAGCCGCCCCTTCAGGAGGACGGGGCCGCGGGAGGGCCCGGTGTCCCCGGGGCCGGTGGCAGTGCAGGACAGGAGGCCTGGCTGTCTCCGCGACGTCTCGGGACGGCTCCCCACCCCCAGCTGCGCAGGTGGCCTGCCCTCCCCATCCAGCGGCCCAGGGTTCCAGGACACATGTGGGGTCCGAGACCCCCGACTCGCCGGCCTCTCCAGGCCGTGACAGAGGCTCGGGTCGCGGTCAGAGCCCGGCCGCAGAGCGTCCCGACAGACCCCACGGGACTGGGGCTGCGCCGTGCCTCACAGCCCTCGCTCCCGCTCCGCAGGATATCTTGCCCTGCGTGCCTTTCAATGTGGCCAAAAGCGTGAAGTCCCTGTACTTGGGCCGCATGTTCAGCGGGACGCCGGTGATCAGACTGCGCTTCAAGAGGCTGCAGCCCACGAGGTGAGGGGCGGTGGGCCGCGCGGAGCCGGCACCCCGGGGCCGATGGCCTGACGCTCCGGAACGCGGGTCCCCGGGCCCTGCCCCGGCCGCGCCCCAGGGTCCTGGCGGTAGGCCCCACCCCTGCCCAGCCATGGCAGCAGGGCTCCAGCTCTGGGCCTCCGCGCGGCGCTGCTTCCGGAGCCCAGGACAGTGTCCCCGGCCGCCCGCGCACCCACTGCCGGGGCTCCTGGGGCAGGAGACCGCGAGCCACCCGCCCGCGCGTTACCTGTTTGTTTCTCGTGCCGGCACTCAGGCTGCTCGCCGAATTCGACTTCAGGACCTTTGACCCTGAAGGCGTCCTCTTCTTTGCCGGAGGCCGTCAGGACAGCGCCTGGATCGTGCTGGGCCTGCGGGCCGGCCGGCTGGAGCTGCAGCTGCGCTACCACGGCATCGGCCGCGTCACCAGCAGCGGGCCCGTCATCAACCACGGCATGTGGCAGACGGTGAGCTGGCCCCGCTGACCCCCAGGCCGGCGGGGTCGGGGGCTCCCCGGGAGGCCCATGGCATTTCCTGTGCGCTGGCACACCCGGCAGTGAGTGACCGCCGCCCGCACGGCCCCTGCTCCTGGGCCGTTCTCAGCCGATGGGCCAGGGCCGCCGTCTGTCCGGAAACAGCTCTGTTGGTCACAGCTGCCAGGAGCTGTGGGGGCCGCTGGTCGCCCCGGACCTCACAGGATGGCCCGCCGTCCAGTTCACAACGCCCGAGGTGCTGAGGCCGGGGCCCTGGGCTGGGGTCTGGGCACGGCTCCCGTCTCCGTGCCCCCGCACCGGCCCGGGACCCGGCTCCTGGGGCCAGCGCTGTGCCCGCGGGAGAACGCCCTGGCCACCCGGAGCCTGAGCTGCGGGACCTGGCGAGACCGCTGCCCAGACCTGCACCTCAAAGCCCAGAACACAGCCTGGGGCACACAGGAACCTTCCGGAAGTTCAGGGGCCCCTGGTTGGAAGGGGGCTTTCAGAAGTAAGCCCTTGAGGGAGAAAAACTTTCTTTTTCCCTTTGGAAGTTCAGATAAGAAGGAAAGTCTGAATAAAAACAGCGTGGATGTTCACGAATCTCCTGCTGTGAAGTCAGGCCCACTGCCTTCTTTCCTGAGCCCCCGAAGCACGAATATTCCCAGGGCAGCGGGAACATGCGACCGCCCTCGGGGTCGGGGGGCAGGCGCTCTGCACGGCAGCAGGAGGGGTCCCGGGCGGGGCTGGGGCAGCGTCCAGGTCAGGAACCCAGGGACCCGTGTGACCTGCCATTGGCGCAGTGCCCCCCCCCCCCCGCGTGAACCGGCCGCGCAGGGTGGGGTCAGCCCAGCGGCGGCCCCTCTGTCCCCCCCCCGACCCCCTCCTGCTCTTCCTCTGGACCCCACTCTGATCCACGCGCCTCCGTGTTTCCCAAGTCAACCAGAAGGAAACGGGCAGGCTCCTGGAGGACTAGGGGGATACGCGCAGGGTAGAGAGAAGGGCTTTTAGTTCTCGTGCACGGAGAGGAGGAAACGCAAACTTGAGGGGAGCGCCCGCGCAGTGTCGTGTGTGTGCTGGGCTCCTGATTACCGCGGCCCTCCTGCCTGCGCGGGGGCACGTGGAGCGCCGCGTGGGAGGCAGTGACGTCACGGGGATCAGCAGCTCCCAGGGCTAGAGAAGCTCCAGGCTGGGCCAGAGAAGCAGCCCCCGGGGCCCCACTTGGAGGAGGAGGAGGGAAGGGAGAAGCCACTGCTGGGGGGACTGTCGGGGCCTGGGGGCTCTTGTCGGCAGAGGGGGACCGCGCGGTGTGTGGGGCGTGAACGCTGCTCCCTGCGGCCGGGGCGGCGGGGTCCTTTGGGGAAGGGCCCCCTCACGGCTCCGGTCCCCTCCAGATCTCTGTGGAGGAGCTGGCTCGGAGTCTGGTCGTCAAGGTAAACAAGGACGCGGTCATGAAGATAGCGGTGGCCGGGGGCCTGTTTCAGCCGCACAGAGGGCTCTACCACCTGAACCTGACCGTGGGAGGCCTTCCCTTCACGGAGAGAGAGCTGGTGCAGCCCGTGAGTACCCTCGGAGCCCGGCTCCCGCGGAGACAGGCCTGGCCCCACCGCCAGGCTGGGCGCTCGCCGAGCGTTGGCGGCTTTCCCCGACGCGCCATGTCCGCGAGACGCGCTCGAGTGCCCGTCTGAAGTGATAAAACGCCTGTTTTGCAGCGGAGACAAAACACAGTGAAATTAGTCTTTAACAAAAGGAACAGTCAAGTGCTTGGTACTGTTGCCGAGATCGTTCGGGTTGTTAACCCTGCCGGGATTGCCCCAGGGGAGAAAGCCTAACGGGGAGGTCAGTGCTAGTCGTCCCTCGGGGCCCTGCCGGCCTGGGCCCCTCGGTCCTCAGGGTCCCTCCGTCACTCGGCGTGCGATGGCCCGGCCACAACCCCCCACCCTGTGGGGACGCCCACGCCGGCGGGAGGAGCGGGCCCCGGCACGCGGAGGTCCCTGTGGCGGGAGGCGTCGGCCCGGCCGTCCCCGCAGGGGTGGAGCGGTGTGTTCTGCACGTGGCCGGGCGGCAGCGCCCCTTCCTGGGCTCCCACCGCTGCCGTTTGCACCTCCCCGTGTCACAGATCCGGGCGGGGAGACCCAGCTTGCTGCCGACCGTGTAGCCGGTGCGAGTGCGGGGTCGGCTGCGCGGCCCCCAGACCCGCAGTCCCGGGGGTCCCGGCCTCCACGTGTGCCCTGCTCCGCGTCCTCCCATGGGCGGCGCGCCCTGCTCTGGGTGAGCGGGCGAACCCAGTGCGGCCAGAAGCAGTAGGCGTCGAGCAGGATGCGGGTGCTCTTACGTGGCGGGGGACGGGGACCCGTGAGAGCGCTGGGCACCCTGCAAGGACTCATGTGTCCCCGAGGAGCCCTTTCGGGAAACAAACAGCCTCCACGATGAGGACTTGTCCATTTTGCCGATTTCCACACACCTGAGCCACGTGTCCCGTTCCTCTGACCCATGTGGCTCCGGCCACGTGGCCTCCCGCTGTGGTGTCCAGGAGCCCGTGACGTGGCCGCGTGGTCCCAAGAAGCTGCTGGGACTTCTCTGTCCTTCCAGATAAACCCCCGTCTGGACGGCTGCATGAGGAGCTGGAACTGGCTGAGCGGCGAAGACACCGCCATCCAAGAGACGGTGAAGGCAAACCCCAAGATGCAGTGCTTCTCCGTGACCGAGAAGGGGTCCTTCTACCCCGGGACTGGGTTTGCCTTCTACAGCCTGGATTACGGTGAGTCTCGGCCCGGCGTGCATAGCCGTGGTCGCACCCCCACGCGGGACGCGGTGTGAACAGGGCAGGAGGCAGCTTCCTCGGGCGGCGGTTCCGGGATGCACTGATGTCCCCACAGCCCCGGGGCTGCCGCGCGGGGTGGCAGCTCCCCCGGGGCTTCCGGTGAGCCGGCGAGGAAGAAGCGGCCGACGGGGGCAGCCGTGCAGTGCGGCCCGCTTGCGCCGGGACAGTGGGGGTGGCCGGGCGAGAGGGACGGGGAGGACCTGAGGGGACGCTTGCCGAACGTCCTCGGACAAGATGAGCTCAGGTTTGTCCCAAGCAGCTGAGCAGCTGTCGAGAACATGCTTGATGTCACGGTCCCCAGAGCCTGGTGACGCGTGGCCCGGGGGCGGCGTCCAGACGGCGGGTGACCGGCTCTGGGACACCAGGGAGCTCAGGCGCTGGAGGGAACAGGAGGCCCAGAGGAGCAGAGCGGTGGCCAGCCGGCCGTGTGGCCGGGAAGCCAGGCTCCCAGCAGAGCTGGGCGCGGCCACGCCAGCGCTGAGTGCCGCGCAGGAGAAAGAAGCCAAGACTAGGAGCAGACCTTCCAGAAGCTCCCGTGACGTCCGTGCGGCAGAGAGGAGGCAGGCGGGCGGTCGAGGCCCCGGCCCTGAGCCCACACCCAGCTGTCAGGCTGTCGGCGTAGCGAGAGGAGTCGCGGGGCGCAGGGGGGAGGCCTGCCCACCTCCGGAACACAGAGCCCGTCCTTCCTTAGTACAAAGCACAAGTCTCTTTCCTTGTATTACCAAGTTCACTTTCCAGTAAAAACTGAGAACCCCGACACGCCGATCAAGGAGCAGCCACTGAAACACACTTTCCGGGACACGAATTAATGTCCAAAATCGCCAGGTTGTGGGAGCACGGCTCCGGGGCGCCGGCAAGAGCAGCTCAGGTCACGGCGATGGCTCCACAGTTCTGTGGTTCGACTCTGGGCTCCAGCCTTTTCCCTAATCACTCCCTTAGTGAGTTTAAGTTACCCCTGTTTCTTGGGCACTCGCACTGGAGCCTTACTGCCCACTGTGCCTGGAGGCCGCGGAGGGTCGGCACCTGGCCCGGGACGGCACCCGGGGGCACGGCCGTGCGGGGTCTCTAGCGGGTGGTCTCTGTCTGTGTGCTCCCTGCTGCAGGCGGGCTCTGGGGGGCTGCAGCGGCCCGCCCAGGACCATTCCCAGCCTGGCCTGTCTCCACGTGGCGCTCGCAGCCCCTCTCTTCCCAGATGGCGACCACACTCCCTCTCCTCGGGCTCGGCGGCCGAGGGCACAGGGGCCCCACCCCCACCACAGGCCCCACGGCCACACATCCCCTCAGCCCCTGTGGGCGCCCGGCACGGAGGACACGGGACCTGCTCCTCCTTCCTTATTGAGGCGGCCGTCTTCTCAAGACCTGGGATCACGACCCCCCTTCTATCTTTGCTTTAATTAGCAAAAGCATTCCTGTGCCATTAAAGGGATTTCTGGGCAAAGAACCACCCAGGACAACACACGTCTTATTTCTTTAGTCTTCGTGATTACCCGGGAAAATCTAGAACGTCGTCATGATGTTCAGTGTAAGATCTCGTCCTGAAAAACTCTTCTGGATCTTTCCTCGAAGCACCATCCACACTTCCTGCGCCGGGTCACAGGCCTGGTCAAAACCCATGGTGGCCATGTCCCCTTACCCCCCTTCCGCGGTCTGTGTACACGTCTGCGGCCTGGCTTGATCAGTAAAGGCCAGAGAGTATTTGAAGTCTACGCATTCTTAATAAAGCCCCAAGGACTCCGTGTCCTAAATCAGAAGAGTGTCCTTCGGACGTCCCAGAGTCGCACGCAGGAGGCGGGAGAGCCCTCGCCACCGGCAGGCCGCACAGCACGCCGGGGCTGACACGCCTCCGAGCACTCGGACCGCCGGGTCCCCCTGCGGGAAGACGGGAAACACCCGAGCCAACACTGGCCACAGGGAAGATCAGTGGTTTTTTTGGTTTTGTTTTTGGTCTTTTGGCTGCTTTTCCCAGTTGTGCGTGCATTCAATTCAGTGGACGGTTATCAGGAATGGACTGTAGCAGAATCCTCTTAGGCTCGCGGGACCCACGCACGATTCAGGGTGCTCGCATTCTGGTGGAAGCCGCCAGGAACCCAGGTCGTGGTTCACCTTGGCACTGACCCCGGCAGCAAGGGCGGCACAGCTCCTGCTCCGGCATCACTGGTCTGAACCAGCGCCTTCGTCGGGACGCGGGGGTCTTTGAGACAGAAGCCCCCAAGCTGTGGGGTGGAGGGGGTCTTCAGGCGTCGCCGTCAGCGGACGATTCACGTGCAGGAGGAGATGGGCGTTGTTCGGCCCCCAGAGAACCACCATCCAGCCGTTTCTACCACAGCGTGGTTTCTGGAACTCTGTGCGAGATCTGCAGGGAAAGCCTGCACGTCTGTCCCCTGGATGCCCACGTGTCATAAACACACACGTCACATACGTAGACATGAGGTGCCTGATTGAGGAGCCGCCCGGTGGGGCGGTGGGACGGCAGCGGTGGGGCACGGAGCCGTGCGGCCGGAGAAGGGCGCGGGTGAGACGCAGCGGGGTGGAGGGCCCGGCACCCTAGCGTGTCTGGTGGGAGACGACGAGGGATGCCGGGGAGGGGCGCCCGCAGCCCACGGTGCACGCCTGCCTTCGGTCCCGGCAGGCCCGTGTGTCCCCATCGGGCGGGGGGTGGGGGGCGCCGTCCCCGGGGTCAGACCCCTAGCGCTCAGGCCTGGTTCCCCCGCGGCCTCCATGGCCAGCCCCGCCCGGCTGGCCTTCTGATGTGCCGCCCCCCCCGCAGCTCCGACACCCGCGGACGCCGGCGTGGACGCAACCTGGCAGATCGAGGTCGTGGCCCGCATCCGCCCCGCCACCGACACGGGCGTGCTGCTGGCGCTCGTGGGCGGCGACCGTGTGGTAGCCCTGTCCGTGGCCCTGGTCGACTACCACTCCACCAAGAAGCTCAAAAAGCAGGTACCCCCCCCCCGGGCATCCTGGTCCCACCTCAGGAAGCTCTGTTCCCGCGTCACGCGGCCCTCACGGGTCCCACAGCCCCGTGGCTGAGGACGCTGTCGCCCTGAGGTCACCCGACAGCTGGGGGCAGAGCCGCGTGGGCGGTGGGGGAACGGTGGCCTGGCAGCCGGCCCGCAGGGGTGGAGGGAGACATCCCGCCGGACAGCTCAGGACGAGTGTCACGTTTCCAGTCTCTCCTGCGCCCAGACGTGCCCGCCTGGCCCGCGCCCCTGGGGGATGCAGGCCGAGCCCTGCGGCAGCGGCCCTGTGTCCACCAGCCCTGCAGGCCCAGCCAAGCCGACCCCGCGGTGGGGGACCATGGTTTCCCAGGGGACAGCCACGGGGCCGAGGAAGGAGCTCGCATCCGCTCACCTCTCCACACACTGGGCGGGCCTGGCCGACCGGGAGGGGTGTGGACACCAGGCCGCCTGAGCCTGGCCGGTGCGGCGCGAGGCTCCCCAGACGGGTCTGGTCCCCAGGGCACACCCGCCACCGAGCCCCAGGCCACACACCCTGCACACCTGCGGCCAGCGGCAGGCACCCCCCAGGGCACGGACAGTGGACGGCGCTGGGCCGGCTGCCTTGCTGTGTCCAACCCCGGCCGCGCGTCCATCCCCCCGGTCTCCGCGCGTCCGGCCCCCCGGTCTCCG
>CM052810.1:318753-341324 GCA_028533885.1 Nasua narica
GTGTGTACGTGTGTGTGCAAGTGTGTGTGTGCCGGGGCGTGTGTACGTGTGTGTGTGTGCAAGTGTGTGTGCGCCGGGGTGCGTGTACCTGTGTGTGCACGCGTGTGTGTCTGCCGGGGCGTGTGTACATGTGTGTGTCTGCCGGGGGTGTGTGTACGTGTGTGTGCATGCGTGTGTGTGCCGGGGCGCGTGTACGTGTGTGCACGCGTGTGTGCCGGGGCGCGTGTATGTGTGTGCACGCGTGTGCGCATGCACGCATGTGTGCACACATGTGCGGAATGGTCCTGACCCGTGGTGGGCTGCAGCCCATAGCGCAGGTGGTCTCCTGGACCCCGGGGGGGGGCACGGACTGGACTCCCGGTCTCCGGGGGACCCGGCAGAAGGAGTTCCGCCGGGTTGGCCGCAGCATCTGAGCAGGGGCACGTGTGCGTTCGCACGGTCAGCGCGCCATGAGGGAAGAGCGGCCCAGCGGTAGAGGAGCAACCCGGTCTTCCTTGGATAAGTCCCAACAGCGGGGGGAGCAGAGTGGCAGACCGTCCCATTCGAGGATTCCAAAGGCCCGCACGAGGAAGACTTGTATCTGCTCGGCGTCACGGGTGTGTGCGGAGCAAGATGAGCGCGGTCGGAGCGCGTCCGGCAGGCCCTGGTGCCCGCGGGCGGGGGTGGGCCGGGTCTGGGGACGGTGGGGCCACTGCGCTCCTCGAGCCGCTTCCCCCGAGAGGCTCCAACGGTCGTGGTCCACCCTGGGTTGTGCGGGAGTGGGATCGTCTGCAAACTCACTCATCGTCCTGAAGGGTTTCTCACTCAGTAAAACAGGGAAGAGACCCTGGTGGGAAGGCCAGGTGGTGTCACCCAGGAAGCAGGCCCCCGCCCCGATCCTCTTCTGCCCCGCAGCCCTGCCGTGCCCAAACTGCGCTCCTCCTTGTCCCCCAGCCGGGGGGCCCTAAGCCTGTTATTTTATAGAAGGACGTTGCTGCGGTTCTATGTGGCTTGTGTTGTCCTTTGTGGGGGCAACCTCGTGCCAGACCCGCGGGGACGCCCCAGAGACGAGGGCCCCGTCCCGTCGGCCCCTGTGTTCCGACGTCATTCATCTGACGCGCAGAACGAGCCTGGAGACACAGCGTCATAAGAACCTCCTGGCTTGCTGGTGTTAACGGGGCATCATTTGCAAATTAAAAAAAAAATACTGTGTTTTTTAGTGAATCAATCCAGTATCACTCGAAATCTCATTACTGATCTATACAGGAATCTGAAAAGTCGTGTGCTTTAAATCTCTGCAAGATAGAATAAGTCTGTTTTTTGTTCTCTAAAATGTCTTCTACATATCTAAAACAGTTGTTAAAAATTTGCCTTTGCTAAGATACAAAGCTCTATGTTTAAAGGAAAATAAAAAACTCAAAGCAAATATTTACAGAAAATAAGTATCTGTTGGTGTCGGCTGGTAACAATGCCAGTACTTGGCCAGGTGATTTGGGTGACTTGTGCAGTTAAGAAACCCGGTGTTTGTGTGCAGCAGGAAGAGTCCCTGTTGACCGGACCCTGAAGTCTGTTCTTCAGAATGCGTGGCCTGGAAAGGGCTCAGAAATGAACCTTCAGGCCGGGCGGAGGAGGCGGTGTTCGGACGCGTATTTGGAGGCCAGCAGAGCCTGGGAAGCGAAGGAAGTGCCGTCTGTGTCGCCGGGCCCCCCCCCCCCCCCGCCCCCTGCAGGGTCCTGTGCGCCCCGCAGTGGCGGCAAGAGGCTGGTCCCCCAGCAGCCAGCAGCGCGAGGCGTGGTGCCCCGGGCGCGCTCTCTCCACCCCCCGCCCCGTGCGGCAGTGGCCAGGCCCGGGAGGTGGTGCGCTGCTTCCCCAGGGCGCTCAGGCCCTTCTCAGGAAGGAACGGTCGCTGCGCACTGCTCGCCCTCCTGGGTCTCCGGGCACCGCCGCTCGTGCGCGCTCCCTTTGTTTTCTCTCTGCCTTTTGAGGCCCTCAAGGCAAGGCCTTTGTTTCTCTGTTTTGGATTTTTATCATTCCTACTTCATTTGATTTTATTATTTAATATGTAAAATAAAACGTTCTGCCATTTTTTCCACTGTTGATTGCCTAGCACCAAGGACAGAGCCAGGCACACGGCCTCTCAGCAAACACTTGAAGGAATGAGTGTTTGTTCCTCCGTCCCCTTCCTCTGCTTTGTGCTAAGGTCATCCGTGAGTTCCAAGCAGGGGCAGTTTCCTCCCCAGGCATTTCTCCTCCTAGAAACGGAGATGGGATTCTACTTCTCAAGGAAGAGGAGTGTTAGATTTCTTTAGATTTCTTTTTTGGAGAGAGCGCAGGTGTGCCTAGGGGTGGGGTTGGGGGAGAGGCAGAGGGAGAGAGACTCTCAGGCCGACTCCACGCTGAGTGCAGAGCCTGATGTGGGGCTCAGTCCCACGACACTGGGGCCTGAGCCGAAACCGAGAGTCAGATGGTCGCCAGATGGAGCTGTGGCAGTGTTAGATTGCTTTTGTATTTTAAAGAATTTATTTACTTACCTTTATTTTTGTTTTTATTTTTTAGAGAGTCTTATTTATTTGAGAGAGAGAGGATGAGAGAGCATGAGAGGGGAGAAGGTCAGAGTGAGAAGCGGACTCCCCATGGAGCTGGGAGCCCGATGTGGGACTCAATCCTGTGACTCGGGGATCACGACCTGAGCCGAAGGCAGTCACTCAACCAACTGAGCCACCCAGGCGCCCTAAAGAACTTATTTATTTATTTGACAGATGGAGAGCACCAGTAGGCAGAGAGGCAGGCAGAGAGAGAGGGAGAAGCAGGCTCCCAGCTAAGCGGAGAGCCCGATCTGGGGCTCGATCCCAGGACCCTGAGATCATGACCTGAGCCGAGGGCAGACGCTCAACTGACTGAGCCACCCAGGCGCCCCGAGTGTTAGATTTCTAAACCGGTTTTGCAAACAGAAATGCTAGAGCATTTAGAAGACTCTAATCATCACAGTACTGTAGGCTTTCAAGAGCTGCTCTCCCCAGACCCTGTGGTCCCACTAGAACATTCCATAGGCAGGCAGGCACCCCCCAGGGGTTCGGGGCAGGTCGGCGATATGCCTGGGGCCTCTGAGCCCCGGCCCCCTGGACACAGAAGCACCCGCGGGGGCTGGTGGGCGGATGAGCAGGCGGTCGAGGCCCTGCAGACGCTGTAAGATGAGAGGTGAACTTAGGAGCGTTTGCAGCTGACCCGCAGACCTTAGGTGGGTAGAGGAAACTCTCTAGTTAGAAGCATCACTGTCCCGAAGCTCCACATTTGCTCCAGAGGGAACTAACGTGTTGCCTCCTTGCGTTGCAGGCGTGGTGTCCTTGGTCGCCGTCCACCCCTCCACAGTGAGCACGCTGGGGAAGCAGCTCTTGCCGAAAACGTTCGGACAGTCCAATGTCAACATCGCACAGCAAGTGGTAAGGGGCCCGGGCGGGCGGGCGCGCCGGTTCTCGCCGGTGGCCCACAGCTCTGGTGCGGAGGTCGGGGCTGCTCTGCCCTCCGCGGTGCCCTCTGGATGTTTGCATGGTGGGACGCGTGCGCTCCCCTGGCTCAGGCCTGCTGCGGGCTCAGGCCGGGCACCTTCCCCTCCTGCCACGTGTGTCCCACTGACCCTGCGTCCGCCCCGGGCTGTGGAGTGGGGTGGGGGTGGCGGCACCTGGCCTCGACCGTCCTCAGCGGGGGTGATGTCCTTGCGGGGCACGCGGGGGGCACAGGGCTCTGTAGGCCGTCAGGGTGCTGGGACAGGTGTGTACCAGCTATGGCCCACCCTGAGGAGGGGGCAGAGGTGGTCTGTGCTCCTGGGACCGTGCGGGGTGCCCCCGCTCCCCGATCGCCCATGGGGCTCATCGGGCTCTTCCTGACGGAGCTGCCGTCAGATGGAGGCCGCCTTTCCTGCCGGGCCGTGCGTGGCATCGAGGGAAGGATGTTGCCCCCTGCTGTGCTTGTTCAGACCCGAGCGCCCACTTCTGGGCGAACGCCCTGGGCAACTGTGCATGTGCCCGTCACTTCGCCCCGTCGCGGGGTGTGACTGCTTTTCCTGGCAGAGTTGCTGGATGTTTTTCAAAGCACGTCAGAGTCCATCCGTACTCGCTCATGGAAACATCTTTTTGATAAAGTTAGAAACTTCATTCTGTTTTATTCTGTAACTTGTGTTGTTTTTAGCTACTGTGTACCGAGCAGGTTCAGCTTGGGAATACCTCCTTAATTATAGGAGTAGTTCTGTTTTTATGGTTACAAGCGGTAGGGAGGAAAATTAACATGCAGGTCTGTCTGTCGGCGCCTTAAACGTCGTGAGCCTTAAGTCACGTCGCCGGGCTGAGTCCGGTGGCTCCGGGGCAGCTGGTGGAGGTAGCCGCCCGTCCGCGAACCCCAGCACGGGGAGCTGCGGCTTACACGTCGCCGTGTCTCTCGGCCTCGTCCGCCAGAAGGCCTGGCGCACTATGACCTGAGGGCCTTGTCCTCGTGGAACGTGAGCGCGACTTGGGCGCGAGGGGCTCGGGCCCCAGTCCAGCCCGAGCTGGGGCCCACGAGCATGGTTTCCAGGAGCGCGGTTAAGACGGGGGGAGGGGAGCAGAGAGAGAGCAGCTCCCTCTCATCCTGTGAGCAGTTTCTGAGCGCCTGCAGTGCGCCTGGCCCTGACTTTGGTTCTCCGGCTGGACTGGCTGCACCGAGAGGTGCAGCTTAGAGGACGAGAGTGCGGACGAGAGCGCGGGTGCTGGCCGTGGGGGCCCAGGCCGCGTGTCAGGCAGCCCTCCGGTGACTCCTGCCCGTCTGCGTGGGTGCTGCTGTGCTAAATCCACCGTCCTGAGAACGTCACCAGCCCAGTCCGTGGGAAACGTGTTCAGTAGGTGCCGGACGGCCCGGTCTCCGTGTGTCCCGAACCAGCGGCCGTGAGCCGCGGCTGACGTGCCTTCTCCACAGCGAGCCAGGGCCCCCAGAGCACGCGTCCGCATTGAGCAGAAACAGAAGGTTCGGGCAGGGCATCTCCTCTCTGGGGATTTGCTCTCTTTTCTGTTCTCTTTTTTCAGAAGGTTATTGGATTTCATGGCTTTTGAATGAGGGTGACCTACGGTTTGGAAAGCCCTGTGATGAAACTTTGATCACTGGAAATGTGAATGGAAAGAAATGGAATGGAGAGTATTTTTTTCTTTCTGTGGTTTGTGGTCATGGGCCCTGCCCGGTCAGCTGTCCCCGGCCACAGCAGGCAGCACCTCACCCTGCGGAGAAGGGGCCCACCCCGCCCAGGGCCAGCCCGGCGCCCGGCGCGGCACTTGGTTGTGCAGAACCCGGGGTGTCAGTTTTCCAGCCGTTCCCTGGGTTAGCTCTCTGGTGGGCTGGGGTCCTGTACAAGACCTTAGAAAACGGGTTTGACCGTACCGTGTGGCCCTTATGTGAATATTTGCACACTAAACAGCGGCACTGAATTCTCCTTGTTGAAAGCGAACGCGGCTTTCCCTTCCGTTGGCGACGAGATGGTGTGGGGTGCTCGGACTCGGTCCCCAGAGCTGCCCTTCTCCTGGGCTGTGTGTCTCTTGCTCCCGGCGCTAATTGCCCCCCACCCCCCACGCCGCCCTTTTCGAGGTGCCGGGTCCCCTGAGAAGCCACCCTTGGGCTGAGGCTCCCCCAGGCGGGTGGGCTGATGGGCACTACAAGGCCGAGGTGGGAGAATTTTTCCTGTTTGTGTTTTGGCCTTTAGCCGCCCCCCCAAGAGAGGATTTCACCCTTGTCCGCATCACAAAGGAGGGGAAAGTAAAGGAGGGCAGGGGCCAGAACCCTGCCCTGAGGCTCGCTTTGCAGGCCCCCCCCAGGGCTCGCTGTTCCTTCCGGATGGTTCCTGCTGCTTTGGTTAAACCGGGGAAGACACCGCAAGTCGGTGAGGGAAGCGGCCGGTTCAGGGCGTCCCTGGCTCGCCGTGGGCGCTCGCCGACCGGGTTCTCGCTGGCCCCACAGCTGACGGGACGGCAGGGCCCGCAGAGGGTGGGGTGGCAGAGCGGCAGGGTCGGATGCGGGAGAGCTCTGATCGTGTTCTGAATTGTCTCTTTTGACTGTAGGTAATTGGTACGCCTCAGAGACCTGCCGCGCCCAACACTCTGGTGGTAGGAAGCCCACACACCCCTAACACTCACTTTGCCTCACAGAACCAGCCTTCAGACCCCTCACCTTGGTCGGCCGGGTGAGCACATTGCCCAGAACCGTAAGCCCAGCTCTCTGAGCCCCGCGGGCCGGCCGTGGCCCCGCACGGGACAGGCTGGCTGCGGGGGTGGCGGCCCGCGAGGGGGCGGCTTGTGGTGGCGCGCGGTGGAAGGACAGGAGGAAGCTGGCCGCTCAGCGCCACGGGGTCCGGCGCTTTTCCCGGGAAAAGCGCCCTGGGAAGTAGCCTCTAGGGGACAGTGCGCACGGGTGACGGCCCTCGCGGCAGCTTCACCCGCTGCAGCTCTGCTGTCCCACGGGCGACCCCACGGGAGGGGCCGCCACACGTCACCTTGACCTTCCCCGTAAAGCAGCCTTGCGAGGAAACGATGATCAGCTCTGTGATTTTCCGTAAAAACAGAAACAAAGCTTTTTGGACTTAAGTCTATATTGGTTCGAAAGCAAAAATCGTGATTCTTTGAATCATCGTGGGAAACTCAGAGCCGCCCTTTCCTTGACGCGGTGACTTAAAAAGTTGAGCCGTTGGGTTTCCCGCGCTCTGAAGCTCACTGCGGTCTTCAGGGCCGGGCGCCTGCCGCCACGGGGCCCTCATGGTGTCCACACCGCCTTGGCTCATAGCCTGCTCATGTTTTCCGTAAAAGTTCCATAATTCCTATGTCTGTGGACATGTTCTAAGAGGCAGTGCTGGCGTATCAGGATGCAGTAGCCATGCACCGGCTCCTGCCCTTCCGGGCCCGTGTTTCCCGGGGGCTTTTGCAGGTGGGAGGCCCGGCCACGTACAAGTTTGTTCCTGGTGCCATGGCTGCGCCCAGCGCGCTCTGCGGACGAGCTGGGTCCCCAGGCTGTGCGCAGGCTCTCGGCCCGTGCCCGTCTTGCTGGCCTTGTGGGTGCACGCGTGTGTCCCCCAGGGCTGGCGCCAAGGGTGCTGAGGACGCTGCTGTTCCTTTGTATTTCCTAAGGAAGCGCCACAGGAAAGGGGAGAAGAACGGGAAGGGCCTGAGGCACTTCTCCATGAAGGTCTGCGAGAAGGTGCAGAGGAAGGGGACCACGTCCTACAACGAGGTGGCGGACGAGCTGGTCGCGGAGTTCAGTGCTGCCGACAACCATATTCTACCGAACGAATCCGTGAGTATGTGCCACGCGGCGGGGGCTCGCCCCAGCGCCGGCCGGCCGGCTCTGGGCTTCTCGGAAACAACCGGACACACGTCGCTCAGAGAACAATCCAGAAGGATTATCCGGACCTGTGAGGGGCGCGACACCTTCTCCTCCCCCAATGCAGTCGTGTGCGGGGCCAGCCCCCTGGAGGGCCCCCTCCTCCGAGGGGCTCGGGGGGATGTGCTGGGAGTGTCCCGGACGGTTGGAGAGCTCCCGCTCTGTCCCCGGCAGGCTTACGACCAGAAGAACATAAGACGGCGAGTCTATGATGCCTTGAACGTGTTAATGGCCATGAACATCATCTCGAAGGAGAAGAAGGAGATCAAGTGGATCGGTCTGCCCACCAACTCGGCTCAGGAATGTCAGAATTTAGAGGTGCGCGGCTCAGCCTCTGTTTCCCATCACACCTCTGTAGGCGTGCCCCACAGCAGGCGTGTGTGTCCCCGGGCGTGCCCGCTCGGGGTCCGGTGCTGGGTGCGCCTGGCCCGGACCAGGGGTCTGCCGCTTCCCGGGCCCCACGCCATGACCTTGGCACGCTGCCCGTCCAGCCTGCCTGTGCTCCGCGGGCACCGCCGAGGAGGCGTCTGGCCCAGCCGTGGGCAGCAGACCCCAGCGGAGGGAATTTCTGAATCCTGGCTGGTGGGGTTTGAGTTTTGTAGCCGTCGTGTCCAGAAGACGAGAGAAGATGGAGAAGAGTGTGCAGTTTAGAGACTGAAGAAACCCCCGCATGTCCTGCCCCCGGGCCTGGTCAGCTCTAGGTCCCCGTCCCCTCGTTAGATTTGGGCAAGCGGCTCGGCGGGCACGTCCCCGGGGGGCGCTGCCGGGTGCAACCCGCGTCTCTGTCTCGCAGGCGGAGAGGCAGAGGAGGCTGGAGCGGATCAAGCAGAAACAGTCCCAGCTCCAGGAGCTCATCCTGCAGGTGAGGACGCTGTTCGCCGCCAGCCGGGCCCTCCCGCGCGGCCTTCCCTGCGCCCCCTGATCTGCTGCCTGGACACAGAGGGCCCCGAGCAGCGTCGGGGGGCGACGGAGGGGGAGGGCGCGTCCGCATGGCTCTTCTCCGCACGGTGTCCTAACTGCCGGGTGTCGTGGTCGTCGGTCTCTCACCGCCGCTCGCGCACGAGCTCCGCCCTCGAGTCCCGGCATGGGCTCGGCACTGTGTGCGGCCTGGGCGCGCGCCCGCCGACGGGGAGCGTGCGCACGGGTCAGCCGCGGTGCTGTCCGTCACGCGGTGGGCGGGATGCCCCTTGGACGGCAGCGCCTGGAGCTTCCCCGGGCCGGGAATGCAGGGCGTTCTGAGTACCGCAGCCCAGACCAGGGTGTGCGATGGCCGCTGTGGGTCAGAGGTCGGCACATGGGGCCAGCGGCGGTGTGTCTCCATCCCCTGCACCTGCAGAGGTGTCCCCGAGTATGGCCCTCATCCCTGCAGGGACCTGGAGATGCCTGTTCAGGGTTGGAAGCAAAAATGCAGATGTGGACCAGCAGCTTGTTGGAGGGGGCAGCCGGTCCTTCAACTGCGGCCGTGCGGTGCTGGGGCCGGGGCCGTCTGGCGGCGGCCTGGGGTTGGGGGTCAGCCGCCGTGGAAGTGGTTGGCCAAGGAAGGGGGCATGGCTTGGCAGCGATTTATTGGGGCGCCCGTGGCGGGAGCATGGGGGGCCCAGGGGGATGTGCGGCGGGGTTGAGGACGGGCCTGGTGGCTGGTGTCAGAAGAGAAAGGCCGGGGGGTCACGAGAGGCTTGGGACACGTGCTGGCCCAGCGCCCACAGACCACGGCGGAGGCTGTGTGTCACCCCGCTGGGCGCGCTCAGCACGGGGCACCGCGGTCACTCCCGCGCCCCAGCCTCCGGGGCCGGGAGGGCTTCAGCAGGCGGAAGCGGCCCCAGGGTCGAGGGACGTGGGAGAGGAGGGAGGGGAGCAGGCCCACGTCCGCCGGGGCGCGGTCCCTTTCTTCCCCTCAGTTCCCTGCGGCATCTGCCGCACACGGAGTTGCTTGAAAACATCCTGGCACCGCCTCTCCTGAGCTGTGAGCCCCAAGTCCCCTCGCAGGGCACTATGGCAGGGGGGCCGGCTGCGGCGGGAGGGGAGTCAGCGCCAGGGAGCGAAGCACGACGGCTCTCCCCGGGGACAGTGCCGCGCCGGCGGGCCTGCTGCCGTCCGGTCTCCGGAGGCTCTGGGCGCTCGGCCGAACGCCTGCCTTCTCGGGCGCGGAAGGGGCAGGAGGAACGGAGCCTCCGGCACTGAGGCCCTTCTTGTAACCCCGGGAGGGGTTTCTGTCTTAGCGGCGGGGCACCTGCCTCCATTTCCCGCGGGGTGCTTGCGGTCCGGGTGCACTCGCTCTGTCCCCGGTGGATGGCTCCGGCCTCCCGAGGGACCCGGGATTGCCTGTGGGTTTGGGCAGGGCCGCTGGGGACGCCCGCGGACCCGGCTCCGCGTGGGCGGCCGCTGCGTGAGTAGCTGCTGGGGCTCGTCTGTTTCAGCAAATCGCCTTCAAGAACCTGGTGCAGAGGAACCGCCAGGTAGAGCAGCAGGCCAGCCGGCCGCCCCCTCCCAACTCCGTCATCCACCTGCCCTTCATCATCGTCAACACCAGCAAGAAGACTGTGATCGACTGCAGCATTTCCAATGACAAGTAGGTCCCGTGACAGGGGCTCCCCCCAAGGTCCCAGCTGAGCCTCAGGTCAGTGGAGAATGCCCGGCACGGTCGGCGGCACGGTCAGCGGCATGTCCGCGTACTTCTTCACGGAAGTTTCTGATTTGTCGTTACTAAATGGTTTTAGCACAATGAAGCGACAGACTTCCTTCTCACGTCCCTGGTTTCGCGTCTGGTTTCGCGTCTATCCGGTGAAAGGAAGACCTAGGGTCGATCAGGGTTGTTTCCAGCACAGCCGTTGAAGCCTTGGGCAGACAGCGGCCAGTGTTCGGTGTCGGGCGGGGGCGCAGGCTGGCTGTCCCACGCTGGGAGGGGTGGGGGGCTCTGTGATGCTCTCGTGGTTCTGAGTGGATGGGTTTTGGAGGGTGTGGGTAAGAGGGACCCGAGTGGGGTTGAGCTGAGTGGGGTGTCTCCGCCCGGGGCCCTGCACTCTGAGGCACACCGCCAGTGACTCCTTTTCTGACGGCGACTTTGCCCCCAGGTTCGAGTACCTATTCAACTTTGACAACACGTTTGAGATTCATGACGACATCGAGGTCCTGAAGCGGATGGGGATGGCCTGCGGGCTGGAGTCCGGAAGCTGCTCCGCCGAGGACCTGAAGATGGCGAGAAGTTTGGTGCCGAAAGCGCTGGAACCTTATGTGACAGGTCCGTCGTGTCCGGCTCTCTCGGTGGCTGTGGGGCCGGACCCCAGGGCTGGATGTGTGGCCTGCCTTTGCTGAGGCCGAGTCCGCACGGGCCCCAAGAGCCTAGACTACTGGATTGGGGGGCGGGCGGGAGGCCCGTGGGGACCGTGGTGCATGGAGGCTACCTTGGCGTTTTGTGGGCGGTTGCCCTCGCGGGCAAGTGACCCAGACAAGACTCCCAGGAGTGAGGCGCCGGGTGAGGGGCCCTTTGCCGGATGGCGGGGTCGTGGCTCCAGAGGGCAGGCGCTCTGCCGAGGACGCTGCTGGCCCTGCCCCTCTTTGTGGTGTGGGTCCCCCCGGGGCCGCCGGGCCGGGCCAGACCGCAGCAGCTCCCAGCCGGCACGCCGTAGAAGCCGCCACCCCGGGCCACGCTCCTGGTGCGGGTCGTCTCCCAGGATGGGGAGTCGGGGGTCCTCCCGCCCTCGCCCCCCTTTTCATTTTTTGAGAGTGTCTGTCCCACGGCACAGCTACACGGTCATCGGTGATCGTGGAAATGAAGGCCGGCGCCTTCTCCGGAGGATGGCGGTTGTCCCCGCAGAGAAACGACCCTGGCTCAGTCGTCTGGCCCAGACCCACCTCATGGCAGCGTGAGCCTCTCTTGTGACCTTTGCTTTGTTTTCTTTTCTTTTCAGAGATGGCTCAGGGATCAATTGGAGGGGTGTTCGTCACGTCATCAGTTTCGACCTCGAATGGCACAAGGCTTTCTGCCAGGTGACTGCGGCTCTGGGCCCGGCAGGGGGGAGGGGCGGAGCCCCTGCTCCTCAGACGGTCCGTCCTCCTCCGTGGCTCCCGCTGGCCCCTGGCGCGATGGCGGGACCCCCACACCGGCCATGCTGTCGGTGCCAGCCACTCCCGGCCAGGGCTCCTCTCGAGCTGTGTGCCCTGAAGGCCCTGGGTGGCCAGGAGCCTCTTTCTTATGGTTTCTTCCCCTAAAACCTCAAAGTGACACATGACTGACTTCTTTAAGAAGCAGCGGGTGGTGACATGGGGCCTGCGTGCCTGAGCCACTGCCGGCGGCCTGAGGGCCGGGCTTCCTCTGCGGCTCTCATGCCTGCCGAACACACTTGTGGTCACACTGTACGTAAAATTCTGTTCTCTGCTTGGTTCTTTTTTTTTTTTAAGATTTTATTTATTTGAGCGAGAGAGAGGGCACGAGCCAGGGGAGCGGCAGAGGGAGAAACAGGCTCCCCGCGGAGCAGGGAGCCCGACGCGGGCTCGATCCCAGGACCCCGGGGCTGTGACCAGAGCTCAGGGAAGGCGCTTCACTGCCTGGGCCACGAGGCGCCGCATTTTTCAATTTACTATTTATTGTATGTATTTTTTCTGTGTTCCTGAAGGAGTTTTATTATTTAAATCAACATGTATTGGTCTTTGTTCTAGCTATGGTACACAGCAGAATTATGTCGTCCCTGGGTATTTATCTCAGTTTTTTAAAGATTAGTATAAGATAATTTCTGTATTAAGTATTGGCAAAACACGGTTTTATTGACTTTCACGCCATATCATGTTATGTATCACATGTATTACCTTATATCAATCCTAAGTATTAATAGATGTTTAATTTCTTAGATTATGAGATAGATTATCGATCTCTAGATCGAACAAAGTGGATTGATCGGCTAGCGCGTGGTGCGGTGGTCTGTGGCCGTCTCGCGCTCCAGGGTTGGGACGTGGTGAGGCTCCTGGCCTGTGCCGTGGGACGCCCTGGCCGTGGGATCGTCACTGAAGTCCTCTGCGGGCTGTCTGGCCCGGGTCAGGTTTAGGCGGCGATCAGCTCAGTTCGTAACTGTCACCCTCCCGCCGTGCATGCGTGTGCATCAGTCTGGGGGGTCCTGAGCACTGGGTGTTCCAAGGAGTGGGGTTTGGGTATTGATCCAGTTTTGGAGACTCACTCCAGGTTTATAGTAAGGTCAATAAATTCACTACCATTTCAGAAGAAAAATCATTGTAGAAGCTGGCATTATTTTATGAAGATACAGTAATTTCTTGGGCAGTTTGGTTGTTCCTGTTTCTAAGAAAAGATGCAGTTCAGGGGCGCCTGGGTGGCTCAGTGAATTGAAGCCTCTGCCTTCGGCTCAGGTCATGATCTCAGGGTCCTGGGATCGAGTCCCGCATCGGGCTCTCTGCTCAGTGGGGAGCCTGCTTCCCCCTCTTTCTCTGCTGCCTCTCTGCTTGCTTGTGATCTTTCTGTCAAATAAATAAAATTTTTAAAAAAAGAAAAAAGATGCAGTTTGAATCAGCTTTATGGTAAATTTTTACCCTTTCGAGTTTTTTGTTAGGCTGGATTTCACAGATGTGGAATTCCTTTGTCAAAGAGCATGATATTTAATAGTTTTCATTATATGATGTTACTAAATACTAGTAAAAGGTATTAAAATGTATACACGTGGTCGTATGTAAAAGAAAAGCGTGTGTTGGCGTCGCGCGTCAGGGGTCCTCGCGGCCTTGCCAGGTGAGAGCCGTGCCCGTTGGTCAGCCTACGCCGCCAGCCCCCTCTTGTTCGGGTGTGGAGTGGCCGCGTCTCCGGGGCGGGTCGGCGCTTCCGTGTCTGCGCACTGGGGCGCCGGCCGGAGGCTCCCAGTGGAGCGCAGGAAGCGTGCTGCGCGTGGGGCTCCTCGCGGGGTGACCCCCGGCCCCCGTGGGCGTGTGGGAGGCGGCTGGCTGGAATCGGGAGGATCTCTGTTGAGCTTTAAACCCCAGACTTGCATCCCTTTAGTATCTGACGTTTCTGTTACTTTGCTGCTCAAATACTGAGAAATCCCAGTGACTTCTGCGGGCAAGTCCGTGAGCAGGTCGTACACAGGACGACGCGTGCGCCTCGCGGGTGCGGGCGGTCAGCGGCTGGGGCCCCGGGACGGTGTCCGCCGCTCAGCATCTGGGCCGCTCTGCCAGGTGCCGGGAGGTCCCTCGACCCGGAAGTCTTTCGTCAGCGTCCGGGCTTAGAAGCTCTCGTTCGAGGCCAGGGCCTTGCCCGCGGCCCTGTCGACGCTGGGGCCAGGTGACTGTCGTGCACGCAGCACCCCGGGGCTCAGTGCCCGTAGGCCCCCCGGTCGTGACAGCGGAGACGGTTAGATGACCCCCATCAAGACCCCCAGGGGCACGGTGGCAACATCGACAGGTTCCAGACGCCCGTCTGGGGGCCCACGCGTCAGGCCAAGCAGCCCTGCTTCCCGGAGGCTCCGGCCCTGCAGCTCCACCCACCCCCCCGCACCCCTGCGCTCTGCCCCGCCGGCCCCGCTGCCTTTCCGCAGGAGCGCTTTCCTGGCTGGTGGGCAGACTCACCCATCGCAGCTCGGCTCACGGGCTCCGTGGCGGCACTGGAGGGCCTGAGGGCGGGGTCAACACGCGCGTGCACACCGCATCCCGCAGCCACGTGCGCAGACCCCAGGCCTGCACGCCTGGGCGCACACATGCACACACCACACATGACCAGGCACAGTCATGCACACGGGCACACTTACACAGCACATGCTCACAAGTAAGACCCTACCTGTGCACAGACAGCCACACGCATACACGCAGACCTGCTGCGTGCACACATGTGCACACACAACCACACGCATACACGCAGACCCGCTGCGTGCACACATGTGCACACACAACCACACGCATACACGCAGACCTGCGTGCACACATGTGCACACAACCACACGCGTACATGCAGACCTGCTGCGTGCACACATGTGCACACACAACCACACGCATACACGCAGACCTGCTGCGTGCACACATGTGCACACACACACACACACACACACTACAAACCCAACACCACGCACAGACACGTGGACCATACACACGCGTGCACACGGCGCGTGCATACAGGTGCCCGTGCACCTCGCCGGGTGCCTCCGTGCACTGCCGTCTGAGAGCCTTGCTTGGGAAGGTTCTTCATCCTTTCCTGGGGCCCCTTTTTCCTAAGCTGCCCCCTCCCTGGAGATCAGGGGTCCCAAATACAGGCCTGGAGGCGGGAGCTGTGGTCCCGCAGCTCTGACATGTGGGTTCTCGTGTGTGACGTGGTCCCCGAGCCCGCAGCAGCCGGAGTTGCTTGCTTCAGTTCCGGGTGGCGGAGGCTGGGCTCAGGCAGGGTGCTGGGGTCACCCGTGCGGACGTGGGGCCTCCCGCTCTGCCTGACCGCCTTGTCTCTCCTCATCCTCGCAGTGACCTGACCAATGGTGCGGACGGCATGCTGGCCACGAGCTCCAGCGGGTCCCAGTACAGTGGCTCCCGGGTGGAGACCCCCGTGTCCTACGTCGGGGAGGACGAGGAGGACGACGACGACTTCAATGAGAACGAGGAGGAGGACTGACGCCCGCCCGCGGCCCGCCCTCGCGGTCTGCGTCAGGAGCACTGGTTGCGGGAGCGACTGCTTCTGCCGGGGGCGTCTGTGTTTTTGGCCTCCTCCCCGGGCGCGGGCGGCGAGCTGCCGACCGGCCGCACGGCTCCGACGAGCAGGCGGGGGCTGTGTCCCGCGGGGTCTTGGGGGGAGCGGTGGTGCGTTCCACGCCAGCGGCCGCACGGGGCTTTCCCTCACTGTCCAGGATTGTGTTTTCATTGTGTTCTCATCCAGAGCTCCCTTTGCTCCTCGTCCTTGCCGAGTGCGCCGCAGTGCCGGCGCGCCATCACGTCGCCAGAGCCGCAGCCGCGGCCGGTGCGCCCGAGCGCCGCGGGTCTGCTGCGGGGTGGGGAGCGGCGCGGCTGTTGGGGGCGTGCAGCCCCCTCCCGACGCCGGCCCATCTCGGGGCGTCCGGGGCCCGGCGAGCGGCGGCCTCTGCTTTTCAGTGTTCGGCGCCATCAACTGTATCGTGACTATTTTCCCTTAAATTATATTGACTGTGTGATTCCATCAAGTTTATACTTTTTTTTTCTCTATGTTGCAGCAAATTGCGAAGTTCTGTTTTTGTTTTTGTTTTGTTTGGTCAAAGTTTCCTGCCGTGCTGGTGCAGCTGCGACGGCGGTGGAAGGCTCGGGCGCGCGTGCTCGCGGGGAGGCCCGCCTGACTTCTCCCAGGCGGGTGTGACTCTGGGGTCGTTGTTTACAGGCCTACACGTCTGTCATCTGAGGACATGAACCGAAACAAACGTCTTTGTTTCGTGAGCACCCTCCTATCATCTATGACGAAGTTGACATTAAATAGAGAGAATGTTCTAACAGTTTTTTAACTCAAATTTGTCAATCATTTTTAATAGTTCTTTTTTTATAAAAAGAAAAAGGAATTTCAGGACAGGCAGTAGTCCCTTTTAAAATTTATTCACAAAGAACCATTAACCGCACAGTTGCTGTCAGCTGCCTGTTCTAAACAATAGTCTTTTTATTGAAACACAAATAAACTTTTCTGTAATATTTTATGGAATATAAAGAGACTTTAATTGTTTGACTTGTTTAACTTGGCACTGTTAGTTTTTATTAATAAAACGCGCATGGGCATTTTAAACAAGCTCTGTGTTCCTCTGATTCCAGAGTCTTGTCCACAAGTTCCTTTGTCTTCTGTGTCAGTCTTGCCTCTCGCCGGGCGAGGGGAGCTGGCCGGCCGGCCGGGGGCCGTGGTGGACCCTCCGCAGCGCGCCTGCCCCGCCTTCCTCCTGGGTCCTCGGAGCTGAGACAGGGTCGGGGGGTTGGCTCTCAGGAGTAAGGTCAGGAGGTGAGAAAGGACAGCAAAGTGTTGTGCAGGCGTGTGGGAGGCCGTGGCCCGGGAGGGGCGCCCGCGGTGCCCTGGAGGACGTGGCGGCGGGCCCTGTCTCGCCACTCGGGACCTCCCTCCGTCGTCCCGAGGACCGCAGGAGCCGGAGGGCGGGGGCCGGCGGGTTCTGTGCTCACTGTGCGCCGCGTGCCCGCAGGCCTGAGGCGGCCTCCCTGCGGGACCCGTGGAGGTGACACGGGCGGGGGCAGCAGCTCGCCGAGTCCGCCTGTCCTCGGCTGCCCGACAGGCTTCCCGCCCTCCGCTGTGCGCGGTGGGTCGCTCTGTGGGCGGCGACCTTGCGCCTGGCGCTCGGGGGGACTCAGGATGCCAGGTCGCGTGCGGTGGCTGGACTCGGGGGGGGGGGCGGCCTCCGGGAGAGCAGGGGGCTTTGATCGGAACGCTCTCGTTCCAGGGTTTTGCGCGAGGCCTGGAGCGAGCCCCCCGCGCGAGCCCCACGGCTCGTGTCCGTGGCGTCCTCTGGGGTGCAGACCCCACGCCCCGCGGGCCGCCCCTCGCCCCTGCTCACCTCCTGCAGCTGCACACCCGCAGGGGGCGGCCCCGCTCTGGCCCCGTCGGGGTTTCCCTGATGGGGGTGAAACTTGGAGAAGGTTTTTAAGGAGGAAATGATTTTGTTGTTATATTTTCCCCTTATCAGAAAAGACATGATCATTTTGCATAGAGTAAGAGTGACTTTAATGTTTTATTTTTACAGTTGAGGAATTCTGCTCTTCAGAGCAAACCTACAGAATGCCTCTGCTCATAGTCGTGTTTCTCTGAGCGCCTGAGCCGCCTTGGCGTTGCCGCGGTTCCAGGAGTCCGTCGCTGGTGGAGAAGCCGCGGTGCAGCGCGGCCTGCGTGAGGCCTGCCCGGGGCGGTCCCGAGGGTCCTGCTCATCGGGTCGCTGCTGCCTCGCGGTGACCACGTCGGCCCACGTTTTTGTCGGAGCTACAGATTTGGGTTCGGGGAGCAGGGAGGAGGGCGCGAGAGGCTGCCGACTCGGGGCACGGGTGCCTGGCCTGGCGGGGGGCAGCGGGGCCCCCCCTCTACTGCTGGATGTTGAGCTTGAACTGCACTTTCCCTTCGTAGGGGTCGTGGGGGTTGTCGGACGTCACGTGGTCGGCCAGGATCTTGCACACGACGAGGACTTCCGTGTTTCTGGGGACATTGAGAAGCTTCGCGGCGACCAGAGGGTTGCTGTAGTGCGGCTGGAGGCCGTGCGAGAAGAGCGCGGAGGACAGCGTTAGAAGCGGCGCGGCGGCGGCCTGCCTGCTTGGCCCACGCGGGGCACGTGCGGAGACGCCCCCTCTCCGCTCAGGGACAAGGGGAGCCAGCCCGGGGTCGGGGTAACACCGGGGACGGATTCAAGTGCAAATTCTATTTGATGAAAATGACTGTAAACGCAGGAAAAATCGGGAGATTTGGAGGCTTTGACACGGCCGTGCGGTTGCCCCAGAGGGTTTGGGAAACTGGGAAAGGGGAGCCTTAGGTTTGGTGTTGGCTTTTGGCACGAGAGCGGTGTCTGCAGGTAGGGAAACACCCAGAGGGCTACACGGTCACCTCTGTGTCACCCGTGTGGCCGAGATGTTGGGGGCTTGCCTTTGGCCCGGCGTCGCTCGGTTCGGGACAGTCGGGCGGGCCTGTCGCCTACCTGCGCCTTCCTCCCGTAGTAGGGGAAGTAGTGGAGGCCGAAGGTGCCGTTGGGCGGGTAGTACTCCACCTGCAGCGGCCGGGCGTCCTTGCGCGGGGCCTGGGGGCGGAGAGCCGGCGCCCGGGTGAGGCTCCTGCGGGAGGGGCCCCAGGGCGCGTGCGCGCGGCCGGCCGCCGGCTGGAGCTTGTCGCAACCGGAGGGGGGACTCCGCGTGTCTGTGACCAGCCCAAGTCGGCCCCCACGTGTGGTCCCGGAAGGGGGCCCGGGCCGCACGGCGGGGCCCTCGGGTGGGACGGCCGGCCTTGGAAGAGATTGTGCAGACACATTTGGGCTTTGGGGGCTGTGCTTTAAAGCCAGTTTTGAGGAAAACTGGGGTAAATTACTGGCGACTCTTAGCATGTTTTTCCAGATTGCCACCAAATGTTCTGAAGTGTGTGAGTGACACGCTGTCCCGGCTGCTTTCTGGAGCCCGACGGGACGAAGGTAGCTTTCCTTCCTGGGTTCGTGCCCTGCAGTGCGGCTGCTCTAGGAGGGGGCGTGCGCCCAGCCGTGGGGGGCTGGCCGAGGAGGCCGCGGGGGAGCGGGCGCGGGGGCCGGGGGGGGGGGGCCGCGGGGGAGCGGCCGCGGGGGAGCCGAGGGGGCCGCGGGGGAGCGGTCGCGGGGGGCCGAGTGGCCGAGGGGGCCGCGGGGGGCCGGGGGGCCGCGCACTCACCAGGAAGGCACAGTCCACCCTGGGCGCCGTGCTGTTGCTGGGCAGGAAGTTCACGATCTGGAAGGAAAGAGGTCCGTGGGTGCTTCCCCTCCCGTGTGCACAATTGAGCGGCCTGTCCACGTGGGCAGGCCCTGCCCCACGGGGAGGCCGTGGCTGCCAGTGCGTGGCAGGGCTGGACGGGAGGGGCCGAGCCGCGGCTGCCACTCTCCAGCGCCCCGCGGTGCCCTGAGATGGGGTGCCCTGGGCGCCCCCTGCACTGCTCCCACGCCTCCTGCGTCCAGCCCTGGTGCACCCTCCCCATGCTCCTGCGCTGGTGTGCACGGACCCCCGCCAGGCAGCGTGGAGACCCCGCGGGGACCCAGCAGCGTGTGCCCTGTGCCCTTCCCGGAAGCCTGGCCTCCCCAGGTGTCTCGGGAGGGAAGTGTAATCGCGCGCACGCCTGTTGGCCACCGCGGAGCAGAGATCCCCGGCCCTCCCGCCCTGCTGGCTCCAGTGGGACGTCCCCCTCCCCGCACCCCGGGGCTGGAGGGTCCGTGGCGCCCTGTGGTTCGCTGGCACCGGCCTGCCCAGCCTCCCTCGTGCCGGCAGAGGGTCCCAGGCCCAGAGGGAGAACCGCTGCTCGGGGTGCTTCCCAGCATCCTCGGGGCACCTGACGCGGCCCGGCTGCTGGCGAGCTGTGTGCACGCGGCCCCCCGAGCAGCCGGGCTCTGCTGCCCAGCGTCCAGGTGCCGCAGAGCTTGGGGCCGGGGCTGTGTCAGCCGTTGAGGCGGGATCCAGGGAACGGTTGGCTCCCAAGCCAGCACCACAGGTGCGTGCTGAGTGAAGGTGCATGTCCCTGCCTTGCCAGCCCAGACCCTGCACCGGGGTGCACGGGGTCACGCGAGGGCCGGGCACCCGGGCCCCTCCAGGCTGCGGCTGGGTCTGGGGTCTGCAGCCCCCCGCACTCACCCTGTTCATCTTAATGATGAAGCACGGCTTTCCTTCCGCGAAGCCGAAGGTGGGGTCAGTCAGACCTGAGCAGTTTTCCAGCATGTCTGCTGTGAACTTGCAGGAGAACTTGGTGTGGTTTGGGGCCCGGAAGTTTTCCTGGAAGAAGTACTTGTTGGAGGTGCAGTTGACGCTGTCCTCCTGGGACGCTGGCGAGTAGCCTGTCGGGACAGACGCGCTGTGGGTGCGGCCTCCAGCCACCGCCGCCGGGGCGGGCCTCCGCGACACTTGCTCGGGAGAGGGGGGAACAGAGGTGGGAAGTGTTTCGAACGTCACCTGCCAGGAAGTCATGGAGCATGTGCACGAGGTCTACCCAGGTCCTGTTGTCGGAGACGTTGTAGGAAATGTCCAGGCCTTTGTCGCCGTAGACATCCGGCCTCAAGGTCACCCCTGGAGAGAGAGCCCGTCACTTCTTACTCCGCTCCCCCCAAAGCGCTGGTCGGGACTCGGCCTGGCGGTGGGGCTGCTGTGGGGCCGGCCGGGCCTGGGCGCTCGAGGGCCCCGGGCGAGGAGGCCGCGGCCAGGCGTCCTCAGCACGAGCTCAGCAGGGACCCCCCGGAGCTGCTCCGTCAGCGCCGGGCCTGCCCGGCTGCCCGGTCGGAACTGCGTTCTCACGTGAAGTTGTGTTTGCACTTTGGAAAACTCTTCACTGGTTTCAGTCGCGTCCGAAGGCATTCAGACAGCGTGTTAATTGTACAGGAAACGGGGCACACGTGTGGTGCCGGAGCCGTTGCGCGCCTAGCGGGCGGCCTCCCCTGTGTTCACGTGAGGACGCACAAACCTGTGTCATAAATTCCATAAACGGGACCCTACTGCTTGGGTTCAGCTCGACCCTTGAGTTTCCAACGCCGATGTCAGGCAGCTCATCTCCTTCCGTCCACAATACCGTTGTGTTTGGGCCTTGTGAGTGTTCCCCAGTTTACGAAGCCAGTCCCGTTGGTGGGACCTTTTAAACAAGTGCGTTAGTGTTCTCGTTTCGTGGACACTGGACGGAACGTGGTTCCGTGTCCCAGCCCCGGTCCTGAGCCACCCAGCATGTGGTTCATGCTGAAGACCTGGAGGGGATCCGTCCCCGGAGAGAGGGCACCACTCGCGAGGGCCCGTCCCCGCGCTGTCACGGCTCGCCCTCCCACGTCCGGGCGGCTGTTGCCCTCTCCCCGCCTTCGCTCCCCTTCTGCCCGCTGGGCCGCGGGCGCCTCACGTTCCGGTTGCCTCCCGAGGCCCGTAAGCTAGCGGGCTCTGCTCTGAGAGGACGGTGAAACCCCACGGCTGTCCGTCAGTTGTCTCGAGGAATGACAGCCGACAGAGCGCTTGGGTGTGGGGACCCCTGGTCGCGGGTTCACGGGAGGCCCCAGCAGGAGGGCTGGGCCGGTCCCAGGCAGACACGCCTGCTCCGGCCCGGCCCGGAGGCCTGAGCCCCGACCCTTCAGAGACGTGCCTTTTCCTCTCCCCTCCGGGGCCAGCGCGGGGCTGCGGCGGGCGGGCGTCTCTGCGGGTCTGGCTTCCTCGGCGGGGCGGGTGTGTCTTCCCCCTCGGCCCCTCCGGCCCCTCCTCCCCGCTCCCCCCGCCCGCTCTCGTTCGGGGCGTGCAGGCGGCAGGCTAAGGAGTGCTGCCCGTGTCTCAGGCCTTGGGGTCCCGGGGTCACCGGTAGCCCCTCTCCTGTCGGGGCCGGCCCTGCCCTCGGACGGGCGGCCGGCAAGCTGCTCGGAGACAAGCCGTGTTCCGAAGAGCCCGTGGCTGTGGCGGTGGCCCCCCCGCAGGGGAGAAGCATGCGGGACGAAGGGCGTGCGGCGGAGAGCCTCCGGTCCCCGTCTCCCTGCCGTCTCGCACACCCTCCCGGACGGGGTGTGGAAGGGAAGCGTCTCAGTACCAAACCTGTTCTGATGATCAGAACTAACCCAGGGTCAGACTGTACTCTGGGGCCGCCCCCCCGGAAGGAGCTGAGGGGCTGTGTGCGCCCGGGCGCGCCCTCCGGACCCCTGGGCCGGCGGCCCCCCCGCCCCCTCCGGCTTCCTCCGCAGGGACCAGCTGAGCCCCGGCGTCCGGCCCCGTTACCTGGCGACTTGAGCTGGTCTTGGTAGTCGGGCGTGTACGGGTCGAGCGTGCACATGAGTGTGTAAATGCACAGGGCAAAGATTCCGGTCATCACCACGTAGAAACCCACGTAGTAGAGGCTGATCCACACTGCGGGAGAGGCAGGCGGCCCACGGGGCCGGCGTGAGACTCGCGGTCCCGCCGCCTCGGTGAGCTCGGGGCTCGTGGTGCCCCCACACACTACCTTGTTCCGCCGTCCCCTGTGCCACGCGCCGGAGTTCTCACCACCCAAGAGATGCTCCACACCCCTTAACTCAAAGCTCTTTAAAACTCGTGAGCTTCAGGAGCATAGCTTTAAAACTACTCTTCTCAAATTTAAGGCGGAACCTCTGGGCTTGCCCCTCAGATGTTCCCACTTCGTAGACGTCTGCTGTCAGCGGGGATTAGAGCCGAAATGGCCTTTTGGGGTGATCTGGTGAGGGAGGCAGGGCCTGGCTCGTGGGTGCCTGGACTGCTGGTGGGTGGTCCTGGGCATGACCTCAGCGCCGCCCCCTAACCCACCCTGCCGTCTCCCCCCACCCCCCGTCCCCTCACTCTCCCCACCATCCCGCCATCCGCTGTCCCCGCCATCCCCACCATCCCCACCGTCCCCTCACCGTCCCCACCGTCCCCACCATCCCCTCACCGTCCCCACCATCCCCGCCGTCCCCACCGTCCCCCGCCATCCCTCACCATCCCTGCCATCCCTGCCGTCCCCCACTGTCCCCACCATCCCCCGCCGTCCCCTCACCCTCCCCACCGTCCCCGCCGTCCCCACCATCCATTGTCCCCACCCTCCCCACCGTCCCCGCCGTCCCCACCATCCTCCG